>JADLZN010009233.1:600000-1150092 GCA_018155175.1 Sinocyclocheilus anophthalmus
TACATTCAGATTAATATTGATAATTCTGCAGTTCAGATAAACATGTTGCTGTAAGATCCTAATAAGTCCTTTGACTGGCCCTTTGCAGATGTATGGAAGGACCCTACCAGAAAACATGCATGCATCACAATAATGACATCTAGAAAGGATTACAATGTATTTCTGTGACTTAATATGCAAAGTTTGCAATCCAATTCAAACACATAAATAATAAATATAGCCTACTCTGGAATATGAGGTAATGTGACCAATCTGTCTTGAGGTGTTTGAAACAGACTGGTTATGTAATTGATAAGCTACTGTGCTCAGAGTTGAGTGATGAATCCAGCGTTTCAGAGTCAAAATGAAGGCCCCTTTTAAAAGCATGAAGTCATGAAATCAACCTGAGGTCAAATGGAATATCTCGCCTTTTATATTGATTCACATCTGGCATTCTTGAACTAATAATGTTGGCTAGGAAATACAGATTTAAATTTATAAAGCTATATTAAACTAATAAATAATTTAGAAATGTAAATTATTGAAAAATTAAATAATACATATATAAAAAAGTTTAAAATAAAATAAGATGTATAAAAGTATCTACACAAACTACCACGCAAAGGGGCCAGTATGGAAGACTATTTATTCAGCAAGGAGCTATAATTAATCAAAAGTAAGACTTCAAGAGCTGAAATATACAAAAGATTTCTGTTTCAAATAAATGCGTCTTTAAATGTTCTATTCATCAAAGAATCCTGAATGAAACACAGTTTCCAAAAAACAGTAACTGTTTTCTAACATATAATGAAGAAATGTACTTGTGTATCCAAATCTGTATATTCGCAGATTCTGAACGATATTGTGTGACGCTGAAGGCTAGAGTTATTGCTGCCGCAAATTCAGCTTTGCCAGCACAGGAAAAAAAATACAGTTAAAACAATAATATTAAACAGGAATATGTTATTTGTAGCATATTTCATTAATAGTACTGTTTAGGAACTTTATAAAGCTAGTAGATTTAGGGGATAAGAAGAGACTTCTTTCGAAAACATTTAAAAACCTGACCAACCAAGTGAAAATGATGAAAGACTTTAATTACACTGAACGCTCGGTCATGTGTCAGAGACACCATAGAGTGACATATCTGCTATGCATATAAATGCAATTATAGCTAGATCTAAGTTCAGAGGATAATTTATACCATAGCAATATATCGCCAGCCCTAAAAACGTCTATTAAAATGCAAGGCAAAAGACTGACAGAGCTTACTGTAAGCTGCTTTGAAACGATGTGTATTGTAAAAAGCACAAATAATACAAATACATTTGGCTTGACTCGACTCATTCGGTCTCTTCTTACCTCAAGTGTTTCTCAAGAGTGTCCACCTGGTCATGCAAGGCTTTTGTAGTGTCTGTCTCTGGTCTGGGAAAGAGAGAGAAGCAAACAAGATCAAAGATCAGCCATCTGAACACACACAGACTGCATTTATCGAAAGTCACTTTCAAGATTTTAACCTTCCATTATCTAACAAGTCACCAGATCTAAATACTTGTTTTCTATTTGATCACCAGACAAGGTCAACACGCACTACAATAGCAAGTGAGCTAGTTAGCACTGTCCAGTTAGAATCTGCTGGCAGATGTTGTAACAACACTATCTGGACCCAAAAAGCATCTTTCTTCACACACAGCCATTCAACAGTAGCAGAATATTCTGACTAAATGAAATTGCTTGCTAGAAACAAGTAAGCTGCAAATATTTAGTTAAATTACTGACAATATTTTAGCAGCTGAACAACTGCCATTGAAATGGAACAATATAATCATTTTTTTAGGTTTGTGTTTACATGTGTATTTTTTTTTTCAGCTGTGCCCCTTATGTGAACTTGAGTAGAAACCATTTTTGCTTGAGGGTCCGGTTTCCATGGAGATAATGTCTGAATTGCAAAAAAAAAAAAAAAAAAAAAACTTGTTGCTGACAAAACTCAGACTTCTTAGGTATAACCGATGGATAGGTTGCACCTATTCCTTAGGGGGGCCCAAACTTTCCAAGTTTCGACATTTTACTAAAAATACCATTGCATGTTTTATCGTAGTCTCTTTGTCGCAGCTCTGGAAGAAAACCTAAGCATGCTCCCAGGTAACAAGGAATGTGTAAAAACCATTCGGGTCTGCAAAGTGACAGAGAGATTTTCAAAGCACGATTGGCCGTGAAAGTGAGATGAGAAAAGGCAGAGGATTGGTAGACTGTATCAAAAATTGTTGTAGAAGAACAAGAGGAAACCCGTCATGATATACCTAGGGCTGAACGATAAATCGCATGCAATATTTAATGGCATCTTGTCAGTAAAGCCGGTTCTGTGCGGTGTTTTCACATGGAGCAGCATTTACTACACAGAGCCGGTGTTCACTGACAGGCTGCGCACAACCACGATCATATTTTGCGCAGCTTGTCAGTGAACAACGGCTCTGTGTAGTTAATGCTGCTCAATGTGAAAGCACACACGTGATGGAGATTTACCTCTGATTACAGAATGGCTTTACTGACAAGATGCGTTAAATATTGCATGCAATTTATCGTGCAGTCCTAGATATAACTGACGCCAAATTTCGCATATCACATTATTTTAAGCGTAAATGTGTTATTTTGTTGCCCCACAAGACAAATCAAGTGCTAGAAAAACACCAACCCTTTGCACAAACTCTAACACTTCCATCTACAGTCCAAAGACTGCAGAAATGTATATTTAATATCAAAATATGCGGATGAGTGACAGGCCTCTCAGTCTCCAAGACATCTAAAGGCAGCAGGGATATAATAAGGAACGCTGAGAGGTTTTGAGGGTTCACACTTTGAAGGCAGAAAGACACACGCTGTGCTAATAATGAGCTAATAGGGGCGTAATGAAAACGGCACACTTGTGCTAATTGTGTGTGTGTGGCTTTTGTGACTGCAGTGCCAGAACAAGTTCTGGGGCCAGTTCTAATGACCAGTTTTGGATCCACTTTGTATGAAGTGTCTTTAATTACTATGTACTAACATTTAAACTAAATCATTGATACACTGCACTTAACTGTGACCTGCAAGTTTTACATTGTACTTATATTTTAAAAATAAAAAAAAAAAAAAAAAACAAAAAAAAAAAAAAACAAAAAAAAAAAAAAAAAACATAAAAAAAAAAAAAAAAAAAAAAAAATCTTAAACCAGGTGAAACTAATATACATAAAACCAAGTCCACACATTGTATCCAACCGCCCCTCACAAGCCCAGCAAAAGTGTTGGCAATATAAATGAAGGCACCAAACATTTTTTGGCCTCACATTTCTTTTTGCATTTGTAAATAATAATATAAAAAGAAACGTAAATGATAACATATAAAAATGTAAATAAAAATTAAACAAAAGAAAACTATGCAAACCTTTAAAAGTAGAGGGTCAGTAAGATTTTTTAAATGTTTTTGAAGAAAAAAAAAGATTCTTATTTGGCTGCTTGAAGTTGTGAAATATTACAAATGTAAAATATCTATGTTTCTGTTTTGATATATTAAAAATTTTAATTTATTACTGTGAGGCAAAGATTTTTTTGCTTCAGTGTCACATGATCCTTCAGAAATCATGCTAACATGCTGATCTGCTGCTCAAGAAAAAAAATCTATAAATCTAGTGAAAAGGTGTATGGAAATTGCAGAAGAAAAACTGCTTTTTCCAGGATTGGTTGATAAATAGATTATTTGATGAAATATTTCATAAAAAATGACAATACAAATCAGCTAATCAACTCAAAACACCTGATAAGGTTTCCTGAGCCTTCAAAATGGTATTTCAGTTTGGTTCACTAGGCTACACAATATGGGGAAGACTGTTGATCTGACAGTTTTCCAGAAGACAATCATTGACACCCTTCTCACAAGGAGGGTAAGCCCCAAACATTCACTGCCAAAGAAGCTGGCTGTTTAGTATACTATCCAGCATGTTAACAGAAAGTGAGTGGAAGGAAAAAGTGTGGAAGAAAAAGATGCTGTCACAGAGAGAACCGCAGCCTTATGAGGACCGTCAAGCAAACTCGAGTCAAGAATTTGAGTGAACTTCACAAGGATTTGACTGAGGCTGGGGTCAAGGCATCAACAGCTACCACACACAGACGTGTCAAGGAATTAAGCTACAGTTGTCGTATTCCTATTGTTAAGCCACTCCTGAACCACAGAAAACATCAGAAGCGTCTTACCTGGGCTAAGGAGAAAAAAGAACTGGAATATTGCCCAGTGGTCCAAAGTCCTCTTTTTTTTAGATGAGAGCGCAAGTTTTGTATTTCATTTGGAAACCAAGGTCCTGGAGTATGGAGGAAGGGTGGAGAAGCTCATAACCAAAGTTGCTTGAAGTCCAGTGTTTATTTTCCACAGTCTGTGATGATTTGGGGTGCTATGTCATTTGCTGGTGTTGGTCCATTTGTGTTTTTTGAAAACCAAAGTCACTGCACCGTTTACCAAGAAATTTTGGAGCACATCATGCATCCTTCTGCTGACCAGCTTTTTGAAGAAGCTCATTTCATTTTCCAGCAGAATTTGGCACCTACCCACACTGCCAAAAGCACCAAAAGTATGTTAAATGACCATGGTGTTGGTGTGCTTGACTGGTCAGCAAACTCACCAGACCTGAAACCCATAGAGAATATATGGGGTATTGTCAAGTGGAAAATGAGAAACAAGAGACCAAAATAATGCAGATGAGCTGAAGGCCACTGTGAAAGAAGCCTGGGCTTCCATACCACCGCAGCAGTGCCACAAACTGATCACTCCATGCCACGCGGACAAAAAATTTGTGTTTTGGGAGGCAGTAATTAAAGCAAAAGCAGCCCCAACCAAGTATTGAGTACATGCACAGTAAATAAACATACTTTCCAGAAAGCCAACAACTCACTAAAAAGGTTTTTTTTATTGGTCTCATGAAGTATTCTAATTTGTTGATATAGTTAATTGGTGGGTTTTTGTTAAACGTGAGACAAAATCATCACAATTAAAAAAACCAAAAACTTAAACTACTTCAGTCTATGTGCACTGAATTTATTTAATACACGAGTTCACCCATTGAGTTGAATAGGAAATAAATGACTTTTCCCATGACATTAATTTATGAGATGCACTGTTTTTTTTTTTTTTAATTGGAGCAATTACTGCATCCTTGCAATTCTGAAGGGAAAAAAAGAAATTTACAGACCCCAAATATTTAAATAGTAGTGTAGAAAATTACCATCACAATTTTGAGTGAAAGACTGAATCAAAAAAATGTGTGTTCCAGTGTGTGAGCCACCCACTACTCTCTGTGGTAGACATTCAAGTATATCGTAGCAGAGTGCAAGCTGGTCATCTCTCTCACAGCTGTAGATACACTCTAATGCCACGGACATAAGCTGATCCGAATCTCCAATGACTTTTGGATGACACTGCAAGTAAAAAAAATGTAAAAAAATACATAACAATTGGTAACGTGTAAATTACTGGCAAAACCTAGTAAAGAACTGCCCTATATAGCAATTATGAGGATCATTGGCTTTTTAGAATGTCTTTATGATGCTCAAAAATGCTGTATAGGGAGGTTTTGAAACAACCAATTTGTATGCCTATTTAACAGAACATAGCTTTGTATATACTGTGTATGACCTTCATATGGTGTTAATATTCAGCCATTTGATCGCATCTCCTCTCAGACAATAGTAACTCACGCACAGATGCACACACAAGCACACTAAAAATCATGTTAGTGTGGATTAGATTGGATTTCATTTCACACAACATTGAATGTGCAAGGCTGATTCACAGACACACACAAACACAAAAAAAACCACAAACACACATGTACAATCTCATACACTTGATTTCTCTCCAACCGCTTTTATTAATTTCCTGTGAGGAAAATTGATGCCTCAGATGTGTAAGCAGGTCATAAATTTTTATCATGGCCTTGTGAGACAGCGTGTACGTGTGTGTGTGTCTGAATGTCTTTTGTGGCTTTGGACTCAGAATTGGAATGGCATCCCTCTTTTATTAGTGTATGTGTAGTAGTGTGTGTCATATCATTCAAATTACTTACATTTATTCATTTAGTAGCTGCTTTTATCCAAATGTACTCATTAATGAGGAAAAGCACAAGTAATTTATCATGACGGAGCAACAATTTTAGTAGTGCCACACTACTGAACTTTTAAAACAGTAATTCAGATCAGTACACAATAATGTGACTTGTGTACTTGTTCTGTTATGCTTGTGAGGTTCAAATTTCTGAAAGTGTCTTCACAGCTCATACATGGGCCAAAAATGTCTTAAATAAAATAAAGTGTCCAAAATGTGTCTATTAGGAATAGGAAGCATTTATGATTATTGTATCATGGATTATGGTATAGCCTCAGGACAAAGTTTGTGAGTTGATTTACTGGCCAAATGTATGAGATAAATTTAACAAAAACTCTGGGGAAATCTAGGAGCACCGACAATTGGAAAATAATAATAGATGATAAAAAAAATTACTTATATAAAAAATACACATTTATATAATAATATTTATAGCTAAATAAAGTACAAATTAGATTAAAATTATAAAAAGTGGTAATTGTAAGAAGAAAAGCCTATTATTTATGGTATAATATATTCATAAAAACTTTAGTTAGTTAGTTAAACGTTTATAAAACTGCCTTTGTTTGGACAGTCAAGTACATGTAAGTGGTTTGGCTTACATCTGGCTTTGAGTGCTGGAACATTTTGAGTGGGAGTGTAAGATCATCTTTGGCGAGGGTGACCAGATATTCTCTGAGCAGAGCAGAGGCAGAGCCCACCCGCTGTCCCTCACAGCGGTGCAGAAACGGGACCATCCACTGGAATGAATTCCTCACATATCGATCCTCACTGGACTAAAACAGAAAGCAGTCATGAAATCGGTAAATGACAGCGTCTTCTGTTCACTCACAATATTTTAGGCAGAAACACAATACAGACGTTTTAAAGGAAACAGTTCATGTCGTCCCAAACCCGCATGATTTTCTTTCATTAATAAACACAAAACGAGTAGTTCTGAAGAACGTACTGGTTTCTGTTTTTCCAATTTCAATAAAGACGACAGGAGTATCAAGCTTCAAAAAGAGTGTCCTTTTGCATGAAGAAATCATTCAGATCCTTTCTGAAGTGGTTTTTATCTCCTTTTATGTTCCACAGAACAACACGAGGGTGAGTAAAAGCTGACAGAATGTTCATTACTGATTGAATTAAGTGTTCCCTCAGAAAACATTAAAAGTATCACTAGTAAACAGATGCGAAGATGGCGATTCACCCACTCACAGCATTTCTCCTTAAACGAGCAAATGAGTATTAAATCATTTTTAATGAAAGCATTAAATCCAAACAAGCCCGCTGGATGTGCTTATTGCAGTCGTAATGAGACCACCCCTGTAAACACAAATCTACACACACTCTCACAGAATCTCTCATTGTCTCTAGTGCTCCTCAATGGAAAGAGCTGCTTAAATATACAGTCTGTATGACTGCTGAGCCTCGAAACGGGTGATATGAGGTGTTTAAAGTGCAGCTATTGACACTTCAGACAAGAATCAAACATTATACTATGTCAGTACTACATATAGTCTGCAGTGATAAATGTGAACATAATAATACAAGCGAAGGAGGCTGTAGACAGCAAAACAAAGAGAGCACAGCCTCAAAACATACATTTTTCATGAGAAGGCGGAGCTTGTCAATGTCCCTGAGCTGCTGCAGCTCCTTTAGTGTGAGACTCAGGTCACATGACGTCTCGTACACCAGTGTCTCCATGGTAACCAGGTCGTCGCACAGCACCTCCAGCCCAGGAATGTTCTGCTCTTTTCCCAAACGCACCAGACAGGGCACAATCAACCTGTGTGGACCAATCAAAAGCATAAGCAATCTAATAGAGATGCACAACATAAATATGAGTGAAGTAAAAAAATGAATTAATACAAATTCATATTTTCTTAAATATTTGGTATTAATATTTTGAATCAGTTTTTATTTAATCATTTTTCATTTTTAAAGATTTTGTCAATTTGAGTGGTTTTAGTTTTTTTTATGTCTATATTGTTTTTATTCATTTATTATTTTCATTTTCATTTTTGTAATTTTATTACATCAAATTAAACTAAATTAAAATTAGAAAATGTTTTGCATTTAATTTCAAGCAACAAATATATTTTATGTGATTTTAACTTTAGTTTCAGTTCAAATGGCTAGCATCATTCTACTTTAATTAAATTTATTTTGACATTTTACTTCATTTTTATAAATAAACTCATGTGAGAATAATTATGAGGAAAAAATTTGCCATTAAAAAGATCTTTCACCATCATTTAATGATGAACACACTGCTGGCGTCTTTGAAAAAAAACACAGAAATCCATTAAAAGAGTGGGTAAAATCTTTTAGTGAAAATCTATGAAAACTGTCAGATCACATCAAACAGAGATGCAAAAATAAGACTGACAAATAAAAGAAAGTATGTTTGTTTGTTTATGATTTAATGCCATGCGAGCTACCTCGGCTATATTCATGGCGAGAACGAGGTTAGTTAAGTTAAGTTTTTTAATTTGACCGTAGATAAAAATTCTAAAACTAAATCTGGCCTTACTTCATTAAAAATCTTTCCATAAAAGTCAACAGAAAAATAATAATGAGTTCTGACAGACTTTAAACTATTACTATTTATCAAAATATGAGTCAAAGATAATGGATTCTGGCATAAAGAACATAAAGGAGGATCTTCACCCACCAACAGAAAACTATGGGTTAGTCTGGAATGAATAAAAGAAAGAATGCTACAAGCAAAAATCCCCTAACAGATGCGTAAAAAGTAGAACCAGTCGATGAAATCCAAAGCGCCTCAGCAGCCCATCAATACAGTTCAAATCATGAGCTGACGATTGGCATTCCTCTACCAGTTGACAGGCAGAGCATGGAGCCAATCAATAGTGGATGCCTGCATAGAGGAAATGATTGCTGCTGTTTTCTCACCTGGTAGGAACCGAAACCCTTGACATTGATTAAGTTAACAAGTTAACAAGAGCCAAACACCTCCGGAGCAATGCTGCCTTCACAACAACATGATACAACACTCCTATTACGAGCAATGCTGCTTAACAGAATACTAAATCAGGATTACAACCAGTACGTGTATTTGCCTTACAAACAAATGATTGCAAACAGCACACATTTGTTTATGCACACCTGGCTTTGGTTGAACAAAGTATTGATCTCTACATGCACAAACGTCCACCAAACAGGCAGGCAGAGCTCAGATGAACAGATCTCACACCCTTTTATTACACTAGATTTCTTTTTCCTTTTTTTTTCAATCTGCTCCCAGGCGCCGCCCGTCCTCCTTCCCTCACTTCACATGTCAAGCTCTCTCAGAGCAGCCCTTTCTCCTTGCTTTAACCTCTGTCCTGACAGAGTGATGTCTCTTCTGCTCTGCAGCACTTCCTGAAACAAGGCTGCGTCTACAGTTGAGTGATAGCAGTTGTCATAATGGTCATATTCAGTGAGGACAAAAAGTTTGAGACTAGTCAAACAGCTAAACTCAAATTCTTGTCCTAAAAAATAAAATTATGGACATACAGGCCGAAGACCAAAAATGTTTCCTTTAAGACTTTATTTGGAACAACTTAAGTTCTTCAGGTGGGATTACTGCCAAAACATCTAGGCTCCAATGACTTTCAAACTTAGAAAATATTATTTAAAATATTGCTCAATAGATGACTTTTGTAAAATATAAGCACATAATACAGTAGAAAGTGCTTATGAACACATAGCAAAGGACAAGCTGTCATTAAAGCAAAAGAGAACACAAACTAAGATATTATGAAATGCATGGTCACTTTTCAATTTAACTGCACTCAAAATCTTATGCTTAAAATACACTGATAAAAATGATTCTGTGGTGAAGTAAATACTATGGAAAAATAAATGTAATTTCTACATTAAATAATTTAGTTGAGGCCAGAATACATTTTTTATTTTTTTTTATTTTTTATCAGTACTCAAATCAAGCTTGTAGAAATTAAAGTTTGAACTTATAAGTATATTTTGCTTGGAATTGTTTGTTATGCTTACAAATGGTGTTTTTGAGTTGTATTTACACTATTTTATGGTGGCTTTTGCTATTAGGTTTAGTAACTTGCTGTTTTGTGACATCTGGGGTTCATTTTCTACTCAAAATGACCCATTCATACACAAACACTAGCCACGGATTGTTACTGTCATTGTATATTGTGTACCAAGTATTGAGGTCTCTGTGTTCAGTTAGGTATTAACTATATTGTGTAGACATACTATCTTAAAAAGTGTAACAAGCTGTCTACTGCCTTGTTTACTTAGATGTTTCCAAGTAAACCTTATGCTTTAACAGTATGGCTTTTTTCAGTGCTACATTGTTGAGAGTATAGTTCACAAACAATGATTGAGTAAAATGTACTTGAGTATTGCAGAGTAAACTTCAAATGATTAAGTAGAAATTACTATAACTTAATTCTATACTTAAATTTACTTTAAAATATGTGTGCAAAAACTTGCACAAGAAAGATTAAGTACATTTTTCTTTTTGTTTTTTGTATAATTTATAATGACAAAAAAAAAAAGTACTAAATCAGAAGAAAGCAAATTAAAAACATTGAATCGGGTTCTCACACTTTTGGACCCCACTGTAATTGCAGCTTTTAGTAAAATAAAAAGCATTTGCCAAATTGTGGAAAATCAGGGTTTTTTTAGAGCTGTTCTTTTAGAGAAATGTATCTTTAAAAAGCATTAAAGTAAGAAAGAAAGAAAGAAAGAAAGAAAGACAGACAGAAAAAGACAGACAAAAGAAAAAGACAGAAGGAAGAAAAGAAACAGACAGAGGGGTTCAGAAGCTCAGTCTGGTCTAATAATGGTTCAGATATCTCTCCATTAGGAGCGCCCACAGTGGACAGATACAGTGTTATCTAGTTCCACATTTGATCCACAACACTAACAGCCCTCTGGGACAGCAGTAACTGTCACTCTGGAAGGAAGCAAATCTTCTGTGAGTCAGATGTGAATCTGTATGTGTATCTGAGGAGGTTGTTTGTTTTTCAGCCAGGTAAGGTGTCAGTCAAGCAAAAGTGCAAAAGAAAACGGTGTGCTTTGATACGTGTTTGAGTGTCAGCTTCTGTCAGCATGTGCACTTGTGTACCTGGCGGGAATTACTCTCTATGTCCTGTGCCCTGGTCAGGTACCATTCAGTCAGCAGTGTGATGGAGGGTTTAGCGCTACGAAACCTCTCTAGTTCTGGTTGCTCCTCAAATAAGAAGTGACAGTCATCCACTGGGTTGGGCTCCACCACTCCTCTAAAGAAAAGAACACACACAGTCGTCAGTGATAAACAGAGATTTCAACCACCACAAGCACCAATGTGATCTTACCTGCACTCAGGAACTTCACACCAGTCCAGATCTCTGTGTCGGCTCTCCTCCCAAGGAATGAAAGCCAAATGACCCGTCTTTCCACTAGGAAGAAAGAAAGAAAGAAAGAAAAAAAGAAAGAAAGAAAGAAAGAAAGAAAGAAAGAAAGAAAGAAAGAAAGAAAGAAAGAAAGAAAGAACATAAGAACAAAAAAAATAACCAACCACAGATTGTTATCAGTAACTAAGAAAGGTTTATGCAATCAATAATGAAGCACAAAGATGAAAAATTCTTGGTCAAAATAGAAAATTCTGGACACTAACCACAATTAATGGTGACTTTTTGAAGACAACTGAAAATCAAGCAGTTAAATAACTAACCAACAACAAACACCTGGACCTTAAAAAAAAAAAAAAAAAAACTAACCACTTTTTTTTTTGGTGATTTTCCGAGGACAATGGAAACTTCAATAGATCAAAACAAACCACTAACGAATTAAGTAAAATTATCGGTGTCCTTTCAAAGACAACTGAAAGAAGAAGCCCATAACTAAGTAATCAACCAACAAACTAACTGATCAACAAACAAACAACTTAACAAACCAATTAACCACAACTTTGGTGTCTTTTCAAAGAAAACTGAAACTTAGGCAGATCAAAAATAAGCCACTAACTAAAATTACCAATGTCCTTTCAAAGACAACTGAAACAGAAAGCCACTAACTAACTAACCAACCAACAAACAATAGAACAAAAGAAGCCACAACTACTAAATTAGTGGTTGTCCGTTCCCCCACCCCCCCCCCCCCCCAAAACAATTAAAACATTAAGGTAATAACTAACGCACAAATAACCTAACTAAAACACCAATTGAGGTAAATTTTTGTGGTCAAAAACAAATGAAAAATTAAAAAAAAAAAAAAACTTCAACAACAAACTAAATAACTAACTAACTAACAAACTAAGCAACCAACCACAATTCTTGGTGTCCTTTTAAAGGCACTTAAAATTTTTAAAGCCTGTTGAGGACCAACTCTAAAGTAGTTTCACAAGAACACTCTCAAACTAAAATGTCAGAAATAACAAGCTGATTTAGAAGTTACACTGAAAAAAAAAACACATTTTAGAGATGACAAAATGGTTTAGTCATCAGAGTTAATGTATCTGGCTCCAATGTAACTGAGCCCCTTCTTAAGCTGAGCGACCTCCGTTAGTGGGCTGAAAACATACTGGACCGTGATTTGGAAGCGAAAATGGAACAAATAACAACCTAAAAATGCTAACAACTGGATATAATTTGTCCAGTTGGCCATTTTTAAGGCTGGGAACACAACCAAAGAGAAGAAAAGAAAAAAACTAGGCTGTCATATTCTCTGAAGAAAATAGTGATTAGTATTTGGCAATGCAAAAATGCGGTGGTAAACTTGCAGTACTTTCCTTTATATCATGACCGAAAAGCACAATTTTGTTCCTCACACAGACAGTATGCACACACACTCCTTCCCAAATGAGACAACTGTTTTTATAGACAAAAGCAAGGTCATGCATGTGCGCACAATAAATTACTACCTTCCAAACACAACTCGTAAGCCTAACATTCAGACCAATAAGAATCCCAGCTATAAGACTTTTACACAGTCCAGTTCAACAGGGTAGAGTTGCACCAGCCATTCGTAAGTTCATACTTAAATTAGTTAAGTCCACACTAGAGGCTTAGTAACTACTAGCTAGTTTGTAACTAAATCTGTACAAGGCAGGACGTAGCAAGTAGTTCGTAAACTTTCCGTAAAGTAGTGTGTAGTTGCATAATACGAGGTACCTCCATAATTCAAATAGCAACCTTCAAATACGAAGCAGAAACTTGTTTAAATGCTATGAATTTTAATTTATCCTTAATTTTAACTTCTTTGCCTAGTATATATGGTAAAATATTAAACAAGTTTCGTAAAAAACGCATACATAACATGTCTTACAGTATGTTAAGTATTTGATATGGTAAAACATCAGAAACTGTAATTGAAATAAATAAGGATCAATAAATACTGAAAGAAAAAAAAAAACCCAAGAAGTGCCATTTATATATTATTTCATCTGACATGCACCACATGGACCGAAGCACACAGAGGCGCATTGTAGATGGGTGTTGAAGACGAGCTAAAAAGAAACAAAGTACGTTGATTAACATATTGGTACTCTTACTCGGCTAAGTGAGGTAAATGTCAGCAGCATCATATATGCCTAAAGGATTGAAGGTTATTGCTGAGCATATTGATGCAGTTCACTCAGTCTGCTATTTTATTCCAACCGTTACTCCTGACCAGATGCTTCCGTAAATATTTAGTTTATACGTAGCGTTACACTTCGACTATGTGTAATGGTGCAACGAAAAAATATTTAGTAGTGTGTAAGTTGTAACTTAGTGCCCCTTTACATCAAAAATAGTTGTAACTTATGTACAGCTGGTGCAACCGGCCCCTGATCCTGATCTGAGGCCTAAACTAATACTTGAACAAAACACGAAAAATTTGTGACCAGTGGGCCAAAAACTGAAAATCAAAATGCGAATTTTAAATTACTGTGAAATGTAAAATTTGTTTAGTTTAATACATTTGTTCAATAAATATTATAATATTCTAATCTTAATAGGATTATATTAAATTAACTAGAATGTTAAATTCTATCACTACTTCACATATACACAAATCTAACCCTAAAGTCTAAAAGAATTTGGCTGTTTTTTTCCAGCAGAGACGGCAGATGGCGAGAGACTACTGGTACGGCGAGAGTCCTGCAGCAGTGCTGTTAGCGCTCACAGCCTGGGGAGAGTAGGAAGCCGGCCTCCAGCTGCTGAGCTGTGATGGATGTTCACTGCAGAGGCGACTGACCTCCATAAGAGAGAATGGGCGGAAGGAGGGTGACCGAATCCAATACACTAAATCTATTCTCTCACCTCCATTAATGGAACATTAGGGGTGTTGCAAATGCCCTTACTCTGTGTCTCTCTCTCTTAACACACAAACCTGTCCACTAAATCAGTGCACTCCCATACACACATACAACAAAGCGTGTTTAACCACCTACCTAACAAAAAACATTGCTAGATTGCAATATGTACAAAACAGAGCAGCACAAGCTCTTACCAAGTTCTCATCTCAGTGTAAACGCAGGTATAGAAGCTATTGCCTATTTCCTCTGTTTTGATACTTTTCGTGTATATATTTCGAGCGAGCAATTACATCAGTCTTTCATGTCTGAGTTCTGAGGGTATCAAAAGAGACGGCACAATTGTGTGTCATCGGCGAACAAGATCTGTGTGAAATCCCTAAGGATGTCTTAACCGACGCCACAAAAGCGTTCACCATATTAGCACTTTCAAATCTGTAAAATCTAATTTCTTCTAGCTCAACTATGAGGTGAAATGGAAATTAAGGCTAAACTGAAGTCTATTTTTAAGACGGCTCTCAAAACATGCTGTTGAAAGTAATTATGACAAATCATTCATGTAATACTACGGATGTTACATACAGATGTCTGCCACATGTGATAAATTGCTCATGAAATACACATTAAGCTTAACAGAGTTTCTAAATTAAACCGCTTTTTCCCCATTTCGGAGAAAGAACAAATGGCACTGAAAGCAGTGGGGCAGCACAAAAATAAAAGTGTCGGGATGAACTTGCTGGTCACCTAGGTGGTTGCTGGTAACAGAGAGGTCAGTGATTCAATCTCAGCGACTGTCTTGGGATATCTGATGTTTGACATTTAAGACGTCTGAGCTCAAGATGTGTCTGCTCTTAAATATAATGGCTCAGTTACACATTGTACTAGACTCGCATATCTGAGGTCTTCCGGAGGGAGAAAGCTCAGATATGTCTGTCCTGAAGATGTAGGCTAGTCCCTGACTTTAATCACCTCCTCACTTCAGGATATTGCTATAAATCTTTCATTCTGAAGGAGCTGAAAACGGAAAACTCAACCAGGAAAAATTCTGTCTGTCAATATATGAAACATACTGGAAATGCAAACAAGAAACTGGAGTTAAATAAGCAATAATACATAATAAATCAATTTTCCCCACACTTTATGGACTTGAAATAGTTTTTGTTGCTGAACTGCAGTATTATACTGGTGTTTACATTTATGTTGCAAGGACTGACAATATTTCACTTGTAGGTCACATTTGATGATAATTAAATTAAACAAAGAATGCACATTGCTTTTATTAAATGCCCCATCTAGGTTTGATTTATTATTAACTTACCCATAAAGAGTGTCTTTCATCATCATTTACTGATAAATGGGGGGCTTTTGTGTATGTATGTCAGTTCAATTAATTATTTTATTTTAGTACACTATACATAATACAGAAAATTAAAACATCAAGCTGAATAAATGTTAATGTTAAACTTAGAATTAAAAATTAAATACAAAAAAACATTTAATCACACATTTGATGTATTAACTTTGTCATAGTCATACGCACTACCGTTGAAAAATTGCAGTTTTTTTTATTTTAAATGAACACTTTTATTTAGCAAGTATGTGTTAAATTAATCAAAGGTTAGTCCTTTTTTTAAAAAATCATCACGGTTTCACAAAAATAAGATAAAAGGGGTCATATGATGCGATTTCAAGTTTTCCTTTCTCTTTGGAGTATTACAAGCTGTTCGTGAATAGATAAGATCCCTAAAGTTGCAAAGACTAAAGTCTCAAACCCAAAGAGATATTCTTTGTAAAAGTTAAGACTGGTCCACGCCCTCCTAAAACACATCCCCAACATCTACGTCACAATGTGGCAAGATTTGCATAATGCCGCCCAAATGTTCACGCAAAGAAAGGCAGCGTAACTTTAAAAAAGTGACGTGACATGTGGCGAAGTATGGTGACCCATACTCTGAACTAGTGATCTGCATTTATCCCATCCAAAGTGCACACACACAGCAGTGAACACACACCGTGAACACACACCCGGAACAATGGGCAGCCATTTTTTGCTGCGGCGCCCGGGGAGCAGTTGGGGGTTCGGTGCCTTGCTCAAAGGGCACCTCAGTCATGGTAATGGAAGGGGGATGCAGAGAAGGAGACAGCGCTGTACATTCACTCCCCACACCTACAATCCCTGCCGGTACGAGACTCGCACCCACAACCTTTGGGTTACAAGTCCAACACTCTAACCATTAGGCCTTCCCAAAGTGATTGTTGTGTTGTGAAGGCGCGTTCGTCGCTTGAAAGCGAACATACTTTGTGTGCATACAAAAGCAGGAATGAATAGGAAAAAGAGCAGTGGCGTTAAGTTGTATTTACAACACTGTCAGAACAGTTCACCCAAATATTTCAGATGTGTGCAGAACATTCTATGAGGACTGTTTTCGATCATGGTTAGAGTAGAACAAGCCGTGCTGTTCTGACTCACAGCCTGTAAAGTAGTTTTCTATAAAAGGAAGGTGCCCTGACGTCAACGCGAGTTTTGAGCAGGTTTGTAGAATCAGCGCTGTTGTGGTCCTTTCTACGACTCACAAATGCAGACATGGTGTTTTATTTGTACGCGACGCAACGCGGAAAAGACAGTAACGGTATATAATACGTAAGTCTGTCCCCACGGGAGGCAACAAATTGCCGTTTATTAATGGGTTTTATGTTTTGTCCGGCGAGTCCGGTCGGACATAGGCTATCAAAGTATGGGAGGGGCGAACATTTCGTGCACACGTTGAGGTATGCGGCCAATCACAACGCACTGGATAGCTGGCCAATCAGCGTAAACCTCGCTTTTCAGACCGATGAGCTTTGTAAAAATCGACGCGTTTCAGAAAGGCGGGGCATAGAGGAGAAACAATAATGTACAGTATGTAGAAAATAATGTTTTTTAACCTTAAACCTCAAACACATTTCATTACACCAAATACACCAAATAATGTTATTTTTAGCAACGTCATATGACCCCTTAAAAGTAAATAAAATAAGAACTGTTTCTTAAGCCCCAAATCAAAATATTAAAGTTGAAGGGTTCATGACTCTGAAGACTCAGCTTTGCCATCAGAGAAATAAATTGCATTTTAAAATATAATAAATTGGAAAACAGCTATTTTAAATTGTAATATTATTTCACAATATTACTGTGTATTTATTCTGCATGTTTTTTTTTTATCAATTCTGAAATACATGCAGCCTTGTTGATCATAAGAAACTTACCATAAAATTCTTACCGACCCTAAACTTTTCAACAGATGTGTACATATTCCGTCAGTGTTTATTTTTAGTATTTCTGGCCCCGAGCCTGCAGGTTACTTCACAGCCTGCAGTTATTTCATAATCTTAAAGTCTCAAAGACTAAAGCGCAGATGAAAAAGGTGCACTGCAAAATGTCTCATTTACATAACCAACCTGTTTAAACTAGCACCTCATTCAGTCATACAGTAGACAGTACCTAATAACCTCTTTCAGTGGACCTGTCATCTAAAAATGACCTTTTCCCGTTAGGCTCTTTCAAAAAGATTTATGTGGGTTTTGTTTATCCTGTTCACAGTAGATCGGCATCTTCCAATAAGTAATTCTTACCCTGCCTTAGGCAGAAGGTCAGAGTACTCGTGAGGAGAGGTGGTTTCTGGGAAATTGCAGAGAATGGCAAGCCGATGCTGGAGCAGCTCAGAGCCGTGGTAAGTGAGGAGAATGTCCAACGCCTGCACGTTACTCTCCTGGGAGGGAAAGAGACGAGGCAAGAGGAACAAGATTGATAGAGATAAATAATTAATAGACGATTTATGAAACAGAACTAACTACGGACAGCTTTATACTCCGCAGCAATATTTCCCACATTACAAACCCCCAGAAGCCTTTGCATTGGGCAGGTGACCATATTTCAGACATCTACACTTTAAAATACTCACAGAATATATGGGGAATCTATATTTTATTCCACACGCTAGCAAGGGCGCACACACTTATCCACAAAACTGTGAAATGGTGACTATAACTCACACTGCGGAACCCCGTTACAGATGCCCGCGTCATGGACGGAGAACAAAGGAAGAGAGATTTACCCTTGCATACGTTCTTGCTGACAGAACAATATTCTGATTGCGGAACTTCTTGAAAAACTCAGCATCAAATCGCTGCTCTGCCGCATGAGGTCCACCCAGAATCTCCTGCAGAAAATGAAAGAATGACGAAAAAAAGAAGGATAAAAGACAGAGAAAGAAAGCAGAACAAACATGAGAGTTCAGGAGAGGGTCTCGCACGTATACGCCTGAGGTAAATTCTCCCAGTGCACACTGCTGACATTTATCGCTTTGACATTTACAATTACAGCCTTTAAGTCAACATGGCCACCGTGTGTATGTGTGTGCACGTGTGTGTTTAATGTCTCAGAGGCCTGGTTACATTCAGAACTATTCCCATTGAAATCAATTACAGATGAAGAAGACACTGACAAAGGCCATCCATCACAATCTGAGCAGGACATTAACTATGCGACAGGATGAAACGACGACACTCTTCTGCTGATGACTTTCAAATTGAAACAAAGCATTACGATATGAAGTCGCTCACACATCAATTTATTCATAAAATGGTAAGATAAAATGAATAAGATTATTGAAGATTATTATCCAAGTCACACCATTTACTGTGGGTTTATAGTTTCAGGATGATCAAAGTTACTTCAGAAGGTGGTTTGTATCATTTTATTATCAATTTGTAATTGACCAACCTTTTCTGCAATAAAATAGTTGTCATGTAGAAATAAGCAGGCTGTTGTTGCTACTGTGCCTTTAAGACTTCTGTATGGAAATTACCTTGGTTATAATTGGCTAACCTTCACATACAAGCATAAATCACATCAAGGGATTGGAATGACAGCAGCTGAATACTAAATAGGTGCTAACAGTCTAAAACGAACTATCTGCCAAAATTTACTGAACATAAATATTTATCCAGACTGGAAACATATATACATACATATACATATATATATATATACACACACATACATGTATATATACACACCCCACACAAGAACAGATATATACAACAAACAACAACATATATATACACAACACATATATATATAAATACACACACAAACACACACATATATATATATATATACCACACAACATATATTATATAGTATATATATATATATATATAATACACACACACAAACACATATAATATATCACAACCATTTTTATTATATATATATACCACACACACACATACATACATACATACAGATATATATATATATAAATGACACAACGCAACATAGGTTACATTCACATCAAATGTTACTCAGCAGTAGAGTTACACTCATCGGACACTGCACTTACTTACAATAACAAAAGTAAATTGTTTGCATCTGCTTTAAAGCCTTACTGGTTAAACATTTCATTAGCTATGATTTTCGACATGCACTTTTTCTAAGTGCATACACCTGAAGAGCGCGTACACTAAAAATCCTGTCAAACAGCGCCTGATTACTGGACTAGCTTACTTTCGCGTCTGATGCGAAGGGTTACAAATAAACACAGTTGGTTATGCTAAAGTGAAAAAAGTTCAACCACCCCCCCCAACAACGGCTGTGTGCTTGTATATTAGATGTGTGCAGGTCTTAAAGTGACATCAGACTAATACTACTAACCATGCTGCTGCTTGTCATTGAAGAGTTCACCCATAAATGTAAATTATTTACTCACTCTCATGTTGTCCCAAACCTGTATTAATTTCTTTCTTGTGCTAGACAACAAAAGAAGATATTTTGAAGAATGTGGGTAACCAAACAGTGGCTGGTCTTTGAATTCTTCAAAATAACTTTTATGTTCAACAAAAGAAAGAAACTCAATCAGGTTTAAAACAACTTGAGAGTGAAACAAAAATATGACAATGTATTTTGGTGAACTATTCCTTTAATGTTAATAAAACACAGAGGAAAGGTGAAGTCACCAGTGCATTATAATAAAATACAATTATATTCAAAACGTCTATCTTATGCAGTGGTTCTCAAGTCAATTTATTTTGTTCTACATATTTTTTTTATATTTTCTCCTAAAAAACAAGTCCAAAAAAAATAATTAAAAACTCATTAGGAAGTCCTTTTTTGCAGCGTGTGTTGCCACAGAGTTTTGAAGAGAGAAAAAAAAGCATAC
Organism: Sinocyclocheilus anophthalmus; assembly: GCA_018155175.1. Classification (NCBI taxonomy): domain Eukaryota; kingdom Metazoa; phylum Chordata; class Actinopteri; order Cypriniformes; family Cyprinidae; genus Sinocyclocheilus; species Sinocyclocheilus anophthalmus. The sequence goes on from JADLZN010009233.1 coordinate 620,552, forward strand.
TAGAGAGATCAGAGCAATAAGTGTTAATTTTGGAGTAAAGGGTAGATATGATATGTAAATTCAGGTTGTATAAAGTGCTACCAGCTTAGTTTTCAGAAATGGTCTATTTGGACTGGGGAATAAGAGCAAAAAAAATCCTTTTCTCTATGATATATCCTTTTTAAACCCAATTTGGTTCCTTTTAAAGCCAAATTCTGGAAGTTTAAATCTTTATTGAATACAAAAGTACAGTTTTTTGGAAAATGTTACCTCATAAGTGGCCAAGCGGTCCAGATAGCAGAGAAGCTTCAGTCTACTTCTGCAGAGCTCCTTCTGCTCTAGAGTCAGTCTGGAAGAACATAAGATCAACAGGATTAAACATGCAAACACAATCTTATCTGGAGCTTGCATCCACTTCAGAGAGCCGCCGCTAATATCCATGAAAACGGTGTAATGAAATAAAGCTTCACACACTCTGGGGGAGGGGTGGAGGATTTGACAGGCATGTGCGTAGAGGCTTACATATATAACGAAAGGCATTACAAGGAAATACAGATGAATGGGACCATTTGTGATTGAAGTAAAAAAGGGGACCAAACACAGGGAGAACAGTGCTGAAAGGGTTGTGAGCCATTATAGACCCAGATTAGGTCATCAAAGACAGGCTAATGTGAGGCGACCGCTGCCTGATTGCCTGGATGCCCATGCGAGCGTGCGTGTGTAGCAGTCAGCGTGAGAATCCACAGAAGGCAATTACAATCTCATTTCATTCTCCCTGCATTACTGCGGAAACCTGAGCTTCCCTTTGTATGCGAATGAGACCCGCACACGCGCACAGATCATTGGACTGGGGGAGAATATTGAACTGCATGATGTTATCGCAATGCAAACATGATAAAAGAAGATTGAAAGAATAGCCCATGCATAAACACACTCGCTCGTGGATGCTTAGCGCACATCTGTCGCCCGGCCTCCACACGCTAGAGCGATTCTATTCCAGAGGTACCGAATTAAATGAAACTAAAGCAGAATTCAATGGCGTGTCAAGGGTTTATGGATGGCCTGACTGTAGAAGAAGCATTTTAAAAGTGCACTGAATCGGCACACAGCTGTCAGTTCACTTAACAACTTGTGTGATGAAGGTCGCTTGTCTTTAAAAGTGCCAAAACACAACATACCAAACACTGACACGGTCAAACTTGAAAAAAAAAAGAAGAAAAAAATATATAATAACCATTAAAAATGTACATGTCAATGGAATGATAGCATAGCAGGCTCGTTTAGGGAGGAGAAAATAAATAGTCTATCGATTAGTCGCAGGATAAAAATTTAGTTTTGAAAAAAAAAAGATGAATTGATTAGTAAAAGCTAACATTCCTAACTAAATACACAACATTTTGAAAATTTGGACAAATTTTCCAACAAAACAAGGATTAAAAAGTCATTAAATGGAGGGTTTTAATCACAGAAACAGTTTTAAACACCACATCAGTACAGCAATTAACAAGATGCATGATAATTGAAATCAAAATCTAAGGTGCACCTGATGCAATGAGTCATTTCATTTCAAGCAACACTGCATTTTTGCATCTGAGCCCCTTTAAACTCAGCAGTTTAGGGCTCTTCTGTCTTTCTGGCCTCAAATTTAAGATAATATCTATGATTTATATGCAACATAAGCTTAATTGGTAATAAAAAATATAATTGACTTCAGACATTGTAATGCGAATTTAAATTTAATTTGAGAGCTAGAGGAGGTGTAAGCCCAAATAAAGGGCGAGTAAAGGTTTATATTGTGGAGAGGACAATACAACAACGGTGCAACCAAAAAAGACCAAAATCAGCATGTAAATTGGTCTCAAAAACAAACTTCCAATTGCAGCCAAGTACACTCTAAAAAATGCTGGGTTGTTTCAACCCAATGTTGGGTCAAATATGGACTAACCCAACTGTTGGGTTAAAAAGCTAATTTAAAAATGTAACCAAAATTTAACCCAACAGTTGGGTTAGTCCATATTTGACCCAACATTGGGTTGAAACAACCCAGCATTTTTTAGAGTGTAGGTAAATATTACAATGAATTCTGAACGGTCAGTCTGATGAAGTGTATTTCATGATCTACTGGCGCCATCAAACATGTTTGCAAACAGGTTCTGTTGCTGGCAAAAGAATTATCATGATATGTTCCAGCTTATTAAAAAAGAAAAAAAAAATAATAATCAAAGTGCACCTGGAAAACCCATTCCTCCAAATCGGGTATTCGTTATTACAACATGACACACATTCAAGTCAGAAACATAACAGGGAAAAAACCAAAAGAATTACATTGTGACCAATAAACCTAAATAACTGCATACGAGATCAAACTGATGAAAATTATTCATTTATAACACTTATTTTTACATAGTAATTAACAAAAAAAAAATATTAATCTTCATAAAGTGTCATTATTATCTTCATTAGTGTATTAAAATGCAAAATAGAAGCATTGTCACTCGTGGTCTCAGACCCCGGTTCATTTTATATAATAAGGTTTAAAATAGGCAGCACACATAAGCCTGAGATGATCTTGAAAAATACTGTAAGTTTGAAAGGAGCTGAATTAACTGCAGGCAGTGTCATTTTCAACTGGGAGAAAATCGCTGTGAGACTGAAGCCTGATTGACAGGCAGACATTGTTAAGGGGAATCGCTATCAAAATATGCAGTTTAGCTGTGATGGTGAAAAAAGGAGAAGAGCACTGAACTTTCTATTGCTCTCTAACACACACACATATACACCTTCAACTAAACCCAGCAGTCTGATCGATACTACCCCATTGCTATAACGGCGGCGTAGTTAAAAAGAAATTAACAGAATGATGATTGTCTTTTTTGCCATTGCATAACCACAGCTGAACGTGAAGTACACACCATTAGAGTCGCTCTCTCTTTTTATCAATGTTGATGTGCTTGTCTATTTTCTCTCGGTCACTCTTTATCTTCTTTCTTCATCTCCTTTATCATCTCTTTTGCTCATCTCGCCACTATTTTTCCTTTTATCATTGGTTTTCTCTCGGTCAATCGCTATTTCCCCCTCGATGTTAGTTAAGTAAAAAGGACATCATGCATCATATAGACAGACACTCATAAACAGCCATATTAACACGCACATTAAATATGCTGACTGCACACAAACAAACAGCCTAAGGAGTAAACATACAAACACACACTCTGGTGTCAGACCGCTGGCGGAAACGTACAGTAATTAAGTGCAAATTAGATACAGTTCTGTGTGCTATGCATGGAGAGCGTGTGTGTACGTGTTTAACTGAATTACGCTATGAAAAATTAGGCAATTTTAACTGTGTAAACGTGTGTTTTGATTAGTGCAGTGTTTAGAGGAAATGTTAGCCAATCTACGATTTTTTTGTCTATATCTTCCTCCCTATAGAGCGTGTGAGCGTTCATAATTTGTGTTCACCGAGGGCTCTTTCATTAAAGGCCTCTTGGGTAAAGCACAACAGAGGCATAAATTACCTTATGCAGATTAGAAATAGATCTATAAACGGCTTTAATTTTATCCTGCACCTCTTCCTCTCGCTTCTCTCCATTCCCATCTGTGATGTCTCCAAGAGCTCTTCCACTGAATTCAACTTTCTGATGAGCTTTATGAGAACATCTACTAGTGATGGGTCATGTCCAACAACCAACTAGTCCATAAGTGAGGTCGACTAGTTTATCTGTATTTTTTTCTTTTTATCACTACATTTTAGCGGTGGTGCTTTAATTAGCGCGCTGAGATCATGCTGTGCTTTAGCTCTTGGGCAGATTGCATGGTAAAACTATTCAGGATAATTCCAATAGTTATTAAGTCAAGTTAAAAATAGTCCAACTTTTAAAGATGCCATGAAATCAAATTTAGAGTTTTGAGGCTTTTAGTACGTGACTATGTGCTGGTGCAGGGGTTTTTAAGCTAGGGTCCGAGGACCCCCAGGAGGCCACCAAGAGTATATGGACATTTTAGGACAAAAAGGATTTTACAAAATATATGTTTTGGATATATTTTTGGAAAGTCAAAAATAACATGATAAGTTTAGATTTATTTACCCCAATTTTTAGAAATACATTTACAATGCATGACGCTTTAGAACAAAAGGTATGTGAAAAGTGCTGTATGAACAAAATGTATTGTTTTGGTTTATAAAAGTTTTGGTTTATAAAGTAAAATTTATGTATACATTAATTAGTTTACAAATGTATCCACAAATAAATGTATCTGCAAACTAAGTTTATAAATTTAAATTCACTCAAATAATGGACAGAAAAAAAAAATGTACACTAGGGCTGGGCGATATGTCAAAAATATCTTATCGATAATCGCCTTTAAAAAATATCGCGGTATCCGATAATATCGTCTACCTAAGCCCCACCTCTACCACACCCCGCCCCCACTGAGACAACATTGCCGACATGCACCATAAACACACACCATGTTCACTTGGTCTTAATTATTGCCACAAAGTTTGGTTTTACTTTTCTTAGTTTGTGCTTAAACTAACAGAAAATATTACCTTTGCTGTTATTTTGGTGCTGCTAATAATTTCCACTCTGCTCTTATCTATCAAATTTGTGTTTGAAATGAATTTCGTTATGTGAGGAGAACTGTTGAGGAAAAATAATAGAACCCAATTTTAAGTTCATCATGGTGAAGTTGGACATTCTGGCGGTGATTGTAAGAATGATAAATGCATGTTGATGTCATATAATAATGTCTTGAATAAAATATTCATATTTTCCGATGTTTCTCTTTTTGGAATTATCGTCTGTGTACAAGTTTAATTTCTTTGATAACAATTGCAGCGTTGTTTTTAAACTTTTAGTCAAGCTATAATGTATTTGATATTTATCATGTATGACTAAAATCACGCAGGGATTAAAAACTAATTCTGAGCAAAAACTTGAAAGTTTTTTCCCCTTTCTGGTAGCCTACTAGTTCGGAGGTCTCTTTTGGTCCATTTTTAACAAAATAAAAATAACGGCTTTATTTAATTAGAAGCAGGGTAATTAAAATTTTTTATTTTGTAATTTTTTTTATAATTTTTATTTTATTAATCAAAATACAGCGCCCACAAAATAATATGCAGTGTTGGGCTGCCGAAACTCCGAACGTGTGCATGTTGAGGGGCGAGCTGAGAAGCCTACTAATGTCTTCATCCGTTGGCAACAACTTCATAGTTTTGTTGCAAATGAATTAAGAATTTATAGTGCTATATCTCAGCTTAATTAAATAATTATATTGTATACACGGTTTAAAAAATCTGTAAAAAATATTGCACTGAAATGCGCGCTGATAGTGCGTATTTTAATTATAACTGTCATGTTTTTAGTTTTTCATCATTATACAGTCTGTTTAAAAAAATATTCAGAAACACATGCATTGCTACTTTTTGTATTTTTTCTGTTTAACTTTTGTTAAACAGCAGATCAAAATAGAATAGGCATATACCCTAAATAAGGATACATTATATAGGAACGCATCTCCAAAATAATCGCACAAAGATGCACGTTGCCATTACAGTAGTCAGCACCGAACAACAGGCAAATAAAATATAAACTGAGGATACAAAAGTGACTCAGTCAAGATCAGTGAGGAATTTTCCTTTCTTTTGTTCTTTGATTAACATTAATGAATGCGGCCGGTGGGCTTGCTATCAATGCACGAACCAATACACATCTGATTTCTTTCTCAGCTGTTTACGTTCACTTAAGACATAACCGGTTGTATTTATGGGATATTTTTATATAATTCTATGTGTATTTGTCCATTCGAATGTGTAAGAACGCGAGAAAGAGAGCTCAGTTCAGTGTTCGCGTATATAAGAGGTGGCTTTTGTGAGTGCGCTTTGTGTGTGTGTGTGTGTGTGTGTGTGTGTGTGTGTAGAGAGAGAGAGAGAGAGAGAGAGAGATGTGAGCATGTGGGGTGTGTGAGTGTGCGCATGTAAGAGAGAGTGTGTGGGTGTGCGCAGTAAGAGAGAGAGGGAGTTGGGTGACGTTGGTGTGTATGTGTGTGTGTGTGTGCGCGCAGCGTGCAAATGGCAGAAGTTAGTTCTTTTTTTTTTTTTTTTTTTTTTTTTTTTATGAGTCTTCTTGCAAGAGGAATTATTGTTTTAAAATAACAATAAAATGCACATACAGAAATCGAGAAGCGGAATCTAAATGTAATTTTAGAAGTAATTTGATTCCTGAACTTACGCATCTGATCTGATTTCCGAAATCGGAATAGCTTTTTGATTCCCAACCCTACTACTAAATTATTTCATTCTTGCATGCAAAAAGGCCTGTATGGTGATTATGGGGCTATGTAAAATATTTTTTGCAACTTACTAGGTTTATCATTTGTCATTTTTTTCCGATAATCGTCTGTTACCTGACTTTTGACATCGACATCGCGATACTTACGAGACATCGTCGATATACAATAATATTGTCATATCGCCCAGCCCCAATGTACACTGTCAATATACTGTATTGTGAAATACATACAGTATACTATGTAAATAAACAAATATTTTCCAGGTAGCATTTTAAGAATTTTACTTTGATTTAATACTGTGACAAATTAAGAGGCATTTTTTGTTTAATTATTAATTATGTGTGGAAACAACATGCCTGTAAAATACTTCTCTCATACAATATATTGTTTTATAGGAGGGAAAGGATCTGAAACCCTGTAGTCCTAAAAGCTGGCAAAATACATTATTTGTTATACATTTTTTTAAATTGTGATATACATAAACATTAAACAGGATTTAAATGCAGCCTAATTACAGAGGGTTTCCTCTAGAGAGCTGTTCATGCAGCGAGCCGACTAGCAGATCCTTCAAGTATGTAGTCAGGCATATCACTAACATCTGCCCAATTTACAATGACTGTGTGTGTATGTGAGAGAGCCTACCTGCTAAAGTCCACTTTCTTGAGGAGCTCCTGTCTCTTCTTGGCTTCCCTCTCCTTTCTTTGCTCCATCTCTTCCTCTGTGGAAACGGAGTCTTCATATGGAGCATTGTCCAGGTCCAAATCGCCTGACAAAATGAATCTATGACAATAGACACCCTGGTTAACATACAGCCAAAGAGTAGATCTCTAGATCTGTGTTAGGATGGGTCACACACCTGCCCTGGTCTTCTCCCTCACCAATGGCAAACAGTGCTTCAAGGTCGGTTCCTTTCAGGCCATATTGCAGGAGCTCTTTGGCAGCATCCACATTCTCTGGAACCCTCTCCACACACTCATGCAGGACCCATATTCTTTTCTTTATCTTACCCTGTGGGGGGGGGGGGAGGGAAAATTTAAGAACTACTCATACTAAGCACCGATTTTGGTCACAAATTTGATTAGTCAAGATAGAGTCAAGATGTAAAAAAAGAATACATTCCTTGGGAACCCCACACTTCAAGTGCAAACAAAGAATAAATAAATAAATAAAACAAATTAAAACGTTTGCATTAAAGCAAAAGAACAACTACAGTGCTTTGATTTTTTCCCCTGACATTTTGGAAAGAAAAAAAATGCTTTTGATTTGCATGGGTTATTTGCATTGCAAAATATTTTTGTTAGAAATATTGTGGTCGAGAAACGACTTTTACCAAGTAGTCCTGAATGGAAGCGATGCTGACTGTAGATTTTCTCCACTGTCTCTGATAGACGAGATCAGAATCCAGACCATATGCTTGAGCGAGAGAGAGAGCCTCTCCATACTCCTCATTATCAATCTGTGAACACACACATGCACACACAAACACCAGATAAACTTCAACTGAAAGCACTTAGTCTTATTAATGGTCCATCTAAGACTCATGGACCTGTTAATATTATAGCAATAAAGTACATCTATGAGGAGCTAAGGTATCTCACAAAATGCTGTTTTTTTGACATCTTCATGCTGTTTCAAACGCCTGCCCAATTCCCTCCAACATTCATCTTCCTCGCTCACTTTCATTCCACACTCGGAAGGTTTTGTGAAGCGACTATATGTAAAAGGCTAAGCTCATGAATATTAATGAACATGCTGATGTTGCTAGGTACTCTTCAAGGTCTACGTAATCTTTGTAGATCATCTGGTCACGTTACACGAATTGTTATTCTTGTGAAAAGCCTTCACCTTGGTGCTATTTATAATGTGCAGCATGAGGGTGAGTTTGTTTGCTTTTTTAAAAGTCATACCAGCTTCTTTGGCTATTTTCAAGGCGAAACCCATACTTGAGATAAACCAACCCGAGAATGAAATGGAACCTAAAGATATTTAAAACCCACTTTTCATAAAAATTCTGAAATTAAACAGAATAAAACTATTTTCTCAGAGGAGTAGAAATTTTACAAATCCCATGAGTGATTGACTGAATTTTCATTTTTTGGTATACCATCCCTTCAAGTCGGGTTCCAGAAGTAAAAATTTCCATGTATTTTCTCCATAGGGGAATTGATTTTTACGATAACTTTTAATGCTAAAATTCTTGGTGAAAAACTACATTAACCATGATTCTGCTAAGAAATCTCCATCAGAAAATAGCAAATCACATCAAAAGAACTCTTTAGTCCCATGAAGATCTGTGAATGGAAAAAGTCTGTCTCCCTACGCACTCAAAATACTTTTTTTTTTTAATGGAAGTTTTAAGATGACATACAGGTAAGATTATAAAATTATTTAAACTCAAAACTATATTTTATGTTCAGAAGTTTATTTATTCGGTGAGTAATTTTGTAATAAACAGGATGATGTACAGTCATCTGCTCATTATAATGACTCTACCTTAAATTTCAGCCAAGTAATTTTGGTCGAGTGGGCGGTTTTGCTCCGTCTGGTTGTTATAGTAACCCACCTTCCTCTGGTAGAGCTCCTCTGGCGTGGTGGACCTCAGGCTGACCAGGCGGTAGTTCTTGATAACAGTGCGTGGCCATTTTCGGGGAGGGGCGAAGCGTTCCATCTCAGTCACGTAGTACAGGCCCTGCTTCACGTATCCAAAATAACGTGCCTTGGCCGAGGACTCTTCATCCGAGTCGGAGTCATCATCACCATCATCCTCTTCACCCATCACGCTGCTCTCCAGACGAGAGCGCTTATGGGCCAGCTTTACCTCACACTGAGAGGACAGAGAGAGATCAAGAAGATCTGCTTGGCTGACTCAAGGACAATGAAAAGTTAATGGAACTTTCTGGAACAATTTTTTGACTATCTAAAAACAAAAAAAAACAAGATTGGATGATTTTGAATATTGACTTGGAAGACTAACAAACACCGTTTCTGCAGGACATAAAACCCATTTTCCTGGCAGTACCGGTTTGTTTCTTTCTTTCTCACACACTGAAAAACCTATCAAACAAACTTCACACAGTCGACACCACAGCTGTGTGCTGCATTTCCCTACGGAGTGAGGAAACCGTCAACCGAACACACAGCCAGAATAAAAACCGACATCTCTCTCATGTTCTCACTTTCCTTCTTTTCTCATCCCTCTGTACTCCCCCCTCCAGATTCACATCTCTCTAGCTGTGAGAGCTTTACATCATCGGTAAGCACCAAAAAACAATGAGGTGGAGATGGAAGAGATTAGATTTTTTTCTTATCTGAGGATGAGGAGCGGTAAAGCACTTTTATGATGATGGCCTGAAGACAGAGAGAGAGTGTCGGAATAACACGACTTCCTTTACTGAAGTAATTACTGTCATCAGCGGCTACGAATGAAAGACAACGTTCTTGGGGGAGAAGTGTTTTGTCACTAGGGCTTAAAATATAAAGGTTTTCTTTTGACGGTGTTATATTATATTATTGTTCAAAAGTTTGGAGTCAAAAGTTTCTTATGCTTGATGGAGCTGCATTTATTTGACCAAAAACCCAGTAAAAACAGTAATATGGTGAAATATTAGATTCTAAAATAACCATTTTCAATAGATTTGAACTTTTTGTTGATGTTGTTTGTTTGTGTTTTTGATTTCAGCAGTCATTATTCCAGTCTTCAGTGTCACATGATACATGATCCTTCAAAAATCATTCTAATATGCTGATTTTTAACAATGTTGAAAACAGTTCTGCTTATTATTTTTGTGGAAACCATGATACATTTTTTAGGATTCTTTGATGAATAGAAAGCTAAAAAGAACAGCATTTATTTGAAATAAATATATATTTTTAATAATGTTAAAGTCTACTGTTACTTTTGCTGCATCCTTGCTAATTAAAAGTATTAATTTTTCAAAAAAAAATAAAAAATAAAAACTTACCGGCCACAAACATTTAAATAATATATTATACTAGTTTAATATATAAAAAATGTCACAGGATTCTGAGTTTTGAGTCAATCAACTGGAGAATAAAAATCTGTTTTTTGGAAATCATTTAAACATTTCCCTACAGAGACACTTATTTAAACTAGCGAGACCAGGGAGGATCACAAAACACAGTAATCTTATGTCTTTGGGAAACATAATGGGCAAATTAAAAAAAAATATTTATGATGTTTCTAATTTTTTTACTTTGAGCAAAATAATCACTGATATACAGTGGGGCAAAAAAGTATTTAGTCAGCCACAATTGTGCAAGTTCTCCCACTAAAAAGATGAGAGAGGCCTGAATTTTCATCATAGGTATACCTCAACTAGGAGAGACAAAATGAGAAGAAAAAAAATCTAGAAAATCACATTGTAGGATTTTTTAAAGAATTTATTGGTAAATTCCTCGGGAAAATAAGTATTTGGTCAGCAAGATTTCTGGCTCTCACAGACCTGTAACTTCTTCTTTAAGAGGCTCCTCTGTCCTCCACTCGTTACCTGTATTAATGGCATCTGTTTGAACTCGTTATCAGTATAAAAGACATCTGTCCACAACCTCAAACAGTCACATTCCAAACTCCACCATGGCCAAGACCAAGAGCTGTCAAAGGACACCAGAAACAAAAGTGTAGACCTGCACCAGGCTGGGAAGACTGGATCTGCAATAGGTAAGCAGCTTGGTGTGACGAAATCAACTGTGGGAGCAATTATTAGAAATGGAAGACATACAAGACCACTGATAATCTCCCTCGATCTGGGGCTCCACGCAAGATCTCACCCCGTGGGGTCAAAATGATCACAAGAACTGTGAGCAAAAATCCCAGAACCACACGGGGGGACCTAGTGAATGACCGGCAGAGAGCTGGGACCAAAGTAACAAAAACTACCGTCAGTAACACACTGCGCCGCCAGGGAAATCCTGCAGTGCCAGACGTGTCCCACTGCTTAAGCCAGTACATGTCCAGGCACATCTGAAGTTTGCTAGAGAGCATTTGGATGCTCCAGAAGAGGATTGGGAGAATGTCAAATGGTCAGATGAAACCAAAATATAACTTTTTGGAAAAAACTCAACTTGTCCGTGTTTGAGGAGAAAGAATGCTGAGTTGCATCCATAGAACACCATACCTACTGTGAAGCATTGGGGGTGGAAACATCATGCTTTGGGCTGTTTTTCTGCAAAGGGACCAGGACGACTGATCCGTGTAAACGAAATAATTAATGGGGCCATGTATCGTGAGATTTTGAGTGAAAACCTCCTTTCCATCAGCAAGGGCATTGAAGATGAAACGTGGCTTGGTCTTTCAGCATGACAATGATCCCAAACACACCGCCCGGGCAACGAAGGAGTGTTTTCGTAAGAAGCATTTCAAGGTCCTGTAGTGGCCTAGCCAGTCTCCAGATCTCTACCCCATAGAAAATCTTTGGAGGGAGTTGAAAATCAGTGTTGCCAAGCGACAGCCCCAAAACATTACTGCTATAGAGGAGATCTGCATGGAGGAATGGACCAAAATACCAGCAACAATGTGTGAAAACCTTGTGAAGACTTACAGAAAACGTTTGACCTCTGTCATTGCCAACAAAGGGTATATAACAATGTATTGAGATGAAATTTTGTTATTGACTAAATATTTATTTTCCACCATAATTTGCAAATAAGTTCACACAATGTGATTTTCTGGATTTTTTTTTCTCATTTTTGTCTCTCATAGTTGAGGTATACCTATGATGAAAATTACAGGCCTCTCTCTCATCTTTTTAAGTGGGAGAAATTTCACAATTGGTGGCTGACTAAATACTTATTTTCCCCACTGTATCAGAATATGCAATATATTATTAACACTGATGAAAACTGATACATATACAAAGACACACCTCCAAACTGAGGAAGCCCCCATCATGGGCCGAGGTGACACGCGGTGAGGTTTCAAACCACTCGCAGGACTTGCCAAGTAAGTTTTTGAGCGTCCGCACAGAGGACACAGTGAGAGCCCCAGAACAGCGGGCTAAAATCAAAGCAGTCTCACTCCACCAGCTCACATCTAGCAGAGACTGGTACTGCTCCTTATCTGAGAAGAGAGAAAGAGACAGGTGTTGAGGAAGACAAGACACAGAAAAAAAAAAATCTCAATATTATAAATAAAACATTTCAGACATTCATTCATTTAAAAGTCACCATTCCACAGCTAAAAGTGATAGATGATTTAGAAACATCATTTTCAAAGAAGAAACGGAGAAGAAAGCAGAAACCGAGGACAAGCAGACAGACAAGCTTTATGAAAACGTGTGATCTAAACCCACAATCAAAATGTCACTGCCTGAACTGAACGCCTCTCCACGAAGACACAAGACGCAGGGCTTTATTAAAGCATTCTTCTCTCTCCCAACACGTCTGTCTGGACTCACTACATAATTAATAGCGCTAGGTAAGTGTAGGAGTAGATACACATCTAAAGTTGAGGGTCTGGCTACCTTTTATCTTCTTTCTCTTCTCCAGCGAAGTCTTCCATTCTGGGTTGATCTCGTCAAATCCCGGCTAAATGAAAGAGAGGACAAGAAAGATTGTGTAAAAAAGGATAGCTAAGGGTGCTTTTTTCTTTTTTGAAGTGACAGAATGCATGCTGAAGAGAAAGTCGTGGGCAAATCAGTGGAACACAGCAGCATGACATTGGAAGTCTGAACTACAAAAAGTGCTACAAAGAAAGAAGACATACAAGCAACGTATACGCAAGAACAAACAAATCATCTTATGACATATTGTTAAAAGGTGTTTTCATTTCTAGCTGTGCCCTAGAAAGCAATATTAAAGCTGAAGTGTATCATCTTTTGCCATGTTAAAATGTTTTCTTCTATCCTAGCTTTTTGTTTGTTAACGTTTAACACAATATAATATAAAATAGAAAAAATATATATTTTTAATTTAATATATACTCACATGGAATGAACTCTAGTAATCAAAAGCTGTTGTATTCTAAATGGAAAGGGTCACCTCATGGAAACAGCCATCTTGGAATCACATGGCCAGCTGAATACTACTTATTTTTATTTCTGTAATTCCTCTTATTGGAGACTTATAAACAATTATGATTGCAAACAGAGCATTTCTACAATGGCTTTGGTAACTGTAAATATAAGTTTTTTGTGTAATGCTACATGCTCGCCACTAGCTATAACAAATTGAGTACACCTTTTAAAATCAGCACGAAACGGAAATTACGGTTGTCTTTTCATCTTTACTGTGATGCGTATATCATAGCTTCTCAAACAAACAAAAAAACGTAGAGAACTTGATTTTATCCATCGGGAATGGATTGGATTGTTGAATTGTTGTCATTTGTTAATTGCTGCAATAATTATGTGATTGACAGGTTGTTTGGAGGGGTGGAATCATTGTTCCTCCCTCATGTGAGAAGAGATGTCTGTGAGGGGGAACGTTAATGTTTTTGATTAAATATTACAAGGGCACAGACAACCGCTAAATTTGAATTTTGATTTCCTGGTGACTTTTATATGCAGAGACACCTCAGCCATTGCACATTGATTGCCCTTAAAAGTGTAAACACTGAAGTGCTTTTAAAACTTTGCTTTACTTGTTTGAGAATCCTGACCAGCCCTGCACAGCAACATTGATTCAACCAATGGCGTGAGTTTGAGGGCGTGCTTATCTGATTGCTTGACCAACGCCAGGCAAAGGGAGTGTTTGAGAAACCGGTTTAAAAACAGTTAATTACATTGGTTGGAACAGTGGCACAGAAATGCATACACATCAGCTTTAAGTCTCTGAAATTGATCACACACACATAGAGTGATTTTATTACTTGTTCCTCTTGTTTCCAGCTGCCTCTCAGTTTGAATGATGGAATATCCCAGAGACTGAGACTGCCAGAGAAGTGGATCACAGCCAGCACTGTGCCATCAGGAGACAGACTCATTCGGAACACACCATCCTAAGTAAACATACACGTTCAATTAGGCATTACACTATTTATTCAGAGTTCTTAGCAGAAGGAAATTGAGCTTTGGCTTTTCATTTTATATGACGTCATAATGGCCCAGAGACAGGAAAGAAAATGCAAGCAAAAAAATTGAGTGAGCGACAAAAAAAAACTTCACCGATCTGAGTCACCTGTTCACTGTTATGCCTGGAGAAAAGTCGAAAGCTGGGCATCCTGAAGAATCCTCGCCTCTGGGACTAAATAAGAAAAGGAAGTGATGATTCATAACATCCTTCATGATATCATGGATGCATTTACATACTTAAATTAGTTTTACTTCAACTCACTCCTGTTTAAAAATCCAGGTTAAACTGGTAGCTGGTTTTTAACTGCAACAAAGCAGCTACCAGCTGGTCATACTTGCTTAAGGTTATCAAGCTGGTTTCTGGAACATGCAAGCTGATAACTAAATCACCAAAATGGACAAGTTAGAAACCAAAGAGATTTGATCAATTTATATGACAAACAGATTTTAATTAAAATTTTAATTCACATATAAATGCACATACATTTAGTACATCACATATGGTAAATATAGATGCTTGTGCATGTGCCGCACTAGAACAAACCTCACTGGTTCTCGTGCTTCATGCACACATGCTTGAGCTTTAGTGTTTACCATATGAGATGTGCTTTATATATGCGTGTCATTTTTAGATGTATTAGATGTAAATTAAATCTGTTCATCATATTAAGCAATCGAATCTCTTCACAAGAATAGGTTTAAACCGCTCAATTCATACGGATTCATTTTACAATGCCTTTATGTTTTTTTGGGGGGTCTTCAAAGTTACCTGGATTTTTAGAGGAGAATGCTTTTCAGTCTTTAACAGACTTCTCGGCAACATATTTAAGGTGTGTGTGAGAGGTCATGGTGGGTTTTCAAACTGAACGCCCACCATAATCTCTCACACGTTCAGTAACACTATATCAAGCCAAGAACTAAATAAATAATTGAACATTGAACAAATATGAAGAATATTAAAACAGGTTCCACCAATTCAATCAGAAGTCACACGATTGGACCTGTAGGAGAGAATAAACAGCTAGAGGCCTGAAGTACTAAAGTACTAAGTACTAAAGCTCTTATTAAGCCTACAATGCAGCTTCCAGAGCTCAGTACATAAAACCTTTACAACCTTAGAAAACCAGAAATGAGCCTGTGCTTTCAGGTTTGTGAAATACAGTGATGTGAGAATGGATGATTGTGTATTCTGAGCAGCAGTCAGTGCAGAAGTGTCTTTACTCCTTGAAATATCTCCGTTTCTTAAGGGGTAGAGCAGCCCTTGCAAATGCATGGACTACTAGAGTTAGTATCGTTCTCATAAAATCCAATACAAAAGCAAGCACTGAACACACTTGGAGTTAGAGATTTGTCAAATAGAAGTGTGTAATAGTTTTGCAAAGTGAGCAAACTACCAATTTTCTACTGGCGGCTGATAAAATCTAGAAAAGAAAAAAAAACAAAGCAATAACCCACGTAATACATAGGGATCAGAATATCATAAAGACTGTAGACTGTAATCGGTGAACAGGAGACTACATAAAGTTTATTTTTTACTTTCTCAGTGGGAAACTAGTAAGATCAAAGATCCAAACCATGATCAGAGACCTGATAATGCCTTTCTTTTTTTCGTGAAAGAGTGCATGTCATGGACATGGATGCTGTATCGTTAGTACATTAATATTCCTTTATATGTCCATCGGCAGACTCACTGTACTGATGTCGTCCTCATAGCTGGTGACCTGTTTATAGTGGGGTGACCCTGACAACACCCTCCACGCTGTGATCCCGCAACGGCTTGCCCTGGACACATTACTGTCTCCAGACTCACACCCTCCCACCAGCAGCAACCTGAGGAACACACAAACACATCAGCAGCATGAGTCAGAGGAAAACACACACACATAGAGCACCTCAGCCCGTTTATGAGGCTGTAGTGGTCCAGAAGGGGCTGATGAAACAGGAAAGGGATCTGATCTGATCTACACATGTGAACAGCATATACAAACAAATGTACACACTAGAGGTCGACCGATGTATAGGTTTTGCCGATTAATCGGCACCGATAGTTTTTTGCTGGAACTATCGGTTATCTGCAAAAATCCATGCCGATAGTTTTCTGTGTTGCATCCGTTGCTGGAACGGCTGAGAAAGGTCTGCTGTCATTATACAGTACAAAAGCGGCCTCTAGTGGTTGAAATCACTGATAGCATGTGCTATTTGTTTAGACACGTGATACTGAACGCTGAACAGATTGGGAAACTTCAGACGCGGATTTAAATGCAGCCGACAGAAAATCCTACTGTGCCACAGAGCGCCATTCACATTGTTTTCCATTAAATTACATTATATTTGTCCAGAATTGTTGTTAATGCTTCATTTATAGAGCTATAATATAGATCGCGCTTTCTCTTTCTGTTTGCTCTTCTTTTTTTTTTAAACACCAAACTTCAAACTCATCTATGCCTCATTGTTCGTTCATTCTTGAAGTAAACTTGTGTACGTTTGGTGATTAAATAAACTGTTTTAGACCGCTGCTCGAATTGAACACGACGCGTCCGGAGTGTGTGTGATACCAGTGAGTTCTCCTAGACTCAACGCTGTGCTTTTATTTTGATTAGATAATCATCAAGTGTTCAAGAATAGAAGAAGTTAAACTGTGAGAGTATACATACCACTGCCAATATGGATAATCATTTTAATGCTTGGCCTTTGGTGTATATACAGTGGGTATGGAAAGTATTCAGAACCCCTTAAATTTTTCAGTCTTTGTTACATTGCAGCCATTTGCTAAAATCATTTAAGTAATTTTTTCCTCATTAATGTACACACAGCCACCCATATTGACAGAAAAACACAGAAATTGTTGACATTTTGCAGATTTTATTAAAAAAGAAAAACTGAAATATATCATGGTCCTAAGTATTCAGACCCTTTGCTCATTATTTAGTAGAAGCACCCTTTTGATCTAATACAGTCATGAGTCTTTTTGGGAAAGATGCAACAAGTTTTTCACCTGGATTTGGGGATCCTCTGCCAATTCCTCCTTGCAGATCCTCTCCAGTTCTGTCAGGTTTGATGGTAAACGTTGGTGGACAGCCATTTTTTAGGTCTCTCCAGAGATGCTCAATTGGGTTTATTCAGGGCTCTGGCTGGGCCATTCAAGTACAGTCACAGAGTTGTTGTGAAGCCAACTCCTTCGTTATTTTAGCTGTGTGCTTAGGGTCATTGTCTTGTGGGAAGATAAACCTTCGGCCCAGTCTGAGGTCCCTGGCACTCTCTGGAGAAGGTTTTCGTCCAGGATCTCCCTGTACTTGGCCGCATTCATCTTCCCTCGATTGCAACCAGTCGTCCTATCCCTGCAGCTGAAAAACACCCCCACGCATGATGCTGCCACTACCATGCTTCACTGTTGGGACTGTATGGGACAGGTGATGAGCAGTGCCTTGTTTTCTTCCACACATACCGCTTAGATTTAAGGCCAAAAGTTCTATCTTGGTCTCATCAGACCAGGAATCTTATTTCTCACCATCTTGGAGTCTTCAGGTGTTTTTTAGCAAACTCCATTTGGGCTTTCATGTGTCTTGCACTGAGAGGCTTCCGTCGGGCCACTCTGCCATAAAGCCCCGACTGGTGGAGGGCTGCAGTGATGGTTGACTTTCTACAACTTTCTCCCATCTCCCGGTTGCATCTCTGGAGCTCAGCCACAGTGTTCTTTGGGTTCTTCTTTTCCTCTCTCATCAAGGCTCTTCTCCCCCCGATAGCTCAGTTTGGCCGGACGGCCAGCTCTAGGAAGGGTCTGGTCGTCCCAAACGTCTTCCATTTTAAGGATTATGGAGGCCACTGTGCTCTTAGTGCAGCAGAAATTTTTTTGTAACCTTGGCCAGATCTGTGCCTTGCCACAATTCTGTCTCTGAGCTCTTCAGGCAGTTCCTTTGACCTCATGATTCTCATTTGCTCTGACATGCACTGTGAGCTGTAAGGTCTTATATAGACAGATGTGTGTTTTTCCTAATCAAGTCCAATCAGTATATCAAACACAGCTGGACTCAAATGAAATTGTAGAACCATCTCAAGGATGATCAGAAAAATGGACAGCACCTGAGTTAAA
Organism: Sinocyclocheilus anophthalmus; assembly: GCA_018155175.1. NCBI lineage: Eukaryota > Metazoa > Chordata > Actinopteri > Cypriniformes > Cyprinidae > Sinocyclocheilus > Sinocyclocheilus anophthalmus. The sequence continues at coordinate 638,942 of JADLZN010009233.1, forward strand.
TATATGAGTGTCACAGCAAAGGGTTTGAATACTTAGGACCATGTGATATTTATTTCAGTTTTTCTTTTTTAATAATCTGCAAAAATGTCAAAAATTCTGTGTTTTTCTGTCAATATGGGGTGCTGTGTGTACATTAATGAGGAAAAAACATTAACTTAAATGATTTTAGCAAATGGCTGCAATATAACAAAGAGTGAAAAATTTAAGGGGGTCTGAATACTTTCCGTACCCACTGTATTTAAAGATGTGCATCTTTAAGCATGACTGTTGAAATTAAATGGTAACACTTTAAAATAAGAGTCCATTTGTAACATTAAGAAATGAAAGCTGTGTAATGAAAGTATTGTTCCTTGTTAGAGTGTGTTAATTTCAACATTTTTATTATTACTACTACGTATGGTTCAGTACTGTTTTTTTTTATAAAGCATTATTTTAGTTTTTGTTCAGTATCCATTTGAAAAACTATTGGTTAATTAATTGGTATCGGCCAGTGTGGTTCAACCTAGCTATCGGTATCGGCAAAATCCAGTATCGGTCGACCTCTAGTACACACACACTCACATATACCTCTACACACAATATAAATACTGCCCCCATGTGGCAGCTAAAGTCTGAACTATTTTCTCCTTAAAAATCAATAAGCGCTGCCTAAAACACAAGCCAGAGAGGATTTCAGTTCAAACATGTATAGTGGGAATAACACAAATCACAAAAAGTATGATCCAAAGATTGAGCTATGCTGGCTAATTTTGTGTTCATTTTAAGAGAAAAACATCCCTTTGACAGTCACACACACAACAAAAACAGCTTCTAGATGGGGGTCTCACCTGTGGCCAGGATGATATATTGCTGTGGTAATGCCATTGGAATAGTGGGCGGAAAAACTGAAGGTGTGATTCTCTTGAAAACCCTGACTGGTTCCAACACTGGGAGCAAAACAGGAACAGGAAATCAATAAATCAACATTATAATAGTCATTACCAGGCCAGATGAATAAAACTGTTAATTTTTTTTTAATACGAATACTGAATAAGACACTGTTCAAAAGAATAATCAATTAGACAAAGGCTCAACAATAATGGATTTAGATTGCCTAGTCAGGCCAACTGTTGTCCAACATTTTCACTGGTCCAAAATGAAATCAAATCAAATCAAATAAATTAAAATAAGAAACATTTATGTTTAATGTTTAGCAAACAAAATGTAAAACTACATTTTTTTTAAACGTACACAGTTAATTTAGCGCAAACAATTACAGTAGGATGTGTGCATTGCTTAGCTGTCTTGATTAGAATGGCAATTGAAGTTTGCAAGTTTGAACGGTTTCAAAGAGCGAAGGGCAAATACAATCTCTGATTTCTTAAGAATTGAGTGAGAATATGGTTTCCTATGGAGCTTTGTGTCAGAAATGCTCTTGAAAGAACCATTTCGTCCAACGTTAGTCCAACATTTCTAAATGACTTTGAAAACTTCCTCAAAGTAATGCTAATGCAAACACTTCCATTCAACAACATGAGGGCGAGAACGAGAAAAAGCTTTCTTCAGGGCTTCAAAGCCTACAGCAAAGTTGAGGAGAATGAAGCAGATTGTTTCATCTGCCATTACTCTCACAAACAGACGATGGAAACTTTGAAAACTTGAGCTGACTGATTAAACAAAGAATTACAAATTGGAAACTGCAGGCAATCTCATTAATACTCAAAGCTAAGCCACCCCCTCAGTACAGAGATAAACAAATAAAGCAGGCTTTTGGGTTTAGTTGCAGAATTTCTGGCCCTGAAAGAGTCAGAGGGAATTAGAGAGGATCGCCAAGTATCTGAATCATCAAAATCCTCTCTGGTGGCCTTGTATTGAATCTTTCAATATTTGATCCATGTATTACGACACAAATACTCCATCTAACATCCCATAACACTCCTTAAACAACACAGTGAGAAAGATTAATGCTTTCTTATCCTGCCATGTCCTCTCAAACTTTTGATGATTGGCACAAAGTCTGGCCCCCATTGCAACTTTAGGATTTAAATACCAGGCCAAAAAACAACAAACCCATCCATTTAGATTCTAGCCTACCAAATTGGTAAACTCTTAGCATTTTTGTCTGCAATGTGCATCAGATGGTCCTTGAGAATGCTGTCTAAAGATCAGGTTTGTGCTTTCTCAGCAGACACTCATAAACCTTTAACCCACTTCTCTGACTCTCTTGGCTATTTCATGTATCATATGATATAATTTTCTGTGTTCCAAAATGCCTATCTTTGCATGAACAGGTTACTCTCCAACAACATTAATCGATTTTGAGATTTTCAGTCTGTTTAAGATGTTAATTTATATAAATATTATTAATTACAAATATAATTTACATTGTATTTGGTTTATTTAATATATATTTTTCATATTTAAAACAAATTGTATAATTATATATACATATACAAAATACAAATAATATAATACAACAACATGGTTTTAACTAAAATAAATTAGATAATCAACTATTGTATGTTGTTTATAAATATATATTATCAATATATAATATAATATATATATATATAGTAATGTTTATATTATATATGTTTTTTGTAATGTATGTATATTACACATTATACATTATTATTTAAATTATTTAAAAATATATATTGTGTATCATTTTAATATATAAAATATAGGTAGGATTTTTTTATTATTTTATTATTAAGTATTTATTTTGATGATTACTTTTTCATTTCAGTTCGTTTTTAACCCACTTTTACTTTGTTTCATTTCAGTTTTTGTTTGCTTTGCATTATTTTATTTCAATCCACAAACATATTTTTTAAACAATCAATCAAGAGTTTTGTCTTAGTATAAAATGACAACCTTGCTCTACAAGTACCTGACTAGGTAACTCTTGAGCTGACCGCTGTAGGTGATCACCAGCAGCTCCGCTGACCACTGGGCACTGGCGGTGTATTCCAAGAACATCAGGCCGGCTGCTGCATAGCTAAAATCTCCCGGGAAGCTCATAGCCTAGAGAGACATCAAAAAGATGAGGTACAGTTGGAAGCAGAGTTTGAAAGTGACAAAAATATATGGAGTGTGCAGGCCATTACACACTCAGACTCTGTTATAGAGAGAGGGCATCTTGTGAGACTAAACTAATAGTTTCTGACAGAGAAATGGAAGAGTGTAGAGTAATGTGGGGGAGGATGAGAACCAGCATGATAGAGAAAGAGAGAGAGAAAAGACAGCAATAGACTGACTGAAACCTCACTAGCAGTGCAATCAAAAGAAATGCAGAGGGGGGATGAGGGGGGATTTGAAAAGGTAAAAGGGGCAAGATAGCTGCCTTTCTGATAGAGAAACTCTGCAGAAAATGTCCTTCAAGTGCATTGGGGGCTTAGAGCTGAAGGGAACCAGAAAATGTGTTCCTTGCTTGGGCAACAGAGTGGGGAAAGGCCCCTCTCGAGAGGATCAGGCTTACCCGGTCTACAGACAGAGAAAGAGCAAGAGAATGAAAGAAGAGCCAAGCAGCGCAAAAAGCCAGAGGGCAACGCAAACAAGCCTGAAATTCAGTCATTAGGAGCCAGTCATTACAGCTATCACTTATACTGAAATAGAAGAGAGTGTTCTTACTGTGCACAACAAAAGTTTGTGCGCGGAAAGTGGAACCAACGTCAGTAGAGTAAGAGTGTGAGAGAGATATATGACATAGGTGAGAAACACAGAAGGACAGTATGAGTGACATACCGGTGGTATAATGAAGAGCTCGCTGCCCATCAGGTCAAAGACTCGGACCGTACCGGTGCTGTCAGCGTACGCCAGAAGAGCACAGTCATGACTCCACGTGACCCTGCGCCAGTGAGGGTTTGGATCCTTGGGTACTGCAGAAGGAAGGAGAAAATAATGTTGATTTGGAAACTACGGTTTAAAATTTGGGGTCATAAGATTTTTTTTGTCAAGACGTTTTGAAAAAAACAAAACAAAAGAAAAAAGTCTCCTATGCTCACCTATATATACATATGTGTGTGTGTGTATATAAATATATACACATAAATACAGTAGTCAACATTTGAGTCGTCAAACCTTCATTAAATTTTCCTAAAACTCCAACAATACCCGTTCTTGTGTGATCCACCTCAAATGTTGACTACTGTACATATGCGTGTGTGTGTGTGTGTGTAAATATACATACATTCATACGGTATCAAAAAAACTTTAATATTTTGAAATATTATATCTTACAATTTCAATCATTTGAATACATTTTAAAATAAAATGTTGTATTCATGTGATGGCAAAAAGCTGAATTTTCAGTAGCGCTTATTCAAGTCGTCAGCATCACATGATCCAGAAATCATTCTGATATTATGTTTTGGTGCTTAAGAAACATTTATTATTATTTTCAGTGTTGAAAACAATTGTGCTGCTTTATATTTTTGTGAAAACAGTGACACCTTTCTCAGGATTCATTTATTAATAGAAAGTTCAAAAGAACAATATGTTAAAAATAATCAAATTAAATATATACACCTTACTGACCCCAAACTGTGTAAACAAGCAGTTATATTAATAAGATGTTAAAATATTTTAATTATTCTAATTTCAAACACAGAAATTAAAAACATGTTGAAAAAGAGGTGTATTCAAGTCCCTATATGTACAGTATGAACAGTATTTTTTATGTAATTAAAAAAAAAAAAAGTGTCAAAATAGATTATATAGTATAATAGATTCATAAATAGTTTAATTCTACTGACAGTTGTACGCATAGTACTCCATCTCTCTCCTCGTCTGTCTGCTAAAGAGGTGCTCATATATTTCAGGTGGATGAAAAATCAATAAAAATGGGACTGTTTTAAAAAAAAAAGAAGAAGAAAAAAAAACAGTAAATTCAGCATCGGCCTGTGAGGCCAAGCTAAATTTTGTTTTAACGACCTCCACTGTCAACAGTGAGGAAAACACAGAGTGATCAGCCATCAAACCGTTCACTGCAGTCAAACAGCACCTGATTCGGTGCGGGATGAGCCCAAGGCTTTTCAATTAAGGTTCAAAAGCCCAGCGTGACAAAATCTGTACGCTTAAACACTAAAGTAACACTTAAACACCAGCCGCATGATACAACAGCTTCAGGGCCTAGCAACGGTTTCATCCCCACAGCCTCCTGCAGACTACAGACCAAGACCATCCAACCACCGTTCATCAGACAGGAGGGGGTTAATAAAGCAGACCTTTGATTAAAAACATTTTGGCTTTGGTCCGAGCTGCACTGCTGAGATCAGACGCACACCAAGAAACAGCGCACATCAAAGCAAGCGGTTGCCATAGCAACCCTATCATCAATCCAACCCCTGAAGCAAGCAGTTGCCATAGCAACCTTATCATCAATCCAACCCCTGAGGTGATGGAACCTGAGAAACGCAAGCTGGCGATTTCTATTCAGGTAGAAATGCACAGAAATATCGGGAGAGAGAGATTCAATAATTCACAATGAACGGTGGCACTTAGCAAGATAAATATCGGTAGGGGAAACACTTAAGCAGGGTCCATAAATCACCTCTCAGCTGTTAAAAGCTAATTAATCTAAGATGAACACCAGGGCCAATATGCCTGAATTTGTGGGATGAGTGTACTGTATGCTATCTGAGCAGATTCGCACACCGTAAATCTCATTAAAGGGGTCATATGATGCGATTTCAATTTGTCCTTTCTCTTTGGAGTGGTACAAGCTATTGGTCCATAAAGAAGATCTGTAAAGTTTCAAAGACTAAAGTCTCAAATCCAAAGAATATCTTGTTAAAGTTAGATTTGCCAATCACAGCACACCTTGCTTTTTCAGACCGATGAGCTTTGTAAAAATCGACGCGTTTCAGAAAGCGGGCATAGAGGAGAAACAATATGTACAGTATGTGGAAAATAATGTGTTTTTTTAACCTTAAACCGCATAAACACATTTCATTAAACCAAATACACAAAACAATGTTCTTTTAAGCAACATCATATGACCCCTTTAAAAAAAAAAAGAGGGGAAAACAGAGTTCCTTTTTTTTTGAGAACGTAATATGCGAGGTCAGCAAGCCACCCGGTTGAGTGCGTACATGCAGGGTGCGAACTACGGGGGAGCTAGGGGGAGCTCGGCTCCCCTTAATAAGACATGGGCTCCCCTGAAAACGTGATTTGTGAAATTTTGGGGGGTCTCAAAAATATTGACTGTTTTTGACAGGTGCACTTGCAGGTTTGTATAATGTGCTCATCGTGTATTATTATGTGTAAAATTTTCAAAATGTCATTCAATTCACATGACGTCGATTTCAAACCCTAATTCAATTCAATAAGAACACTATACATGCTATTCTTGTCATGAGCATCAAGGTGTGGGGGCACTGCGGTGCAAATTCCACTCATATATAGTACATGTTAACTCAAAGATTCGTAGAAAAAATATAAACGTTGGGCTCTGGTCGATTCTGAGTTAAAGTAAGGCATGTTATTCGCAATAATATCGGCTGGGTTGTTATAGGTCTGCGTGACTCTCGATATCTTAGGCCTAATTGAACTGAGGAATTATGGTATTCTTCTGTAGCCTGACGAGTAACTAAGTCCACGGTATAGTTCGAACACTGCGTAAATGCTATAAAAATGCCTGAAAGTGAAAAAGTACAAGAAACAAACCTGAGGGACTCGCAAATTGCATTTGGACGCAAAGCAGAGCAGCCATTTATTGTAACCAACTGGGCTGAATGCTGCTGATCTGTAATGGTCTGTGCCGGCTTAAATTCCCTATTTAATTATTAACCATTTGGTAGTGACATCATATGACAGGAGTCATGTCATCAATCACGTCATCTGCTTGTCCATTTTTCTATTCCTGGACCAAAATTACTGATGACTCATGCAGCAATACACAGATTTGTGTTAGGGATGCATCATTTATGGGTACATTATTAGTGGCTAAAAACTGATATTACTTACAATTTTTCATATCAGCCAATATTGGACATTCAATGGATTACTTCAATTAGATTACCTTTGCCATAATTTAACACCAAAAGCATTCATAATACTGTACAGTGTACATTATAATATTATGATGCCTAAATTCACCTGTACCAATTAATTTTTTTAACTTTGTTTTATTGTAAATTTATATAGTATTTTATTATTATTATATATATTTTTTTATTTAGTATCAGGTTTTAATATCAGCCATTTACTGGTTATCAGTATTTTTATATAAATATTTTTATATTTAGAGTTGAAATACCATTCACCCTAATGTCCTGCCTATCTGCAACTGACAAGAACGTAGAAAATGATGGTTCATAGACATAACTGACAGCATAAATCAGTTTTAATTCACTATAGACACATATCACTGCTTATTATTTTTCTTTCTCGTCTAATGCTCTTAACTCATACATCCTTCACAAAAACAGATTAATTTATGCACAGATGACTTCTTAATGAATGACTGAGAATGTATATGCACTGACTCTTACATGTAGAGACGAGGAAAGCATTCCCATTAGGGCTAGACCACAGAACACACATTTATCTGGTACATATAAAACATCACATTCTGTTGCACAAGACGAGAGAGGAAAGAAAGAAGCGTGAATATAGAGCATAAAAAAGACTATGCCAATCAAACACATCCATGACACATACTTCACACCACTGGAAATTCTGCCTTTATAGAAAATATTGGCTGAATGCAAATCTACATGAAATGAACTAAGACAGTACAAATGAAAGTGAATTTAAAGCAGACTTGCATGTCTGCAGGCCTAGTCTCTGAATGATATTGCTCATAAAAAAATTCAACACAAATGTAAAGCTATGAAAAATATAGAGCAGATAAGAGAATAACACGTAAAACAACCTATTTAACCAAAGACTGGAAACTCAAAGTGGCAGATTTCAATCTTTGAAACAGCAATCAAAGATAGGGAGAATAAATATAAATATAAATGTGTGTGTGTGTGTGTGTATATATATATATATATATATATACACACACACACACACACACACACACACACGCACCATATACGTCACCTAATTAATATTCATGAACCAGTCTGAGAAGGTTTATAATGGTATTAAGTTCCAATTAAATCAGCAAATATTTGCTGAGAATGTCAAAATTCACAGAAACTTTCTGCTATATGCTACTAATTTTGTTGAAAATCTGGGGAAATAGCCTGGCATAACCACAAAACAAAATGTTCACTGTACCTTGGCATTTTCCTTTGATGGATCCAAAGTCATCTCTAGCTGACCTAAAAGACAGCAAGAAGCCCATTAGAAGCATTTTGATAATCACATATGAGCGTTTTGAGTTCCCATCAGCCTCAGTAAGTAAATATAAGAGAATGTGGAAAAAACTATAGATTTTTTTTAGATTAACCAATTTAGAGGTTGTTTTCAGAATTTCAGGCTGGGAATTACTTAGACCCTGAAGCATGACACTTTCATTTCTGCGCGAGTGGATTAGCTGGTGCTAAGCAAAATAAATCACACCCACTGAAACGGAATTGTACATGAAAACACATACAAATGTTTAAAAATACATCATCTGCACCAAATCATCAATCTCAGAAGTAGCTTTGCTCAGCTGAACAGCCCCTGAGACAAGAGGGTGAAAAATTAATCAATTATAGAAAGGGCAAACATTTCCAATCAATGTGCAGAATTACCTAATTTCCACGCATTGGTCCTGAACCACAGCCAGAAGCTTCCCATTACTGGATGGGGAAAAAATAAACAAAATGGGGGAAAAGAAGACAGAATGACTGTGTAAGCAAACGTGGGGCCAAAAATAAATATTTCTAACACAGAGAATGTTGTCTTCCATCTGGAAATCAATAGCTAATTAAAGCTTGCTGTCTCTGGTTGTATTGCACTGTTTTGCATAACTAGATAACTGGCAGGAACAAGAAGAACAGTGAAGGAAAAAATGAGTTTGATTGAGATTACATGGCTTGCATCCACAAACAGACGTTTAATTAAATTTGGATCTCTCACAACAAGAACCAAAACACACAAACAAAACCAAGAAAACAGTGTTGTTGCAGTTAAAATGAACCTAAAACAACTTTAGAGTCTAAATTAGGGGCAAAATACAATGATTTTTTGGTGAGACACAGCATACACTTTATTAATGCAGAGTTAATAAGGTGTGGATGATCAATATACAGCAAATGCCGATGCATCAAGTGCAAAAGAGCTTTTCACACTGTGGATGAACCTGCCAGGAATAGACTAACTCAAACTCTCTGAAAAGCTTTTATACAGTATGTCTGTATGGTATATAGAGTAAAACTGATGGTATTACCTTGCCAGCACCAATTGCCAGTTCAACTGTTTGGTTGCAAGGCGAACCAGTCCAGGTGGCAGAGTTGAACTGGAGGGGCTGAAATACAGAAGAAAGTACAGAGACTCACACACAAACACTAACAGCTGCTGAAATTTTACAGGTACTGTGAATAACTAGGTACTTCGTTTGCTTTCTATAGTAATGATATACACCGGCATTCAAAAGTTTGAGGTCAGAAAGATTGTTTTAAGAACTGAAGACTGGAGTACGGCTGCTGAAAATTCAGCCTTGCTATCACAGGAATAAATTACATTTTAAAATAATATATTCAAATAGATCATAGCCGTTTTAATAATTTTTACTCTCTTTCTCTTTTTGATCAAATACATGCAGCATTGGTGAGCATTAGAAACATTAAGAACATTTAAAAATGGTATTGACCCCAAACTTTTGAAAGATATTGTATGTGGTGTTATATCATCATATCTAATTCTTTAAATATGGGAGAATCACTATCTACTGTATTTCCAATTCTAAATGCACAGCTACTATATACTACACTGTAAATACAAAAAGCAGAGACAATATCTCACCTGTACCAAAGGTAGTGCAGAATAAACCTGAAGGGCCCTGTAAAGACACAATATTTTCACTGTTATTCAATAATCTCACAACCATGCTAAGGCAGCAATGCAATTGTTGGGGTAATGCAATTCAGCTTATAGAGATTTTGCATATAATCAGTGTTGTTGTTGTTTTTAACTAAAACTATTAAAAAAAATTTGGCAACTGAAATAAAACTGAAAATATAAATATAAAAACAAATAAAATGAAACTGTTACATTGGCAACTAACAAAAATAAATAAATACTGAAGTACCAAAAACGTATCAAAGTAAAAGAGTACTTAAGTTATAAAAATAGAAACATTATATGGAAACATAAAAAAATAATAATAATAATAATGACAAAGACTCATAAAAAAAAATACAAAAACTTACCCTAAACCTCAAATGACATATATATTAAAAATGCTAATTCAAAATATTAATATACCTACAATTATATATAACTAATTCTAAAATAACTCTGAATGAGTAAATCATCTTAAAACTACAAAACAAGGCATTATTTGAATGGAAAGTGCATAAGCAGATCAATTATTTCTCGTGTAAAAACAAACTAACCCCCAGAATCCACACTTAAAACACAAATAATCTGACTTAAGTAGATTTATAAGCAACTTGATTTGGACTCAAATCGCTAAATAAGATGTGATTAGGCCGTATATTATTCAGATGGAGTTTATATTACCTTGAGTAAACATATCTGCCAAATAAACACATTCATACTGAAACACTGTTCTCTGTAAAGCTGCTTTGGAAAGAAACAGGTGAGCTGCCTACCAAGAAATTACAGTCACGTTTTACCTAACGTTTGAGACATATTCGGTATGCATGACAAAAAATGGCATCTTGCAAACATTTTCACGTGCTGCGTCTCATGTCTGCACTTCATACCTGTTACTGCCTTTGCAACTATGAGGAGTTGTGTTCCTTCAGTCCACGCAGCTGAAAACCAAACACAAACTAACGAATGATCTCACAGACTGTTTTTAGCAGCTGTCATCATCAACCGAAGTTTGAACTTGAACCTGCTCCTCAAACGCAGCTGATGATTATATTTGACAATAAACCGAAATATATATTTGTATATATAATATATATTATATATATATATATATAATCCTAGATATATATTATATATAGCTATATTAGATATATAACACATGACATGCTATATAGAGTTGGCAAGTCACATAATGGTATTTATTACATAATCATATTACCAAGAAAATAACCCCTGGATGATGATGAACTTGGGATACGTGGCTTATAATAACTTGCGCAGAACTGATCTGCTTAATTACACGTATTATTTTAATATCGGGTGCAAATAATCATTTAGTCAAAGAAAGTGCGTATATTTAGACAAACCTGCGTATCTGTTTCGGGTGGCCATTCTGTGTTAATAAGTAAATCGTATAAAATATTCTCCTCTTCGTCTTCTAGAATTATATCACCTGCCATGTTTTCTCCACGTCACACTACGGCGGTCTGCGAGGTACATCAATATTAAGGGACCGATGATCTTTCATATATTACGACTGATTATCTATAGGTTGTTTTCTAAAAGTATCTGTTCCTAAAACATTGTTTTATTATTCTGTGTCGCTCTAGGTGGTAAAATTAACCTTTCATCTCTTTTGTTAATAAAAACAAGATCAGCGGAACTGAAGCGCGGAAGCATAATCCGCACGGACCGTTTTTTCTACGTAGCACTCTGCCAAAACAGAAACCAGCAGTCGTTACATCCGGTGGAGACACACGCAGGAGTTTGACACTATGGCAGCGTTTGGCGGTGAGATTTACCTGTCAACATTTTAGCAAAACTATAAGAATATGTATTTAGTTATATATTGAGTGTGGTTTAACTATTTGCGTTCTTGATATCTTTTCGTTTTGCTTTATAGAAATGGGAGTGATGCCTGAAATTGCGCAGGCGGTGGAAGAAATGGACTGGCTGTGAGTTAGACAGTCTCTCCTGGTTCTTATACACATCATAAATGCATTAATAAGTTAGTTATCTGGGCATTATTAAAGTAGTTAATGGTTTGACCCTCTCTTTCAGGTTGCCAACAGACATTCAGGCCGAATCTATCCCACTGATTCTGGGCGGAGGAGACGTGCTCATGGTGAGATCCCTATCCAGCGCAGTGTCTGTTTCTGCATGATCACCACCTCTGTGCTCACCTGTGTGTTTATGTTTACAGGCTGCTGAGACTGGGAGCGGAAAAACTGGAGTAAGTGTGCAACCGTAGACATTAAGAATTGCTGATTAGCACAGTGTTGGGTTTTCTGTGTCTTTGTATTTGACCATAAAAACAGCTGTTGACACACATCAGAAGTGTATTTTATATATAAAGGAGCAGTGAAATGTGAACACAAAATCAATGCGGTCTTGTAGGCCTTCAGTATTCCAGTCATCCAGATAGTCTATGAGACCCTTAAAGACCAGCAGGAGGGGAAGAAGGGACGCAGTGCTGTTAAGACAGGAGGAGCAGGTATTAAACCTTCGTCTATATATCAGCATTTAACACATTTATGTATATAGCCGGTCTTAGTTTACATTGATGTTCCATGGGTAAGAATTACTACAGGATGGCGATACATTCCTATTTTTCCCTGGGATTTTTCCCTTTTGAACACAGCACAGTACAATGTTTTAGAAGTACAAATGTTGCCTTGGCAACTAATTGAATTAAGTTGAGGTACTGAAATTATTAAAACTGAAATAAAAGGAAATTTAAAGCTAAAATGAAATGTACATAAAAAGACAGAAAATATGAAAACTACAGCACAATTCAAAATAAAATCGAATTCAAAATATTAATAAATACGATAATAGTAATCATCATACTTAAAAAGGCGAAAATAAATGCATTCCTCAGAAATACATAGCATCTACTTCCCCCTTGGTCTGGGGTGAGAATATATCGTGTTCACTCAAATCATTCAGTGTTAGGGGTAGGGGGTTTCTGGGGGGGGGAAAAGTGCATGGTGTGTGGGGGGTAGGCAGTAATTCACACTCACCTTGTGAACTCGTGGTTATTAACTAAATGAAATGCAGCACGACTGAAGTAGTTTTTTAAGTCCTTGGAATTCTTATTGAATCGCAGAAAATATTGTAAAGCTGACATTTACAAACTCACCAATACGTATCTCAACAATGAGAATACACTTCATGAAACCAATACAAAAAAAACCATTTGTCGGGAAGGGTTGGCCTGCTGAACAACAGATGCTGTACTGTACATGCTCAATACTTGTGTGTTCGTGTGCGCCTACTGTGCTGAATTACGGCCTCAATTCGCGTGGCATGGAGGGATCAGATGTATATAAACACAACTAAGGGGGAGCGGAGTGGTATGGAGCCCAGGTTTCTTTGGTGACAGTGCCTTCAGCTAATCTCATTGGTTGTCTCAGATTGTAATTCTACATCTGCCTCTTGACAATACCCATAGCTTCTCTATGGTTCGGTCTGGTGGATGTATATGTGCCTTGATCCAACCATCAGCACACCACCCCAGGTCATTTAACCACTAGTTGGTGCTTTGGGCAGTGGGGCATGGGCATCCTGGCTGGAAATTAAAGAATCCTCTGCAAAAAAGCTGGTCAGGAGAAGGAAGAATGAAGTGCTCCAAAATTTCTTGTTAAATGGGTGCAGTGACGTTGGTTTTAAAAAAACACAAGGGACCAACACCAGCAGATGACATTGCAAACCAAATCATCACAGACTGTGGAAACTAAACACTGGACTTCAAGCAACTTGGGCTTATGAGCTTCTCCACCCTTCCTCCATACTCCAGGACCTTGGTTTCCAAATGAAATAAAAAAACTTGCCGCCATCTGAAAAAAGGATGACCTTTGGACCACTGGGCAAAAACAGGCCAGTTCTTCTTCCGTCCTTAGCTCCAGGATAAGCGCCTCGACATATTCTGTGTTCGGAGTGTCCTTAACACGCAAACAGAGGATAAACGACAACACTGTTAGGGCACAACACAGCATCCCACCCTTGACACTTCGGGTGGTGATGTGGGTGCAAAATAAAAACTTCATAACAAACGGCAACATTGACGCCCGCAACTTGTGAAGTTCACAAAAATCAATTCTTGAATCGATTTTGCTTGACAATCCTCATAAGCTGCGGTTCTCTCGGTTGGTGGGGGGGGCGTGGCGCACTCTATGTGTGGGGCTTCGACACCTTTTTTCTCCACGCAACTTCTTTAACATTCTTAGTAAACAGCAAAACTCTGTGGACAGCCAGCTATCTTTTGGCAATGAAGTTTGCGGGGCTGTACCCTCCTTGTGACGGTGTTGCAGATGAATATGTCTTCTACCACTGATCAATTCTAGCATCTTCCCCATGTTTCGTGTGCCTAGGTTGAAGAGCCAAACTGAGAGACAATTTTGAAGGCTCGGGAAACCTTTGCAGGTGTTTTAAGTTGATTATTTAGTTGATTGGCATGTCACCATATTCTAATATGTTGAGATAGTGAATTGTCAGGATTTATTTGTTGAAATTGTGAGCCAAAATACAGCCACAGGACAATTAAAAGACCAAGGACTAAACTACTTCACGTCATGTGGGTGCGGAGGAGCTGATTGGGTATTTAATACACGAGTTGTCACAATTTGACGTTGTGCAAGTTACATGAACAGTAAATGAACGTGTTCCACGACATCTAAATTCGTATCAGGAGGATGGCCAGGGGACCCTGTATATGTTGAATAGCTGCTAGATATACAACCCAATACTTTCGTTTGTCTTTGTTTTGATTTATTGTTTGTTCATTTTTTTGTGATTATCAACTTTGTCGCATGCCATTTCAATAAATGGCAGATGGGGGGAACCATCCTATGCCGAGAAAAAGAAAGGATGTACCATGTGCATTGTGGTAATTTATGCTTAAAGTACACACAATTGATAAAAATGTGAAAGGAAACGGGGTGGGGCCTAGCCCTGGTTTCATTCTGAGCGGGGGGGCGGTTACTATGTGATCTACAGAAGCTTATAAAAATTCCGGATTTATACTACGTTGTTTGCCACTCGAATAATTATTATATTCCATTTTGGCTTGTCGCTCGGTCTTATCTCCACTTCACTATTGTCGCAGATAAGGCCTGTTCTGTCATAGCAGAGAGTATCAAAGAGTGTGTGCAGGCTGAAAACCCCCGTTAACCCAACACAAAAGCCGGTCACAAAATGTAATCGAGAACATCAGTATGTTTGTTAAAAAAAATTTTTGTTTCTATACGTACCCAAACTAACCGACATGCACTGGGAGTTTGCGTCTCTCTGCTGATTCTTTCTCTCTAGGGACGTATTTTAGTGAAGTACCCTGTTCACTATCCAAGGGGCCTATTTGCAGGGCTCGGGCTGTGTCTACTGCCAGCATCACTGGAACTGGGTATCGTCGTTTTAGATACGAACAAACCTCATTACACTAGATGGCTGTTCAACAAACTCCATGTCATTACTTGCACATAATAAAATTGTGGTATAAAAAATCTGTTTTTACATCTCTAGAACGAAGACGCATATAGGAGTTGGCTTTGGGAACGGAAAGAAATCTCACAATATCCGTTTGGATAGTTATGGAGATGTAAGGTATTACAAGGATAGTTGATTTGACACTCAAGTTTGTAGATTGACTATTGTTTTGAATGCCTTTTCTAGAGTCGACTATGGCACAGCACCATCGTATGCTACGTAGTCCGGATAAGGCCAGTGGTCATTCTCCAAAAAGATCGGTGGTAGGCTTTTTTTAATCTTATTCCTTTGAAATTGGTTTTAGTGAAGTGATCTATGATTATTTTAATTTCATTTAATTAGCATTTGGTCAGTCAACTAATTCAGAGCTAGCATGAAATTGTCATGCCAGAATTAGGCGTCAAATCTTCATACCATAATGGTTATACCACTACCTTACCGAGTAAGTAAGATATATATTAACTAACTAATGCTTTTATTCAACAAGGATGAAATACATTTATCAAATGTGATAGTAAGGATATTTAAAGTGTTACAGAAGATTTCCATTTCAAATACAAATTCTATTTCAAATACTTCAAGGTCTATTTCAGATGCTTTTTTTTTGGTATTTTATTTTAATTCAAATAATCCTGAAAAAAATGTATCACTGTTTCCACAAAAATATTAAAAGGCACAACTGTTTCAAATAAAATTGAATAAATGGTGAGCATAAGAGAAAAATCTTACCAACCCCAAATTGTTCAATAGTAGTGTACCTCTATAAATGTACCACAATATTATTTGTAATATCAGTATACAGTGCAGCCCTAATGCAAATGGAAGCCGCTGTAACTGATTCCTGTTTGTCTTTCGCAGGTAATGATCTGGGTCTGGCTTTTGAGATCCCTTCACAGCTGAAAAACCAGCCCTTCTTTGCTTCCTGTGTGCTGAAGGTATCTGACATATACACAGCTTGTTGTTGCTGCGTAACATTTGTCTTACAAAACAGCTTTTCTCAAAATGTGTGTTTGTCAATCAAACCCAGAATGCTGAACTGAAATTCAACTTTGGTGATGAACCTTTCAAAAACCAACCTAAAGATGGATATGTGGCCCTGAACCAGGCTTCAGACGGTCATGTGGTCAAATCCAGCCAGACAGGTGAGCTTCAAATCACATTCATTTTTCACTGCCTGCAGGGCTTGTATTAATGTTTCTTGCATTCTGTCTGTGATGTGTATTGTCCTCAGGCAGTGCTAAAGTGAGTCAGGTCAAATCCAGTTCTAACGCCCCCAGATCTCTCATCATTGAGCCGTCTAAAGAGCTAGCTGAACAAACCCTCAATAATGTCAACCAGTTCAAGAAATATGTTGATAACCCCAAACTGAGGTGAGCTGAGAGTAACAGAAGAGCTGCAGTGAGTTGCATTATTGTAGTGTCTGCAGAGGGATTTGGAGTTAACTGAACGTCATAATGTTATTGCAGGGATCTTCTGATCATCGGAGGAGTGGCTGCTAAAGAGCAGCTCTCCGTTTTAGAAAGCGGCGTAAGTGTACAAATCTTAAACCAGGGGTCTTTTATTATTTTTTGATCTCAAAATATTATTTTGTGAAAATATATCAAGTTATCTTTAATGCTAAATTAAAATATACACTAGCATTCAAAAGTTTGGGGTTAAAGATTTCTTATACTTGTATTACTTAATACTTTTATTCATCAAAGATGCATAAAATTCATCAAAAGTGACAGTAAAGACATTTAAATTGTTACGAAAAAATATTTGAACGTTTTGCGAGGGAGGGTATTAGAAAAGTTCAATAAAATTCTTGGTTTGCACCTTTCGATTCATCGAATCCTGACCCAGAAATAAACACGCAACCAATATTACCAAACATTCTCAATGAAAATATTACAGCAAATCACAAACTGTTTTTCAACATTGAGGGGGAAAGAAATGTTCTTGGGGACCAAATCAGATTTCTGAAGGATTTCTGAAGGATCATGTGACACCGAAGAAGACTGAAGTAATGACTGCTGAAAATGTAGCTTTGCCATCACAGGAATAAATTACATTTTGAAATATATTAAAATTGAAAACAGGTATTTTAAATTGTAATGATATTTAATTTAATTTAACTGTACTTTTGATCAAATAAATTAAGCCTTTGTGAGCAAGAGACTTCTTCGCAAAAGCATTAAAAAAAATCTTATGAACCCCACATTTTTGAATGGTTAGTTTATAAAATTAAATTTAATTATATAGATATAGACTGTCAGTAAACAAGGTATTACAATAATGATTATGTATAGAAACAGACCTTGGAACCAAAATATCAATTAAAATAATGTTACTATACAAAAGTGATCACAGACCAGTTTTAATAAGGCAACACTTAATTTGATACAATATGTAACCCTCCCTTCTCTCTCTCTCTCTATCTATCTATCTTGAAAGTGATTTAAGACTCCTGTCCAAGACCATAATACAGAACATTAAACAAAGTTTATAATACAGCACTTTCTTGTTTTCGTACTTTGGGTTTACTTGTCCTTTTAGGTTGATATTGTGTTTGGGACCCCAGGCAGACTTGATGATCTCATATCCACAGGAAAGCTGGATCTTTCCCAAGTCCGCTTCCTGGTGCTGGATGAGTGTGTATGTTGAACACTTGCATTCATGCTCTGAACAGTTTTTACATTAAAGGAATGCTTTGGCTTAACTACAAGTTCTGTTGACAGCATTTGAGAGTTGTTGTTTTCACTGTAAATGCCTCAATTTATAAAAAGCCAGAAATAAATGTCTATCATCAAGATTGTGGGTTAAATTTATCTGAACATATGGGAAAGTGCAAAAAAAAAAGAAAAAACCTTTATAATTTCTGGCTGAATAACTGTGTTCAGGATGGACTCCTCACCGCTGGCTACACTGACTTCATCATGAGGATCTACAACCAGATCCCACAGGTTACTTCAGACGGCAAAAGACTGCAGGTGATCAAAGCGCTAGATTTCTACTTTCTATAGAGTTGTCAGCTGCAGTTCTTAATGAATGAATTACTGTATGTGTTGTAGGTGATCGTTTGCTCTGCTACACTGCACTCATTCGATGTGAAGAAGCTCTCAGAGAAGATCATGCATTTCCCCACATGGGTGGATCTGAAGGGAGAAGATTCTGTACCAGAAACGGTCCATCACGTGGTGGTGCCAGTCAACCCAAAAAAAGACCGAATTTGGGAGAAACTGTTGAAAAACCACATTAGGGTACATATATTTAACACTAGCAAAGATCTCACTTCATTCTGCCGTTTTAAACTCTAAATCACTGATGTTGTGTTTTCACAGACTGATGAAGTTCATGCCAAGGATGACACACGACCTGGAGCCAACACTTCAGGTAAGAATAGCCAGCCATTAAGAACATCATGGTGAAAAATCTGAATATTTCTAGGCTCGTATTATCAATTGTGAACAATTCAAAAGGACTTTGACTTGGTCTGATATAAAGGTCTTGCAGTGAATCATGTTATATGGCTTTATCAGAGATGTGGTCAGAGGCCATTAAGATTCTGAAGGGAGAGTATGCGATCAGAGCCATTAAGGAGCATAAGATGGATCAGGCCATCATCTTTTGCAGGACAAAGATCGACTGTGACAATCTGGAGCAGTACTTCATCAAACAGGGAGGAGGTGAGGCACACAGCTCGGGCTTTTAGCCTTTATATGCCATCAAGTCTAGATGCAAACATTTGGCTTTTCCTACAGGTCCAGACAAGAAAGGACACCCGTTCTCTTGTGTCTGTCTTCATGGCGACAGGAAACCAAATGAGCGCAAATATAACTTGGAGCAATTCAAGGTAAAGAAAAACTGGAATCAAATTTAAATTATTATATTTTTATTTATTTAACTTTTCTGATAATAGCCACTTGTTGAATATCCTTTCATCTCTCTTTACTTTTAGAAACAGGAAGTGAAGTTTCTGATTTGCACAGATGTGGCTGCTAGAGGAATTGATATTCGTGGCGTTCCTTATGGTAAGAAAGAAGAATTTCTCAGTTTAATGAATTTACCTTCACAATGGTGTGAAATATATATATTTTTTTAATGACTGATACCAAAAATGTTGTTCATGTTTCCTACAACTAATATGCAGAATGATTTTTCATTATTAATTATAATAATAATATTAAAACGCATTTAATATTTCAAATTATTGCTAATAAATACACTATAATTATTTATCCAACAAAATAAAGAATCCTAAGAAATTGATTATTAAAATATTTATAAAATAATTTTTCATTATTAAAAGAAATATTATAAAAAATAATTTGAATAGATTGTTTTGCAAAATGATTGCATTGAAATGCTACTTGTGCCATTTATTAATAGACCCATTGTTTAAAAAACATAACATTGCAAATATCAGTAAAAAAAATATTAGTCAAGCCTATCTAAAGTTCAGAAACAGAAAATTGCAGTCTTGTCTTTTTTGCAGTGATAAATGTAACTCTACCAGATGAGAAGCAGAACTATGTTCATCGCATTGGAAGAGTTGGCAGAGCGGACAGGTGACAGCCAGCATTTATCTTTAGCTGAAGATAACCATCTGACTGCGTTTACATTTTAATCATTCATTGATATTTGTGATGTCATTACAGGATGGGTTTGGCTATATCTCTGGTTGCTATGGAGAAAGAGAAGGTAAGCAGGAAGTAAAGCAGAACTGGCGGTGTAAAAATGTAATGTGTTAGTGTGTTAATTGTGTGTTTGTGTGGGGTTTCACACAGGTGTGGTACCATGTTTGTGCCAGCAGAGGAAAAAGCTGCTATAACACCAGACTCAAAGAGAATGGAGGGTGTACTATTTGGTACAACGAGAAAGAGGTGAGAACTCGCTCAATACATTTACATGACATTTACAAGATTTGAACTTATTTTATACTTTAATTGTTTTTCCATTTTAGTTGTTGGCAGAAATCGAGGAACATCTGAAATGCACCATTACTCAGTGTGAACCTGACATCAAAGTACCTGTGGATGAATTTGATGGCAAAGTGACTTACGGGCAGCGCAGGACTGCGGGGGGTGAGTGTATCTTTCAGGTGTCCTGTTTATATGCTTCCATTTATTGTATCTGTTACTTATCTCTATATCTATTTCCTCTCACACACCCCAGGTGGTCTCTATAAGGGCCATGTGGATATACTGGCCCCGACCGTACAGGAACTAGCCAACCTGGAGAGAGAAGCACAAACGTCCTTCCTTCATCTCAGCTATCTACCCAACCAGCTCTTTAAAGCCTTCTAGAGCTCACTTGCATACGCCACACTGAAATAACCACAAAGGAAGACGCAACAGTCACTAACTTTACATAATATAAATATTTAATTTCTGGTTCATAAGGTTTGACATGCAGGAATTTAAAAGGAAATTAGCTTGTTCTGTTATTGATTTGTGGTGGTTTCTTTAATATTTTGGAATGAAGAAAAAATTTTGTTTTTCTAAAGCACTTAAGTTGTAGTCATGCAAATTAACCGGAAATAAATTCAAACAGCATAATGCTTCTGTTTTCTTGAGTTATTGTGTTTATACCATGTAAGCAGAGCTCATCAGTTTTTGAGGAAACAGGTGAGGTTTAAGCTCAATTAGACAAAATAGTCTAAAATAGTTTTTCTTATTTAGCTAAAAATACATTAAGTATTATTTTAATCAAATAAGAGCTAAATAATTTATTATAAATACATTTAACTCTCTTTTTTTCATGCAGTAATATAATTACACAGCCTATTCCAAGGACACACACTTACTGAAGTTATGCTATAGGCTGCTGTCCACACTTCAGTTTTCTTTGCTGAATGTTTAGCAGCTTGTGCATATGCTCCAGACATTTCAGTCCAAAAAAAATTAATTAGCAATTAATAAATGACAAACCCAAAAACAAAATTAAAGTTTATCAGCTAACTGTAACAATAAATTTAAAATACTGAAATAATAAAATATGAAATGTTTTATTTCTAATTTATATTAAATGTATACGTTTATATTCCTAATAGCACTGCAACTATTGCATGCTCACTATGCTCCACTTACTCTGCAGTTCCTAATACTTACACTAGGTGGCGGACTTGACCTAATGGAGAGGCCCCCACGCTCTCATTCCCCCTGAGACGGCCATTGTATAGTTCTTGCCATAAGCGCTGCACTTTTATTTATAGTAGAGCAATGTCCAAAAGAGGGCAATGACGTTAAATCTCATTAATAATCCAAAACTGCATCACTATACTCTTAGTAACCCAGCATGCATATGTTATTACAGACTCCTGTTTAAACTCAAATCACACACACACTCGGGGACATCTCTCTGTAATTATACCCAAACTAACAGCAGTGCTGGTAAACAGCCCTGCATTTTAAACTAATCCACACAAGACCACACACACACACACACACACACACACCTCAACTTACATTCCTACCCTAAATTTGATTATATAATACAGTTACTTATGGATTCATACAACAGATGGGACATCTCGGAGCCTGCCGGTGCTGAAACACTCTGATCGAGTTCCTGTTCCTGACAGGAACCCATAATATTCGACCTCGATCCTGAACCATCAACCAAATTTATCAAAAGTTGTTTAAAAGTTTTGATTTATATTTTTTGTCTGTTATTCACTTCTCCTTTAATGTTATGTAACTGCAGTAGCTCTGTCTCGCTCTGTGTGTGTGTGTGTGTGTTTCCACTCCTTAGCATCTTTGGAAGCAAATGGTTTCCAGCTGCCAGAGCATGCGTCTTATTTCCAGTGGTGAAACAGTGACAACTACATACCTTTGTCCGCCTTTTGCTCACTTCCTAAACCCTGCAGACTCAACTTAACCCATTCAACATCCTGCTTCTCAATGGACTAATGACATTTCAGACACATAATATTGCATGTCTTCCAAGTCTGAAGGTGATTTTCTTCACATAAATGGTGCGGAAAGAACAAAGATTAGGTGACATAAAAATATAACGGGGGCCAACAGCAAGGTTAAAAGCAGGGCCAGATGTAATATTGGTTTTGTTTTGTTTTTTGTTTTTTTTTTTGCACTAAAAATCTATAAAATTGTTCCAAATGGGTTGAAATGTTTAAAAATTAGACCTACATTCTAATATTCAAATTAGCCAAAATATTTTACAAATGAACACACATAAAGGGCGGGACTTGTGGAACTTTGTGATTGACAGGCATTCAGTTTCAGGCCCGGTTAACTGTTGAGTCAAACAGCTACATAAATTCAGTCACATTCCAGGAAGCTGTTACTTGTAAAGCCTCCACCTTCCTTTACACAGTTTTGAATGTTGTGAGGGATTTTATGTTGGATTGATATGAGAAAGTCCTATTAAAGAAAAACCTGACACAGTTCAGGTAAGTACATATTGTCAGTACATAGTTCTGTTTCATATATATATATATTTATATATATATATAGACACAATCTACGTAACATTTTGTAGCATGCTCTGTGTTTTGTAGATACTGAGAATCAGCTCTTTATCACATTTTGCTCATTTCCTGTTTAGAGTTTGAAACTGTTTTAGTGAGACTAAAAAAAGATAAAAGAATGTAGATTATAGTTAGAAAATAAGGTACAGGAGGTCCTGCCCACCTAGCCCATAGGGCATTTCCTCTGCACCTGGTAATGAGAAATGTCCCTGTGGCAGGTAACCGAGATCAAATAAGTTCAGAATGAGAGCGAATACCACAAGTGAGTTAATTTTGCAGCATACCTGGTGTAAAGATGCTTCAAACACAAAGCAAACTGTATGTAGCCTGGATGGAGTCCAAAGTAAAAGGTTCAACCACAGTCCTCCTCCTCCCTCATAGTTGCCGTATCAAACACGTGTGAGTGATGTTTTGGTTATTCTGAACCAAAAACCTGAGAAAATTAACTTGCCTTGATGATGCAAATGTTTCTGAGCCAGTAAGAGCAGATTTTCACAGTATATAGAGACGGCAGTAGATAAAGGACACAGGAAGTGCTACAATCTAATGGGAATTATCATGATTTAGCTACTATAATCATGACTTACTACGACCCTCAACAGTTTTAATGGTGTTTTACTCTTGTATGGGTGTCTGAACTCTCAGACTCATCCCTGAGGCTAAAGGAAAGGTGCACTGAATCAATCTGACAGCATGAGTCACTGCTAAAGACACATACAGAGACCACATGAACTGTTACCAAGAGCACAATCTCACAAACTCAAACTCAAAGTTCAGCTAAATATTCTATTGTCCCTTCCACCTCAAATGTATTGTTAAATTAAATTTTGATTACTGTACATCAGTAATGGCTATTTATAATGTCATTAAATACATAATATACATAAATCTATCAAACAAGCAGTCTTTGTTCTAGGAAGTTGAAGACGCCAGTATTAGAGTGTATATTCTCATGCTTTATACTTGCATTACTTAAAATAGTGCAGGATATGCAGGATTTGACCGTCAGTGCAGGATATGATGTATGTGTGGGTGATAGATTCAACAGAAATGGTACATTGTTATGTAATATACACCATATAAATAAATACACTGATGTGTGTTTACTAAATACAACAACAAGACTCTAAAGAACAACCTTTTCATTTATCATCACTTGATGACAGAGAGAGGAGGAAGGAGGAGGAGAGGGGAGGAGAAAAGGGTGGGAATACTCATAAATGCCCAAGTCTTGAACTATGCCCACATTAAACGGAACGGTCGGAGTTTAGTTTGTCTCTAATGAATGGTTTATCTCATTTCTCTCGATCTCTCCCTCTCTCTTTTTCCATTTTCTATACCCATGGGTGACATTCACAAATGTGCTTTGATCTGCTGCCAGACAGCACAAAGTGCACACCAGGGAGAGGAGAGAAAGAAGGGAAGGAGGAGGAGTAAATGCATTTCAGTTACTGTAAGTCTTTAAAAACTCCAGCCTCAGGGATCGCTGGAAATAAAAAACTACAGTCCGAGCCTGAAACCGCTTACTGAGACTTTCTTATAAGGGATTGGTGGATCAGTTCATCGGTCTAATGATAGACAGAGTGATAGAATGCTAGAATGATACACAGATAGACAGAGAGACAGACAGAATGATAAACAGACAAAGACAGAGCAAAAGATAGAATGATAGACAGACAAACAGACAACGGAACATTAAATAGAGATAGAATGATAGAGAGAGAGAGAGAGAGATAGAAAGATAGACAGACAGACAGACAGACAGAACGAACGAACGAGCTCTGCACTTCGATTTTTTTGTTTTACGATTTTTTTTACGATCGATTAGAAGATAGATTGGATGACACGACCAGAACGATAGAGAGAAGATGACAGACAGAAACGATAGATAGATAGATAGATAGATAGATAGAGAGATAGATAGATAGATAGATAGATAGATAGCTAGATAGATAGATAGATAGACTAAAAACGACAGACAGAGCGAGACAGAAATGAAAACGACAGAGACAGGGCAAACGACAGAAATAATAGACAGACAAACAGAAGACGGAACATTAATAGATAGATAGAATGATAGAGAGAATTAAATAAGCTAGATAGATAAGTAGATAGATAGATAGATAGAATTAGATAGCTAGATAAGGAGTAGATAGCTAGATCGATCGATAGATAGATAGTAGATAGATAGTAGATAGATAGATAGATGACAGACAGAACGATAGATAGATAGACACACAGACAGGACACGGATAGATAGATAGAACGACAGACACGACAGACCGAATGATAAAAGAAGAGACAGGGCAAACGTTTCGAAAAATAGACAGACAAACAGACAGATGGAACATTAAATAGAGATAGAATGATAGATAGATAGATAGATAGATAGCTAGATAGATAGATAGAAGGATAGATAGATAGATAGATAGATCGAAAGATAGATAGATAGATAGATATTAAACGGTTAGACAGACAGATAGATAGATAGATAGAACAACAGACAGAACGATAGATAGATAGAACGACAGACAGAAAGACAGACTGATAAACAGACAGACAGACAGATAGAACGACAGACAGATAGAAGTAGTATAGTAGATAGATAGCATAATAGATAGCTGTAGATAGATAGATAGATAGATAGATAGATGAAACGCAGACAGACAGACAGACAGACAGACAGACGGAACATTAAATAGAGATAGAATGATAGAGAGAGATAAATAGATAGATACTAGAGAGAGAGTAGATAGATAGATAGATAGATAGATAGATAGATAGATAGATAGATAGATAGATAGATAGATAGATAGAGACAGGCAGAACGATAGATAGATTAGAAACGACAGACAGAAACGAATAGATAGAGAACGACAGACAGGACAGACAGAATGATAAACAGACAGGACAGAGGCAAACGATAGACTAATAGACAGACACAAACAGACAGACTTGGAACATTAAATATGAGATAGGAATGATATCAGCATAGAAGATAGATAGATAGATAGATAGAGATAGATAGATAGATAGAGAGATAGATAGATAGATAGATAGATAGATAGATAGATGACAGACAGAACGATAGATAGATAGAACAACAGACAGACAGACAGAATGATAAACAGACAGACAGACAGATAGATAGACAGACAGATAGATAGATAGATAGATAGATAGATAGATAGATAGATAGATAGATAGATAGATAGATAGATAGATAGATAGATAGATAGATAGAACGACAGACAGACAGACAGACAGACAGAATGATAGACAGACAGACAGACAGACAGACAGACAGAAAGAAGATAGATAGATAGATAGATAGATAGAAGGATAGATAGTTAGATAGTTGATAGATAGTTGATAGATAGATAGATAGACAGACAGGATCTGGCCTGTTGCTCACACCAGTACACAGACCATCAGTCCACCCAACTAACCTCTACAATACTTAACTAGCCATTCATATTACCCGTCAAGGCTGAAAACGTTTCAGAGAGCTTGTGAAAAAGTTGATTTAGTTTTTTAAGAACATTCCTTTGACTCGTCACTCTGTGTCAGTGATGATGACCCTAAACCCAGCGTGAACTTTGACTCCTCACCCGAAACTGCTCTGAGCAGTGTGACCATCCGTCCAGCAGAGAGGACTCGCGCTCATCCGTCTAACCATCTGTCTGTTTCTGCACTGTCTGTTGCTGTGCTCATGTGTCTACAGCTCTGTCTCTTCTCAAAGGCCGACTCTCATCCATCAGCCTGGGGACTCCTTCTCATTCTGACCTTCTGTCAATACTGAACTCACTCTTTCACTGACCTCTCATTCAATCCCTCATTCATTCTTTTCGTGTCCTCTGTCTCCATCGCTGCAATGCCACTGCCCCTTGTTTCAATCTACTTAATCGCGTAGTTAGTTTGCTCACTGCAAAAGTGATTGAAAAGTACGTTTGCTGACTGATATTTAAAAGCTGTTCATACCAAGTGAAATACAAAACCTTACATTTTTTGATGATTCATGTTCATTTTTATGCTTTGCTTTATAAAGAACATGTCAAATTTGATGGAAATATTGAAAAAATGTTCTAAATTGTGCTCATAAAATAAAAAATAAACATGTTAATAATAACTAATTAAAAGAAAGTACAATAAATATTATAATATCTGCATAAAAAAATAAAATTAGAAAATCTAGTTTAAAAATAAAACTTTGAATTTTTTTAAATCGAATCATATCTATTGTTAGTGAAATACCATTATTTAATTAATAAAGAATGCCTTTTACAATCTCTCGTGATTCCCAAGATGTCTAAGAAAACATTACATGGCAAGTAGAAATCTAAAACTTATTGTCCTGACCAGACAATCAAATAAAAATCTTACTATTGTTAGCTTTAGACAGAAAAAGCTTTAGTTATCACTGACATGCTTTTATAATTTTTTATTTGTTTTTTGCTATTATAGTTTGCATACTTTTTATAAAAGTTTTATTTTTACTTTATTACTTTATTAGTTTAAAGATTTTCAGTTTACCCTTTAATATGTTTTCTCATTTAGTTTATTATTATTATTATTTGTTTTATTATTATATATATATTTTTTTTTTTTTAATTATAGTTTAGTTATTTTTCATCTTTGGATGTCATTCAAGTTAAACATAAATGAAAATCCTTTTATATTTTCTATAGTTTGTTATATATTTCATTTTTATTTCAATTAATGTTATTTTTGTTGAGTAACTGATTTTTTAATGTTTATTTCATGCACTGTAAGAATAAACATTCGCAGAATGTTGAATGTTTAAAAATGGTATAATAAACATAGTGTTATTATATAGTCTTATTAAATAATATTTTAAACTAATTTCAAGATCTCAAAATAAATAACGAATACATTTAAATAAAAAAATAAAATTACACTTCTTTAAAAAAAGTTTAAAAAAAATCTTCAAAAAAAATAATATTTGGTAATTCACTTTTATTGAATGGAAAATAGCAGCATGGACATCCTACCTAATGTTACTGTTTGTGCTCTACAAAAGAAAGACATTCCAAAGAGTTCAGAATGACATGAGAGTAATAACAACAGAACTGTCATTTTTGGTGAACTGTCTCTTTAAATACCTCTATAGGGTCATTTCATTCACTCTATATAATGTGATACACAGCAAGTGAAATGAAAAGTGTTAAGGCAGATTGCACAACCTACCCACCCACACACACACCTAGACAACTCAATACGTTGTCTCTGATTTCACCCAGAACATATTGCTCCAGCGCCTCATCCGTCAGTAGCGGGATGGAGAGATGACTGGCGCCTAAATCATAGCAGCTGTGTCTGGAGCTGGACCAGCGCAACAGCAGCCCCTATATCTCTCTCACCGCAGCTAGCCGTTAGCCTTAACGATAAGATCCACTAACGCCCACTGGGGTTAGATGATACTTCCACGCACTATGGTTTTGATTTAAAATGAATGAGGAGAGAGAATGGATTTAAGAGAAAGAAGTCTAGACTGAAAATGAGCACAAATTGAGTATGCTAACCACCCTGAACATGTCCTAAAAAAAGCACACGTTTCTCTGACAGCCCTAGACTTTTAAACAACAAAGAAGAGTCAAGGAAGCAGTTAATCAGAAACACTCTTTGCTTGTCAATCATGCGGATGTTCATCTTTCCTGACACTGAGATGGCTGACATGTCTTTGGAGGGCAAAATCAGTGGCTAAATCTGGCGGTTGTTAGAGAAATACCTTAAATTGCTTACAGCACCTTCAGAAAATGTGCTCTGTCAAACTTAGGAGTCAAAGTAAGTCATTTGGTAACACTTTAGATTAGGGAACACTATTACTATTTACAATTAGCTAGTTGCTTATTAGCATGCATATTACTAGTATATTTGTAGTTTATTAGCACTTATAAAGCACATATTAATGCCTTCTTCTGCATAACCATATTCTAGTTCACTTAACCCTACTCTATAGCTAAATATAACTACTACAAACAACAACCTTACTTACTATCAAAAAGTAGCAAATTACGAGTTTGAAGAACTCTTAACTAATACTGAATATGTTGCCTAATCTAAATTGTTACTGGGAATTTTATTGTCTATTAGATTTGTTTGCAGTTTAAAGTTTTTGTATGTGTGTTATTTAAATATGTCTAAATATATTTAAAACTTAGCAGATAAAAATAGCATAAAAATAAATATAAACATTAATTAAATAAATACATTTCAAAAGATTATAGACATGTACAAAAATATACATGAACATATATAACCATAAATTATAACCAAAATAAAATAATCATTTTTTAGACTAAAGCTAGTAGCGAGTGTGCTTTATTATTTATATACATTTATATTTCCCTAAATTAGATTCAGAAGGTAATTTTTCTTGCACAAAGCAAAAATATTTAATATATATAAAAAAAAATCTAAATACAACAGAGACAATCTATCTACCCATATATTTAATAATAAATGACTAGTTTTATCATAAGTAAATAAATAGAATAATAAATATTACAAACAAAATGTACAAAAATACATATATACAAAACAAACTCAGCATGATGAATAAATGAAAATAAATGAATACATTAGCCTAAAGCTTGTAAGGGACACAAGTGTTGCTTTGTAGTTTTTGATAAATGTATCAATATTTTCTTATTTCCCTCAGTTCAATTGTTTAATCATTTTACTTATATTAACTTTGATAACAGGGTTGAATGATTGAGCTTGATGAGTAAATTCAATACTGTTCCATGTATTGACAAACATTAACAGAAAAAAACCCCTCTCTCTTTCTCTCTCTCCCTCTATCTGTTCTACAAAGCTGTTACTGCTCCATCAGTCTCTAGAGTGTTTCAGCAAATTATCACACACAAACACACACACACCCCACACACACACACACACACACATTCCAACAGCACAATAAAGCAACATACACATAAACACAATGTAACACTTCCACATGCTTTAATCTGCGAAAACTGCAAATGTCCGTCCACTGATTTTATGGTTCGTTGTGAAGATAGCCGTAAATTGTCCAAAGCTCCCGCCTGCATCGTGTGTCGGTTTATGTCCTTGGGTGTCATCACCGACATTAGGCTCCTCTGTCTGTCTGTCTGTGTGTGTGTGTGTGTGTGTGTGTGTGTGTGTGTGTGTGTGCAGGACTTAATTGATGTCAAACCAGCTCTCCAAAACCCCAAGCGTGACACTGGTGGAATCTCTCTGCTTTATTATTTTTTCTCTGTCCTTGACTCTGGTTTAGGGTGACATCAGTCCGGACAGTAATTAGCTTTTTCCGTATGAGCATTCAGACATTCAGACAGACAGACAGACAGACAGACAAAAATGCCCTTCAGCTAGTCAGTTACAGTATTACCCACATTGTCTTGTTTGTCCTGATTTGAGGATGAAACAAAGCCCAACAGCATCAGAAGACAAGTGCAGACATGCAGGTTTACAAGAGCTAAAATTTACGCAATGTGCCAGCCGTCAGACCAAACGGGTCCTGATAAAACATGTCTCACATCCATGCAGCATTCAAGAGGAAGAAAACACAAAAACAAACAACCCAGGTGTTCAGACAAACTCAATTTTGAGGTAGAAGCCACCAGAAGTAAGCTGTTCCGCTGACTGACGTAATGGACTGCTGTGAGTGTGTGAAGACATGCTTGTAAAATCTAGTCTCCATCCAAAAAAAGTTTGTTTGATATTGCACCTATAACATGTTCAGTTTATAGATATATATACATATACATAACTAAAACAGGCCAAAACAACACAGAGATAATAATAAAAGAGGGAAAAAATGGTCTCTGTCTTTCTTCTCAGTGTTAATCTCATCAACAAAATTACCAGTCACATTTCTGTAGTTTAAGCTTCTTTCTTTTTTTCTCAGTGAAAATTAAGACACATCATAACAAAACAAACTATTTTAGTAAAAATATTCTCTTGAAGATATTATAACATGAAAAACACCTAAAGACAATCAAATGAAACTTTTTAAAGAAATAATTAGAAATATTTTTCTATATATCATAATTATCATTCACTACCATTCAAAAGTTTGGGGTAGGTGCAATTTTCTTTCAAAACATATGTGCAGCATATCGAACGTTGCATTTATTTGATCTAAAATACAGTAATAACTGTAAAATATTATTACAATTTAAAGTAACGTTTGTATTAAGATGCCATTTATTTCCTGTGAGGGCAAACTTTTCAGCACATTACTCTCTTCGTGTCATATGATTTCTTCAGAATCATCTAATCAGTAAACATTTTATATAATTACCAAAGTTTGGAAACATTTGTGCTGCCTTAATATTTTGTGAAACTGGAACCCATTTTTTTTTTTTTTTTTTTTTTTTTTTTTTGATGAATAGAAAGTTTAAAAAAACAACAAGAAGAAATATTCTGTAACATTACAAATTTATTTAGGCCTACTGTAGCTTTTGATCAATGTAATGCATGTTTGTTAAATAAAAGTATTAAGCTTTAAAGAAAAACTGCCCCCCAATATATCTCCTGTATACTATATATATATAATATATATGAATATATATAATACTGTTATATAGATTATAATAATTATTACAGTAATCCTCTGTGTGTGTGTGTGTGTGTGTGTGTGTGTGACAGAAAGGGGTTTTCTGCCCCAAACCTTTCCTCCCCTCAGACCAAACAGAACATTGTGCAGTCTAGCATACATTCTCAAGAGAGCAACCTGTCACACTGCCTGAAGAAATCAAACACTTGAGGAATGATGTTTGACTCCTGGCATCCCGTGTTTCATGTGTTCTAGATGGTAAGAGTGCATATCACAGCTGACACTATCCCAGAAGACCCCACAACCACAGGCACACGCTCATAATCACACACTCAGTGTTCAAAGGAATTCCATGTATTGATCCAGTCTATCAGTGTGTGAATAATGGAGCAGAAAGAGAAAGAGATTAAACCTGTTTATACTGCTTTCTCTCATTTGTCTTAGTCAATGGTGCAACAGTCTGTGTGTTGAGAAACAATTCAGACAGTCTTCTGACTAAATACAAGGGTACTTTCATACTTCAGAGTCTAATACAGACCTCAGAAATCACAAATCTTAATACTGGGTTGCACCGTCTTAGAGAACTATACATGCAAGCTGAGCATTGGTGAAAGAAAACTGTGGGGAGTCTTTTTATGATTCTTTCTAGTAAGAGAGTAAAAAAGAGAAAGAGAAGGCATTCGGGTGCATGGGAAAAAAAGACAGGAAAGATGGACTGGATGACAGAAAGAGGATCATTGTCTTGAGGGTCAATCTAGGGGCAGAGTTCTTTTTGCTGATTGGTTTAGACCATTCTTAGCTGTAATGACAGAAAAAGAAAGGACTTAATTGCTCCGAAATACATTTAGGTTCATTGGACATCATTCAACAAGAATGCACTCCAGAGTCATTAAGACATATTGCCACTGTCTGAAATTATTTTACATCTTTGTAACAAAATCAGGACATGTAACTAGTGTGTGTGTGTGTGTGAGAGTGTGTGTGTGTGTGAGTGTAAACTTGGGTTTAAAAAGTTTTAAGATGGTAAGATTTGTAAAACTAGTTTGAAAGAAGTCTCTTAGGCTCACCAAAGCTGCATTTATTTGATTGGAAAAAAAGAAAAACAGTAATATTGTGAAAAATATTGCTGAAAATAATTTTCAGCAGCCTTTACTCCACTTTTCAGTGTCAGATGATCCTTCAGAAATCATTTTAATATGCTGATTATTTAGTTCCCAAGTATATTATTTATTATTATCACCTTGAAACCTTGTGTTGCTTAATGCTTTTTATTGACACCATGATAAAAAAAAATCTCAGGATTTTTTGATGAATAGAAAACATAAACAACAGTATATATTTGAAATAAAAATCTCAATTTAATTATAATTTTAAAGTATCGCATACACATTACTTTAAAATATAGAAAAACATATGTTATTAAAAATGCACATAAAATCATATATAATTTATATACAACAATATATTCATCAAATAATATTCATCCTCTCTACTCATCAAAGAATCCTGGGGGGGAAAAACCTCTATGCAGGATCCCGCAACTCTTTATGTATGTACTGTATACGAAACACCTTATGCTATTAAGAGCCTTGATTTGCAGATCATAGGTAAATGTACTTCATGTCTGCTTCCGGGAACATGCGTATCTTCTGTGCTTTCCAGAAGGCAGTAACTAAATGGGAAAAAATTCTATTTCATCAAATATAAAAAATTGGGGCCCCCCACATTTTCATCCTGTTCACAGTTTCACTTACTGAAAACTCTAAAGAAGGGTTATATGATGCTATTCAAATTTTTCCTTTCCTCTTTGTAGTGTTACCAACTCTTGATGCTAAAGAAGATCTGTCAAGTTCAAAAGACTAAGTATCAAACCAAGAGATATTCTTTACAACAATTTCCAGAGTCGTCCACACCTCCTAAAATGGCTCGTTCAACAACCCCCGACATATCTACCTCACTAGTGGGAGATTTGCATACGACCGCCCAAATGTTTCACGAACGAAAGAAGGCGTACTTTTATTCTCACGGTAGGATTGTTGACATGGGCTGCAGCCCTGTCAGGCATGTCATGACGCTGTGTTTTTCGTTGTGAAATCGAAACTACTTTGGTTGGTCTTCCAAAATAGGACGATATCCGCTTCGTCATGCCTTTAGCTGATCTGTGCTGGTCGCTGAGGGGATACATCAACTTTCACCGTGGACAAAACGGAGTCCAGCCCGGGGTTTTCCCTGTGGCTTGCTGGCTCATTCATCGGATACCCCGGGCGCGCAGTTTCTCACCCCCCCACCTCCGCTCACTCTATCCTGGCCTCAGCTCACTCTATCCCGGCCTCATCTCACTCTATCCCGGCCTCAGCGCACCCCAAGCCGAGGCTTCCCCTCATGCTAGTCCGCTGTGTTGTTCGTTGTGAAAGCGAAACTACTATGTTTGGTCTTCCAAAAGAGGACAGCCGACTACAACTCAGTGGTTAAGTTGTATTTACAACAACTGTTCCAGAACAGTTCAACCCAAATATCCAGAAGTGGGTGCAGCACATTTTATGGAGGATTGTTTACTGATCCTGGGAGAGTAACGTGGATCTACAATGCTGGCAGTTCTGACTCACGTAAATACATTTTAATTTAAAGGATTTGCCACTGACAATTCAAACGCAAGTTTTGGGCAGTAGCACTTGTTGTTTGTTGTTTCTCCGATCATAAATGCAGACATGGTTTTATTTTTATGTGGCGCAATGCAACGCAACGTTTAAAAAGACAGTATAAGTCAATATAACCCATAATTATGTCCCCACTGAATGCAACAAATGCCTAATTTGTAATGTGTTTTATTGGTTTTTTTCAACCCCTCCGTCATCGTCCTCCAGCGGGACACTGCAATGGGTCGGCATCAACAGTATGTGAGGGCATAACATTTCCGTCTCACGCTTGAGGTATTCGCCAATCACACGCATTGGATAGCTGGCCAATCACAGCACCCCTCACTTTTCAGACCGATGAGCTTTGTAAAAAAAAAATGTTTTTTTTACTTTAAATCGCATAAACACATTTCATTAAACCACATACACAAAATAATGTTCTTTTAATGTTCTTTTTCACATATTACGGTGTTTTGGGTGGGGGGTCTGTTGCGTGTTGTATGCATTGTGTTTCCTTCTGGAGCATCAGTGAGTGTTTGAACCTTTTGTAATAGTTGTGTTTGAGTCCCTAAGTTGTCCTCAGTGTGAAAAGATGGATCTCAAAATTATACACTCACTTTTGGAAAGGTTTCAAATATGCAAAAGATGCTGGAAAACTGAAGACTCTGCAGGACATGGAGGATTTTTCTGAGGAACAGTGCTCAGTTTAACTGTTCAGAACAAACAAGGGACTCTTGAACAACCATCACAAAACAAAAAACAGTGGTAGATCATCCAGGTAGCCACACACAGTATTAAGAACCAAGGGTTCCCAAACTTTTGAATGGGGTTATTTTAATAATTTCAGCAATTTTTTTGTCTTGTGGACTAAATGTAAACATCTTTTATGTAAAATATCTTACTCAGGACAGTACTAAATAAAAAATAACAGGCATTTTGCATGATCTCATTTTGCTCTCTTATTTTGTTAAAATTATTCACATTTTCACAGATTCTGCAAGGGGTTCCCAAACTTTTGCATGCCACTGTACATATATGCATACAAACACACACACACACTCACACACACAGGAAGTCATGGTATGTCCCCATTTAGACAGCTAAGTAAACGTTTGTGTGTCTGTTACTGAGTCTCCCTAAAGATAATCTTTCCAAAACCATCAGATCAAAATGATTAATTGCCTTGCCTTTACACTCTGACTTTTCACACAATGAACATTTTTAAACACACTTTGAGACCAATTTAGACTGTGCTGACAGATTTAAAGATTTCCTGATACTATTTCCTGGCTTTGTCAGTACATCAGCCCTGATCCAAAAGTAATTTTCACTCTGTGCTGTTAATTATCCAGAAATATAGCTGCATCAGTTAGAATCAAACAGAGAACCTCTTCTGTAAGACTCCACAGTCTTTTATCAGAATGTGTTGTAGAAACAAGGGAACAAGGCTTTTTTGCATGAGAGAGAGCAGGTCAAACCGGTAGCGCATGTGGTAATGTTTTCATCATCACATTTAACAAGGCTGTTGGCGGAAAGGAAAGACAGAAAGAAAGGAAGAGAGGGGGAGAGAGAGAGGGAGAGAGAGAGGGAGAGAGAGAGAACAAAACTAAGTGGACAAGCTGTGCCAAAAAACACTTGCATCTAAAAAACCTCTCAGCTGTTTCCCTCCCTCTTTTTCTGCAAATATAAGCATGTGCTGCTGTCACAACCCTCTCACTCTCTTTTTCTCTCTTTCATCTGCCCCCATCCATTCTTACAGACTGCTCTGTGTGTATGTGTGTGTGTAATATCTGTGCCTTAGATGTCTCATGCTGCTAGCTGTAGGTCTTTACGACCCATGGAAATTACTGGAATGTCATTTTAACATCCGTGAAAATGTCGCTGTTCCTCAAAGCCACCCCAGATTATGTATCACTGGGGGTGCGAGGCAGACAGCTGTTTGTGTGTGTGTGTGTCTTTGTCACTGACACTTTGTGCACCTCAGAGTGTGTTCTCGGAAAACTACATGACTAAGGCTTGTTTCATACATCCTTCATCTGTGAGCAGCACATAGTCATTTTGACACCTGTATTAACAGATTACACAATTTTTAAAGTAGAATACAAACTTAAAATGCACGATAAGCCACTTATTTAGAAATATAGGCTGATTAAATTAAATAAAAAATAAGCATGTAAACAAATTAATTGACTATTTTCTCAGTCTGATTCAAAAGTACATGCACAGGCGCATGTTTACATTTTGTTTTGCGTCTTTACATGTTTATTTAAGCCTCACATCTTATGAACTGGTCAGTGAATGTGAAAAAAATTGACATAGTGAGCTATCTTTTTAGATATGTCATCAAGGCAAAAATGGCAATTATGTTCACAGAAAAAAAAAATTGTGCATGTAAACATACCTAGTGACAGACACACAAAAGCACTTAATATTGAGTAAACATGACTGAACTCAGAATATTTAGGCCATTAATAGGTACACTCTGGGATTTAGTTCTGTTCTGTGTAGATTAATTAGCATTGAATGTAATTGTAGTCCACATCCTTATGTGAATTATATTTCATAATGATCAAATATGTAGTAATTATCAATGGCATACTCCCAATAACCATTTTATGGCTGGCAATTAAGGAAAGTAACAAAGAAATCGCTTTATTTTCTGCATAGAGCAGCAGATCTAACATAAATTAACATATTGTTGACTGAAATGACTTTACAACATTAGTTTAATGTCACATACATTGCTGTTGTAGTCACACTGACGTCTCTGGATGTGTGAAACAGGCCTAAGAGTTTCAGACCCATAAGTGCTGTGAGAATGTGTTGATTTAGGTAAGATTGATTGAAGACAATCAGATGAACATCTCCAGTCTGCTCTCATAGACACTGATAAATAGACGTGAGGTTATCTGTGTAGAAAACATCATCATCATACAAACACACACACTGGTGTGATGAATGAAAAACCTGACCTTTCATGTATAGCAGGCATGCACATACACACACACCCAGAGGAAAGAAAAATCTCAAGCGAGATCTCTTTAACATTTCATTTGTCAGACAAAAATTAGATTTAAAGGAGAGTAAGACCTCAACATTGTCTCATACAATGCTCAGACAAAATCGGCAATCAAAAGAATGATCTCAAACATTTCTCATCAAAGTCTATTAAATTAGACCAAATTTCCTGGACAATACAGGGCTGAAGGGACATTTTAGCATATAGAATTTTAAAGTTATATTATATAAACTAGCACCCAGTTTATAATGTAACTCTATATTTGAGTTTTTTTAGTATTTTGAGTTGTATTTAGTATAAATGTGTCCATTTATTTATGTGTGCGGTAGGTGAAGAATAGCCTAAATTGACCAAAGTCGCCGCCTGCAGCAATGTGTCGTTTATATGATCCTTGAGGGGAGTCATCCAACATTAGGCTCCTCTGTCTGTGTGTGTGTGTGTGTGTGTGTGTGTGTGTGTGTGTGTGTGTGTGTGTGTGTGTGTGTGTTGTGCCCGAGGCGTTTTTGTGACAAATGAGACAGCAATTTGTATAATGACAAGTATTCCAAGGTATACAGGAAAGGTGACTTTTCAGGGCCATAACCAGTCCCCATTTTCAAAACCCTTATAACTCACCAAGATGGAGTGTATTGAAAATCTGAATAGAACAAAGTTTGCCCTGTAAGGTGTAGGTTGAAGGGTAGTTTGTTGTAGGTTCTGTATAATATACGGTCTGTACAGTATAAAAACCATTACGCCTATGGGATGTCCCCACTTTTCACAAAAACCAACCTGTGTGTGTGTGCATGAGTGTGTGTGTGTGTGTGTGTGTGTGTGTATGCGTGTGTGTGTGTATGCGTGTGTGTGTGCATGCGCGTTCTTTGTGCAGGAAAAACTGATGCACAATCCAACAAGACAAAACCGCATATGAACGTGTACAAATCTTTCCTGTTCGTCTAGCTTTTAAATTTTTCTCACATTTAAACCATTTCAGTTGCAGTCTGAAGCAATATGTGCAATATGAGCAGTTTGTTTATACTTCTATTTCTCTAAATTTTTTGATAAATATCTAAGATTACCTCTGAGAAATACATGGCAGACAATGCTTTGATCATCTACCTCCATAGCTATGACATAGTGATGAATCAGAGGTCATGTGTTTAGGGGTAATGATGTTTGCATTGGGCCGATAGAGACAGCATTCCTGCACACACATACACTCACATGTAAGAAGTTTTTCCCTTGGGACTATGATATCAATTCATCTCTTAAACTGAAAAGTGTTTGTTTGAATGGCATTTTCCCCCACGTGTGTGCTAATATAATTCTAGATGGATGACGGTGTACTCTACTCATGTGTCGAGTGGAGCCGGACCTTTAGTTCCGCCTGAACATGTATGTATGTATGATTGCAAGAACAGGCCGAGATGGAAAAAAGTGCACACATAGACAAAGACTCAGTCTTACAGGGTTTTCCAAATTGTTACAGGTAACATTCACACAGACTCACAGTGGAGAAGTGAGTTGACAATGAGGATTTCTTAATCTACTAATGTCCAAACATTTTGACAGGGATCTGGCCTAAGTTTACAGACTGTCAGTCCTCCAACCTAGGAAATGCTGGAGGTCAGTCCTGATCATTTCTTTTTATTCCTGACTTCTAATCATTGTGAGTTACATAACGCTGGCTGAAAGTACTTCACAACGTTAGAGTCCAAGAAGGAAGCTTCTGAATGGTAGTGATAGATTCAGAAGCAAGGATATAAAGTAAAATCAAGACATAATGAAAGGAGAAAAATGTTTATATAAAATAAGACAATTAACATAAATAGTGTGTGAATTGTGATTTGTGTCACAGTCATAAGAAATAAAGTCACATTCACAAGACGTTAAGTTGAAATTATGCAACTTCTTTTTATGAAGGCCTGTAAAGACATTTTGTTTCAAAAAGACTATTTCAAATAAATGTTGAACGTTCTATTTATCAAAGAATCCTTTAAAAAAAACTGTTTAAATATTTAAAATGTTTTTGAGCATAAATCAGCATACAATAATTTCTGAAGGATCATGTGACACTGAAGGCTGGATTAATGGACGTGTACATATTTTAAGATATTGCATTTAAAGATATTGATATATATCACATATATGAGATCACAGAAGTGAATGAGAAGTCACACAGCGAGATTTAGTTACTGTATCTATATCTAAAGAGAGAGAGAGAGAGAGAGAGAGAAAGAGCGATAACGATACGATCAAATTAAAACTATATAAATCTGAATTCGTTCCTGAATATGTTAATCTTCGTCACTGAAAATATGCAGGAATATCAGCTGCGGGTTTACCACTGATCCACTAACATGTTTGGCAAAATATCCAAGGCATTTTAACAAAAACATTTATTTTGTGGAAAACGCAGTGATTAAAATTAGAGAACCGTACCACTGTAGCACCGAAAATTAAACTAATTTTGTAGGGTTGCAGCTGTCAAAAGTGTAGACTTCCTGTGCTTGAATGACTTCAGCACATCTGCACCGCAGGACTCACTAGCACTGGTGTGATTTTGGTCCACTCTTCTTCCAGTCTCTTCCATAGTTCAGTAACTGTAGTGGGTTTCCAAAGCCATAACTTTGTTGCCAAGTATGGTCCAGAGATTTTCAATCAGATTTAGATCAGGACTCTAGGCCGGCCATTTCATCATTTCAATGTTCTTAGATTCAAGGAACTGCTTTACCCATTTTGTAGTGTGACAGGGAGCATTGTCTTGCATGAAAATTGCAGGCTGATTGGGAGATGCTTGCAGGGAAGGAACTGCATGTTGCTGAAGTAGGATCTGATAAACATTTGTATTCACCTGACATGTAGCTGTAAAAGAGGCCCAACTACTGTTGCAGAAAACATTCCCCAAACCATGATACGTCCTCCTCCACCTTTCACTGACTTCTTTATGCACTTGGGTTTCAGTATTTACTCAGTTTGACGCTGAACAAAATGTTTCCAATCCGACCCAAATAAATTAAACTTGCTCTCATCACTAAAGTGAACCTTGGACCTCCACACAACGGCCCCCCCTCACAAAGTGAGCTAAACCTTTTGATTCTTTCTGCTGATGAGAGGCTTGGTCACTGCAGAGTGCACTTTCAGTCCGACTTCTCTTAAACGGCCAGACGATCCGTACCCCCTGTTCATCGCAAACTGGCAACACCTTCCCAGCTTCAGCGTTGAACCATTCCTCCATTGAAGTCTCTAACATTATCCTGTCTTCTCATACTTTGTCGTAATGGACGACCGTCCTTTTTGGAGGACTTTAAAGAGCAGGTCATATGGGTTTTTGAAAAATATCTCTTTTGCGGTTTATAACGTAGCTATCCTTAAATGAAAAAAGTCTGCAAAGTTGTTAATCAAAAAAGTGCATGATAAATAAAGATAATTGTCTCTCAAAGAGAGAGTCGATTCTGAATCGCCTAAACCGAGTCGTCATATTTTCGAATCTTTTACCTGTTACCGGTATACGTCACTGGGTAAAACATTTGCATATCCCCCCCCCCTGCCATCTGACCTGCCCACCACCTTCCACTAGTTAGTTGTGTTTACATCATGTGGAGAAGACTCGTTGTGTTCAAGGCTACACATAAATACATTTGAACCGTTTTGTTGTGTGCTCGTCATTTTACCCAGGACTCGCTTCTCTAAATCTTGGCATTTCTCTTCTTGGCTGCTATCTCTTATTTCGGACGACGCTCCTCCAAAGCACAATCTGTAAGTACGATTGATAAGTTATGTGTACATTTTCAATTGAGTGCTCAAATATCAAGTTTTTGTGCTAATAATATGTGATGATATACTAAGTGCAGCTTAGGTATTATCACAGCCGGCTTGGCCGCTGACCAATCACAGATCACCGTAGGCTTTATGAGGGAGGGTTTTTTGCTCTAACTGCTTTGAATGAATCGTTTCGAAATCATTGAAAATTTGTTCTAATTTTAAATGTATATTCTGAGAAAATTACAATGTTTCCTGGCCTTAGATGCATTTAAACCAGTTGTAGAGGACTCCAACACAATATTAGGACACTTTAAAATACCATATGACCTGCTCTTTAATGAATAGTTGAATTGTTACTTCTGCAATATTCAGAACTCACAGATTGATGACAACTTCCTTTGCAGTGGCTGCAAAGGGTCATCCCTTTGTCCTTCATCTGGACAACCTCCTGTCGCAAGGTTTCAGTCACCTTACAGCGGGCCACCATCTTGCAATCTCAGTGAAAATTAGAGGAATGTAGCCAGTTAACACAGGTGTCCTAGCAGAATAAGCAGCGGTGTACTTCGTTATCTTAACATGTTTCCCAAAGTTTGACAAGCAGAAAGTCTCAAAGAGTTGTTGTACTTATTATTTTGAAAAATAGTTATTGCTTCATGCTTCGAAATCTAACAAACTCTTCATGCTTGTGCTATATTTCTTTACAATAAATGCCACTTGTTTCAATATTTTGATATATATAATGCAAAGACATACAGTTTCTTTTAACTTTTAAGTGTCCAAACACTTTTGTGGGGTCATTGCATATTTTTTTTTAGAATACATTTAACCTTCAACTAGCTAAAAGTCACATTTAGGGTTTGCCATATAATTAAGGAAATTAGCACCAGGTGCCAGATTATCACCAATAATTTTGAGGTATCTGTAAGTGTTTTCTCATTTTGATCAGAGTTCTTTTTCAAATATCTCATTTAGATTTTTTTATACTGTGCTTCAGAATACAATCAATTTTTGAAATGAACTGCCCTCCTGTTAGGATAATTTCAAATAGGACAGGGGTAGGCAAGTTCGGTCCTAGAGAGCTGCATCTTCAGAGTTCAGCTCCAACCCTGAAAACAAAACAAACATGCATATAGCCTTAGTAATCCTGAAGAATTTGATTAGCTTGTTCAGGTGTGTTTTATTAGGTTTGGAGCTGAACTCTGCAGGACTGCGTCTCTCTAGGACCGAACTTGCCTACCCCTGAATGGACTAATTAATCGTAACCTTGAAATGTAGGGAATAATAGGTTTGTTTCCTCTCATTTTGAATCTCCCCTATATATACATCATATTTACATTTTATATATACATACAGTACATATATACATTAACATACATCATATGGTGTTGCTGGTCTGCTTAATTGGAATGCAACTTTCAGAATAATTTTGATATTATTCATGAGTGTGTGTGTGTGTAATGGCATATGGCCAAAATTAGCTCTAAGAGAGTATCCACTCTTTTTTCTGTGGAGATGTGGATGTTGTCTTTCAGCACGTGGCTCTCTGTTCTAGTTTGTTCCTGTCGCACGATGGCGTGTGTATGTGTCTGTTTTCATGCCCATTAAAAGCTCAAAGGAAGTCCGCCAAAACGCCTCTCATTGTTATTACGGTAAGAATCTCTGTGTGAATAATCATATTAAAACACATCCTCTCACTCACAAACACAAATATGCACACAGACATGTAGGAACACACAAACAGCCACAGTATCACTTAATTACCTTATTTTCATGTCCTGTGCGTCTTCGTTTACCTCACTTCTACTGATGATGCGAAAACAAGTAGCAAAGCTGTAAAATTATATAATAAAATTAAACACATCCACGCACACATACACGGAGATAGAGGATGCTGGTTTTCCTGCTCTCACACCTCATGGGAGTCTGGCCATTTTACTGATTTTAATGAGTCTGAGGAAGTGGAAAATTGTCAGTGACCCTTTTGTCTCTTACAAACACATATGCATTTTTGTTCAGTAGTGCAATTATTTACCAAGAATCATATCTGTAGGATATGTGGGTTTTAGACGGAAAGCATTATTATTATTTCAGCATAAGTTCAGGGATGGTACAAACTTTGTTCATTTACTTTGTTCATTTTGCTCCACCAATAGCTCTAAACAAAGCCACTGCAGAATGAACCTTTTCTCAAGCAAGAGGTTTTTTAAATGAATCAGATAAATGACTGATTCAATGACTCATCCATAAAGATGGTAAGTTGTTTTGTTTCTAAATTAATCAGTGTTTTTGAACAAATCATTTGAACAATTCATTAGATTCCTTATATTATTCATTATTCACTAATATATACACACCCAGGGGCGGACTTATCAATTAGGTAAAGGTAGGCGACCGCCTTGGGCCCCCAAAAGCCAAGGGCCCCCTAAAATGCTTTTCATATAGATATCACCCTTAACCTGACACGCGAAAGGTGCTATTTACAGTGTGTTGTTTACCGACACTAACGTCCAGTCAGTGGCCGTCTGCGGTGTGCGTACCATGAGTGCTCACTGACCTCAGATTTGCCCCGCAAACATTTCAGCAGTTATTATAGGCCTTTGTGTCCTGTATTTCTGTCGACTGAACCCATGGCGTTAATTATGAATTTATCAGTTTTTTGCATGCCAAAGTCAATTTCTGCATGGAAATATGACGCTAAATAGAAGCAGAAAATCGTGCTATATGTACTTTCATGAGATCGGGTTAGTCTACAACAATTAATTTGTTGACTATTTCACAAATGGGAATACAACGAATTCATGAAAATTTTTTAATTCAAGCTACCCGTAAAATTTATAGTGAAAAGTACTTTAAAAGCATCTGAAAGGCAATAAAGTAATTTTAAAGCTGTTTTTAAAGCATTTGCTGCATGGATAAAAAATAGGCTAATAAATAATTCACATATCATACAAAATTGCATTGCAGCAAATCCTTTTAATTTTAAGGTATTCAGAACAGAGCAATATAAAAATCTGAAA
The DNA here is from genome assembly GCA_018155175.1 of Sinocyclocheilus anophthalmus. Classification (NCBI taxonomy): domain Eukaryota; kingdom Metazoa; phylum Chordata; class Actinopteri; order Cypriniformes; family Cyprinidae; genus Sinocyclocheilus; species Sinocyclocheilus anophthalmus. The sequence goes on from JADLZN010009233.1 coordinate 682,800, forward strand.
ATATAAGCAGCTATAGTCTATAGTTATAGGACAGAGTTTTACATATATGTCATTATAATTTGTGTTTTATTTTTTATTTGTATAGAATTTTATGTAATACGACTTCTAATAAAATGCAAATTATAATGGGGCCTGTTTTAGGCTTTTCCTTATTTTTATATTTTAGACATCCATCAATTATGGTGATGACAACAATGACTGGCCATCTCCTCGTTGGATGTGCCTTTAGAGAGAAATGCAGGGATTACATTTATTTCGTTTTAAAGTAATAATTTAAAGCTTTATATATCATTTTAATCATGTCTGTGAGGCAATTCGCTGAGTTTAGATTCATCATTGTGAAGCGCTCCTGTTGAAGACCGAGACGGCAGAAAGCGCATCATGTTTTTTTTCTTTATTTTATAAAAGCACAAGTTTTGTTGATATTGTGAGTGCACACAATAAACTAGACCCTTTACAGTTTAGGAATGATTTATACTCTTACCGTATGAAGCAAAATGACTGCGTATTTACGTTGTTTTCCCTGTTACAAAAAGCAGTGACCGCGCTGCCGCCTCATGTCCGGCAGGCCTCGTCAGCTTCCACTCCTCTGCCAACTATTAAATATGTGCCTAACAGTGCACATTTATATAGGTTAAAACATAACTACATTGTGATATAGACTTGATCAATTCACTGCTGCCGCTGGCCCTTATTTAAAAAACACACAAACAACACTTACATTTCAAACAAACTGCTCCAACGTTTTTCTAATTTACTTTATTGGCCCGTTCAGGGCTTTTAATTCCTTCTCCAAGCTGTTTTGTCTCATCTGTGAGCATGCTCTGTATATGTATATTACCATTTGTTGAGTTACCCTTGACATTTGCCCTGCTCTCACTGATCCTTTGGTCCCCACCCACCCACGAAGAAAGCCCTTTATAACCTTACATGCAATGAGAAACAATTGGCACAACTCATGGGGCACCATTTGCAGCAGCAGCATCACACAAAAAAGAACCTCATTTGATCTAGGAAAATGTTTGAAGTATGGGCCCCATTCTATATTTTGCCTGGGCCCCCAATTCCCTTCAAATCTGCCCCTGTAACACACCTACTGGGTAACATGTAACCCAGAAAGAGCACTTAAATGTTGTTAAATTAAAGCAATGTTTATCCAGGACTCATTACGGGTTGCTTGCGCCGCTTCTTTCTTGCCATAATCAACTGTCAGGCAATGTGAGTTCTGTTTGGTATCGTATTTTTTCTGCGAACGTTTTATTAATGTAACTTTTTGTACTGTAATTTTTTTATTTTTATGACGCCTGAAGTAAAAAAACAACAGTAATAAAATCAAATAAATAATAAATTAAGTCAAAAATAACGGCTATTTGTGATGCTACGGTTAAAATAGCAAAAGTCGCATTGTGAGATAAATTAAATACCATCTATAAGATAAAATTAAGCCACCAACAATTTGGTTTAGATTCTGTTTTTTTCTGTTGCTTGTACTACAAAAAAAGGAATAAGAAAAGAAAACCTATTTAAGAAATAAAGTAACACTATATATATATTAGTATTAAGTGGGGGAAAACTTTCATACTTTCTTTTTTTCTCTCAAACTGATTAAAACAAAAAGAATAAATAAAGCCACATTGTGAGATATAAAGTAACAACTAACAAATGTTTTTTTAATTAACAAATACAAAAAATTACTAACTAAATTGAGATAATCAAATCTGTTTCATTTTTTGTAGGCTGAACAGAAGAAAAACATTAAATGTGATTCAGATACACCAAAAAATTGACATTTGAGTCTGGACCTTTTTAGTCTGGACAAGCCTAACAACTCCAAACTAAACCGATACACAAGCACACAGATAAAGGTTCTCAGTGTTTAGAACACACCGTCTAGATAAATAAACAGAAAACGGCTCCCCTCCAGGTATCAGCTCCTGCTGTACAAACACAGCACACCCACTAATTTAACATGCAACGCAAACATAAAACACACACCAAATTCACAATTTCTTGATGTTATATGATCAGATCTTTTGATCTTTTGAGAAACTGCCACTGAACAGCCTGATGAAGTTCACCTCTCATTATTTGGGCTTGAAAAGAAGCAAGATCACTTCCCACACTGACCCCTTTCACCACAGATCACCCCGTTCTAGCAGTCGGGACATGTTGAGGTAGATGTTGCCCTCCGGTGTAAGTCTTTGTGTCAGAGTGCTCAAGTCTGTTTACACTCTAAAACATTCCATCTGCTTTATTCCCTCCAGCTGGAGCTGAACCAGGATCAGTTATAAAATAAATAAATTCCCACAATATCCAAACAGCTCACCACATCAAAACCCTGGAGGTGAGAGGTGGCGCTCTGCCTCATTTCCTCTGTGTATGCCGAGGCTTTTCTGAGTGGCAGGATTCGGGGGAAAATGTGGTCGGTGGTCGCTCATCTCTTGTCTCCTTGATCCCATTCCTGTCCTCAATCCCACATCCCGAAGGAATTCTACTCATCAAAATTCCAAAAGAGGGGGCTCTTTCTGTGTAAGTGTGTGTGCTTGGGAAGAAGTAAGGTATTTGGATTCTTATGTTACACTGTGTGAAGTGATCAGAGGTGTCTGCGGGTCTGCAAGACAAGACAGACAGTTTCCAGCAGCAGAACTGGGCATAGAAATGATTTCCTATCATCCATTGTGATGTGATAATCACATCCTGCAAGCAAACATAAAAGATGTCTGATGTCTTTGTCCATCAAATGGTTCTTTTGAGACAGATCTTTTCAATGAATCATGTGAACTGGTTCATAAAATGGTCTGAACAAATTGAATCAGAGCGAGTGGTTCTCGCTCACTGAACAAAAAACACTGTTTTTCGGACATTTCACCTCAACATCAAATTAAATTAGATTAAAGGGGTCATATTACGGCGATTTCATCCAGTGTTCCTTTCTCTTTGGAGTGTGTACACTGATTGTGTAGATAAGATCCTTGAAGTTGCAAAGACTGAAGTCTCAACCAAAGAGATATTCTTTATCAAGTTAAGACTCTGCAACGCCCCCCTAAAATGGCTCTTTCTAACATGCCCCCACATATCTACCTCACTATGGAAATATTAGCATAATGCAGCCCAAATGTTCACGCAAATAAAGAAGGCGTGGTTTCAGTTAACCGCAGTTAGTGTTGAAGCAGCATTTCAGGGAGACGCTGTGTGTTTCTAGGTGAAAGCTAAAGCACTTTATTTGGCCTTCTGAAATTAGATGCATTTAGGAATCTTTTAGATTACTTAAAACAGAACAGCAATGCGTTTTATGGACGACTGTTTCGTGAACCTAGGCGAGGAGGTAATTCTGACTTTGCTATGCAATCTGGCGCTTCTGAATCAGCTCTGTGTTTGTTATTAGTTTAGAGTACTTGCTTATTGACTGTTCATGCGGAGTTTTGTATATATATTATAGGTGGCACCCTGAATGGGGCATGGAGGCTGTTGGTTTAAATAGTGGAGGGGCCCAACCAAAACACCACTTAATTTTTGTATTGGTCTGGGATCCTAAGGACCCTCCGGTATTTTTATTATTTGCTTAACCACTTTAAAAATGGCTTTTTGGTTGCTTTTAGTCAGAAACGTAAAGAAAACGACACACATACAGCAAGATAATATAATTTCACTTACCTGGCCTATCACTTGAAGCAAACATCCATCCCTTAAAAGTCTGTATTAAAAGAGAGCTGCCTGACTCGCCATTTAATTAAGCCGACTGCTGTAACATTAGCCCATATCCAGCTTAGGCGTGCTTTCCCTTTTTTTTTTAATTTGTATATATACTGTTTGAATGACAGCTTGGTAACTCTGTTGGCGATCAAATATTCAATATAACGACTCATCATAAGTACTTGGTACATTATCAGCGCAGCGGGAGGGGGATAACTTCACTATATCACGTAATTTACTTCTCTATGATGATTGGTTGATATCAGAAGGGAGGCTAGCCTCCCTTGCTAGGTTTCTTTTCTCAACACTCCTCAGCGCTGAAAGTGAACACTCGATGCTGATTGGCTAATTTTTTTTACCAACGGAGGCACGAGAGCTCATCTCTCCCCCGGCCTCCCCCTCCCCTTCTCTATCATTAGCGGTTGTAATTACAGCTGATTCGGCACATTCGCGATAGAAAAGGTGCGCTTTCACGTTATGGTATTACAATTGTGAAATTACAAACAAAAAATACACGTTCTGAGATATGAACTGAAATTAATTGTGAATTTTATTAACATTAAATCGTCTTCCTCCCATTTTCACCTCAACATTTTGGGGAAGCTGTGCCTCCACTGCCTCCCCCGACAAGCCGCCACTGGAATTGGATGCATACAATTACAATAAACCCCCTTATTCCATAGAACAGCCATGTAACATCACTATTGTACATTGTGGTTTACTGAAATGTTGTAAATCATATAGTGTGCCACGTCAGCATATCAGAGACCACATGATGATGCAAAGAACTATTGAATCAGTTTATTTTATTGATTCATTCAAGGAAACGGTTCAAAAGAACCGATTTGTGTAAATGAGTCAAACTAGAAGGATTCATAAGTGCCCCCAACAGGGCTGTATGCATGCACACACACACACGCACATCAGATCATGTTGTATGCCGTTTAATTTTCCTGCAGTATTTCTATTCCCAGATGGACCTGCGCTGGTATATAAATCACATTACATAATGATATGCTGTAAAAAGCTCATTACCAAAAGAGTTTGTCTCATTTGTTCAATAGGACGGCCCTATTACTGCACTCTATTAGCTAAAAACAGGTTAGGTTAGACCGAGGAGGAGTGCTAATAATTGTGTGAGTCTGTGCGCATGGTTTTGCCCACACTAATGAGGTCTTTTATCTGAAATGAGAGTTTAATCATTTTAGCTCTGGGTGCATTGAAACACAGGTAAAATGAAGAACTGTGTGCGTCCATTCTAGCAGAGAATTAATCAACTCCAGAGGGAAAACTTATCCAGGAGACCGAATAGATCCCTAAATACACAATTGTTTTTCCAGTTGCAGAATAATTGACTTGATTTCTTGACTTGTGTATTTGTGACAAATCGGTAAATTGTAACAAAGACCAGACTGTCAGCAGAGAAAATGCTCAACATCAAACAATGAATAACTGCACATTTCCTCTTCGCCAAATTGTTCTTCCATTATACTAAAGCAAATGCACATTAATTGTGGTTCACATTAATTGCAGCGAGCCCCCTCAAGGGAGACTTGTGTTCGGTGTGACTCAAATGCAGAGGAAACACTGGTAGCACTCAAAAAAATAAACAAGTTGGAGTAAAATGATTTGCACGTGTAAGCTGGCAGACGGTCTCTGTGGTAGGGCCGAGAGTCATTTTCTAAGTAACGCTTTGCTTTACAACAGATCGGTGTAGTGTGCTATGAATAGACAGTTATGTAATTGCTTCAGCTGTTGCTGAAACTCATTTCAAGACGGTCAGTAAGTGAGTTAAGGAGTACGGATCTCACTGCAGGAAAACTGGGGCTTTTGGGGGCTGTCATCTAATTTCTTCCATCTGTTTACCCGGTTCATAATTCATCTTTGAGCCCTTTCAAGGAATAATTCATGCAAAAAATGGAAATTTTGTCATCATTTATTCACACTCATGTTCGCTCAAAGGTATGACTGTCTGCCTGTGGACACAAATGTGTGGTTTTTAATGGAAGTGAATAAGGGCTGTTAAGCTTTAAAAAAGATCCAAAACACCATAAAAGTATCATAATTGTGGTCCATACAACATGTGCACTATATTCCAAGTCCTTTTACGTAAATATCTAAAATTGTCATTTCTGGGTGAACTATTCCGATAGATAGATAGATAGATAGATAGATAGATAGATAGATAGATAGATAGATAGATAGATAGATAGAAGGATAGATAGATAGATAGATAGATAGAAAGAAAGAAACACACATATTTATTTTAATCAATATTAGTAATCACTTAAATAATTTATAATTATTTTTAAATAATATTATGTTATATAATAAATTTAGTCACACTCAATAAATTAATAATAAAAGTAATATTTTCTATAATTGTAATAATTGTTAATAAAAATTATTTTAAATTATTTAAATTATTTCAGAACAAGTTTCATATCTGAGATCTAACCGATGATGCTGAACTAAGTTCAGGAACAGTGCATGCATTTATGGCTGTTTTAAGTTAGTGCCATGCCATTCTACCATGCTAAATACACAAGTTAAGTTAATCCCATCTACCCTGTGCAAGTCGCCATGGAGACAAGCAAGATTTGGTTATCATTAGAGTGTCTAATAACCTGCCATCAACCTTCTATCAGCGCCACCTGACCTTCTGTGACCTGCTAGGCCATTTCCTGTGCCTGTGGGTACTTCTTCCTTTTGGAGGATGTGATGAGTCACAGGTTACTGGGCGGAAGAAAGAAAACAGACCAGTTACTCCGATTGAAAACATTAATTTAGACAACTAGCAGTTATGGTTTGTTTGTTTGCATGAGCATCTACATTTGACGCAGCAAACTCTCACATTCATCAGAGACAGCTGGTTACAGCGACATATGAGACTTTATTAGCAACGCAGATTGTGAGTGATAGCGCATGTGAATGCTGAAAGCTCATGTGTTCTGAATTGAATCATCGTATTGTTCTGCGTCACTGTGTTCCCTCAGAGCTTCTCTGTGTGGGAAACCCAAACACAAGTTTGTGTGTGTTTCTGAGAGAGAGTTCAAGATCGGAATGGCCAGCAAATGGCTTTCATGTCACTGCAGTGAAGGTCATGGTTAGGGAAGTGACAGTGTTGAGACGTGGCCATGCATAGTAGAAATTGTTGGATATTTATTATACAGTCGGGTACAAACATCCGAGACTACACTGGAAATCTCAAAATCAAAATCAAATAAATTTAAACCTGGAAACAAACAGAAGGATTTAGGATTCCAAAGGATTCTATGTTCCTTGAGGTCACTTATAATGTTAATAAAGTTTTTTGCACAAATAAATTCACAAAAAAATATATTATTTTCATCCCTCGTTCTGGTCCTCTTTCTGAAATGCCAGTGGACATGGCCACTGGTGCAATGACGTAAAACGATCCGTCAATGTCTTGCTCTAAAGGCAGTCATTTGCCTGTGTGACATAACAAATCACAATTAAAAAAAAATCACAATCACAATATCCAAATGGACCGTTTTTGGAGTTTGGTTTGTTTGTCTGTCTGTTTGGGGGTCAGTAAGATTTTTTGTTGTTGCTGTTGTTTTTAAGAAATTATTATTTTTATTCAGCAAGAACTCTTTTAATTGATCAAAAGTGAAAGTAAAGTGAAAGCTGTTCTTTTGATCTTTCTATTTATCAAAGAGTACAGAAAATGTATCATGGTTTCCACAAAAATATTAAGTCGTTTTCAACACTGATAATAGTAAGAAATGGTTCTCGAGCAGAAAATCTGCATATTAGATTGATTTCTGAAGGATCACGTGACACTGACGACTGGAGTAATGACTGCTGAAAATTCAGCTGTGATCACAGAAATAAATTACACTTGAAAATGTGTTATTTTTAAAATTAGTTAATTAAGTTATTTTAAATTGTAATAATAATACTTTACTATATTACTGCTTTTACTGTATTTTGGTGAGCATAAGAAGTTTTTCAAAATATTTTCATGTAAAAAAAAACTAGGAAGTAACACTTTCTGTTTGCAAGTGTGTGAGAGAGACAAAGAGTGTGTGTTAGAATAATGAGTCAGCTTTGACATGGTGTCTGTTTGAATGCAACAGCAGCTGAGATCAATACGTAGGCAGACGTGCTTACTAACATTCGATAAGTGAATTGATCAGAAGTGTGTACCATAGATCTTCTGTTAGTAATCAATCAGTATTTTAACATGGCATCCTATAATCATTACAGAAGCTCTTCAATATGTGCAGCAGTCCGAAATCTGTCCTTTGTATGTTGTCCTTTTTACGTATTCATCTATAAAATTAGTCCATTCTATTAATGCACTATATTTCATGGCTTCAGAAGACTTCAGCCTTCAGTCATATACACCAGAGGTTTTCAAACTTTTTCATACCAAGGACCCACAAAAATGATAATCTACTTTTGAAGGCTCCTCTTGCGAATATAAAAATTCAGCTAAAAACATAGGACTAGGGATGTAACGATTCACTCAACTCACGATTCGATTCGATCACATTTGATTTCACGATTCGGTTCACGATTTTTTTGAACAAAATGAAATTTAAGACAAATTATAAATTAAATATGCACCGTTTATTTTTTCCATGGACAAAATGCTCCACGTTTCTTTGTGAAACTGAAATATAACACTATAATAATATACTAATATAGCACCAATATAGGTTTTGATTGCTTCTATTGTCCTCATTTGTAAGTCGCTTTAGATAAAAGCATCTGCTAAATACAAAAATTTAGATATAAATTGAAGTAAATACAACTAAATCAAAAAATTGCAACAGCCCCAACAATAAGTAACACAAATAAAAATAATCTCTTCATATAAACTAAGGCTTTGTCTGTGCTCTTTCCATTTAAAATTAAGTCACCAACTGCATTTAATTATAACATGTCCAAACAAAGAGCTGCATACAGCCATGCGCCGTTTTTTAAGCTAAATTAGAAAATTCGAAATTTGATGCAAAAACAGAATGATTTGACTTCAGTTTTGGTGAACTTCATTCAAAATCATCTGCATGCAACATAAACAGAGACTACTGATGATGAAACGCAGATTCCCCTCTCCGCAGGTGTCGCTTAAAAAGCGTTCCTGTTTCGTTGTAAACAAAGCAGCGCTGCACGTATAAACTTATATCAGAACATTATAGAGAGGCAAGATGAAAAGAAAAAAATAACATCTATACTTTTCTAAAGACAGTAAGTTCCCCATATTCATATAAACTCCTACCCCTAACTTAACTGCGATTTGTTTAGCATCTCAACCGATTTGAATCGTCACATATTTTAATCGATTTTCAACTGGCTCGCGGTTAATGTTACATCCCTACATAGGACCCACTTAGACTGTGAGAGAAATATAGTAAAATATATCATTATAACCATTAATATATGTATAATAAAAACATACCTACTTCCTTATTTTCCATCCTTCAAACACATGATAAAATCCTTATTCTGTAGAGAATAAATCATCCTCAATGAGGCAAGAATGCCATAATAATAAAAAATTTTGGTGCAGGATAAAAGTGACATTTATTTCCCTTATGAACGTCATCCTAGTTTACATCAAACAAGCAAAAAAAGAAACAAGAACACGTTACTCAACAGAAGTGAGTCATGGTACCGCTGGCCCTGCTTGAAAAGACCTTCTCAAACTCAACTCTCGCCTCTGTGCGGTTTGGTGCAACGGGATAATTAGAAGCTTGAGCAAATGAGCTCTTCTCTAATTCGGCTCTTACAGACAGACAGGACTGTTATCAGCCTTGTATTTATTCACCGTTACATGATCCAGGCTGCTGACAGAGTGGAACAGAAGTCAGTGGGAAGAGACAAACAGAGAGGCTGGTGAAAGCTGTTTAAAGAGCAAGTACAGCCATGGGATTCAGATCGTACCATCTATGAAACTCAGTGTGTTTCAGTGTGAAAACATACTCTGAATATGTACACAATGACATTTGCCACATATAAAATGTGCTTTTAGCGCATAGCAATCTGATACAATCACCGCCCCAAGTTCAAGTAAAAAGGATCTGATTAACTCACATAATGAAAGCTTTCATCAGTCCTTAACTACAAGGAACACCATCAACTCTCCATAAACCACTAACTCTTTTGACTCAGTGGTTCTTTCTATTAGAATCAATGCAGAGTCCCACTTTACACGGTGTCTGAAAACCTGACGAGAGGATACGGCTGGTTGTCAGATTCAGAAAATGTAAAATATCACATAAAGAGCATTGTAAACAAGAGCCAGCAACCACACAGCATGTACGGATGACTTCAGCTGGAAATTTCATGGGGGTAAACATCTCAAAAACACTATACCTCATTCATGTGACATGTAAGATTGGTTTTGGACTGAGAACTGGGTTTTCAATGAGCTGATTTTTAAGCTTAGTTTATCCTTAAAAACAAATTGAATAAAACCAGTTGGTTCAGCAACCACAATTTTGATGGCAAACTACAAGTAAGTTAGTAACTTTTTAAGGAAAAAAAAAAGAAATTGGTGTTTTTTTCATTATTCTTGGAGATGTGGAGGCCCATCTTTTTAAAGACACATCCTGTCATTTAGATTTAGGGAAGACTTAGGGAATTTTACTTGTTTATTGTTAAATCTTTTAAGGAAAAGATTAAACAATAATAGTTGCTCAAGTTATCTTTATTTATTATTAATATATTATTATTTAAATAGTAGGCTGTATATAAGGGGTGGTATAGTACACAAAAATGGCAGTTCGGTATGTACTTCAGTTCTGAAGTCACGGTTCGGTATGTTTTTAGTACAGGAGGGGGAAAAAACAAACCATGCTTTCCAAAATTTTCGGTATAAATATCTGCATCGTTACACCACTAGTATAGGCATATTATTATTTTTTATTTTAATTTCTTATCTAATTTTTCAATTGTTTTGATTTTCAATTTAGCTGCATGGTTCAAGAAAAAACACTCTTTAAAATCTTTTAAATTATGTTCAATGAAAAGTTCAATGAGTACATGATGTTTCCATCATATCAGTGAATAATGGTGGGAAATAACTGTGATCTCAGTACTGACCAAAATTCTTATGATTTTATTCCATAATCGAGCAGCCCTAGTCATACGTCCAGACAACACAAGATTCATGTTCTCTTATTGATGCACAGTTTTTCTCAGAATTGATTACCCTGCATAAGCTGTTAACACTCAACCTTTCTAATATATTCCAACCTATTGACACCACACACACACACACACCCACACAAACACACTTACTCATGCATGAAGGGGCACATATTTATTCACGAACACACAGGTGGACAAGTCAAATGAGTCAATAGGTGAATGAATAATTGAATAAATGAATAAATGTGTGCTAATGAAGAAGACGTTGTATTGATGTGAGACTCATGGGAAATCAGACGGCTTGTTAAGGGTGTTTTAATTGTTGTCAGATTTCAAACAATGGTCAACCAACACTGTCAGCAGTTCACCAAAAAAAAAAGTTACCGGTCACTCCTGCATCGCCTCGACATGGCAAGACTGGAAGGTTCTCGGGGGTCCCGACAAATGACCCTTTACCCCATAGCTCCTGGGGTGTTGTTGACATTACCTGGTGAATAACTGAGGGAGAGCAGGAGAGAAAGAGAGAGAAGTGTCCTCAGAGGGAGACATTGTGAATGAATAAGGAGTAGATCAAAGCTGAAGATAAGACCAGGGGTCACGACCCCTGCTGGGACAGCTGTCAGGAGGTGTAAAGGATACAGGGTATGCTGTGTAGCACAGGTAATGTTCAGCCACACACACACGCTTCTATTAACCACTTGAATATGTGTGCACCAGAAGATCCTGCCATGAAAACACACTCGCATGTTGATTTATTATTGTGACACTGGCGCGCTCAGGGAATGGCAGCTGCAGTGAGCATTTTTTTCTGATGGATAGAGAAACGCAAGGAGCGGATCGCTTGAAAAATGGATGTGTGTAAACAAAGGGAAGGCATCTCCTGCTTTATGGACAGGAGCAGAGGTGTAATGTAACGAAGTAATAATACTTCGTTACAGTACTTAAGTATTTTTTGGGAATATCTGTACTTTAATTTAATTTTAAAGTTTTAATATTTCAGCCAACTTTTACGTTTACTCCACTACATTTCCTAATTCAAATGTATACTTTTACTCCGATACATTTCCCCGGAGCATAGTCGTTACTTACTACAAAATAGTCAGAAGTCAGAAGAACATGGACTGCAGGAAAGCAGATTTGACGAATCAGTGGTCTGGCGTTTCCTAAAAACACCTTTGCTCATGTGCAAACAATTGTGCGCACAACCGCATTCTGTCCTGCGATAATCTGGAATTGTTGTTGTAATGATGTCGAATCTGCATTCAAGTAGGCTATCACCAAATCACACACAGAGTGCACGCACGTTATTTATTAGTCTATTAAAACTCAAAACTCTAGGCATTCTAATTTGTAGACGGCAAAATGCTTCTGTATGCTTTTTATATTATATAATTTAATATAATATTAATCTATAAGATTTAAGATTACTTAACCACATTAATATCATTTTATACTATTGCTTTTTGCTCAATTTTTGCCAACGTAAATAGTTCCAAACAAAGATTACAGCACTGTTTTGTGTCTCTGAGCAATGGCGTTTACTTATGAATGAATCAGCTTTTTGAACGAATCGGTTGAATAAAGGATTCAGTGATTCACTAATTAACAGTCAAATGTTTTGTTCCTGAATGAATCAGTCGTTTGAATGAATCTCGATGACTCACTCATTAACAGTCACTTGCTATCACCTACTGGCGGTTTAAATTTGTTGTTATTGTTTGTTATGTTTTTAAATGTTCGACTACATTTCGTATTAAATTATTTCAAATATCAGTATTCAAAAACAAAACATTAGGCCTATTTATGCATCTGTAACTACAGTTTAAATGCATCCATGTCCCCTCTGAGATACATAAACTGTGTAAATACATCTAAATGCCACTTCAGATGCAGATTCCAGAAATGTTTTCTTATGTTGGAATGAAATACACTAAATGCCGGATGAAATGCTTCTTATTCTTACCCAAAAATACAAAATGGAAGAAAGAGTTAAAACTGAACACAATCTTGCTACTCAAGCTGTGTATGAATTTTTTTTATATATATTTATTTGCTTCTTTTCCATTTTGCATTTACTTGTACTTTTACTTTCAATACTTAAGTACGTTTAAGATCTTAAAAATACTTTTCGTACTTAAGTACAATAAATATCAAATACTTTAAGACTTTTACTCAAGTAATATTCTAAATGGTGACTTCAACTTCTACCAAAGTCATTTTCTGGTAAGATATCTGTACTTTTACTTGAGTATGGCTTTCAGGTACTTTATACACCACTGGACAGGAGAGAGGTCAGTCATCCTTCCCAACGGATGCTGTGATTTCCACTGATAATGCAGAACAAATTCAGCTCAATGGAAGAGTGATTCAGTCGCTCTAGTTCATTTTAAAGACAAAGAAATCTGAACCTTAATCAAATAAACTGCATTTATATGCTAGTGTACTCCAAAATAAATTCAAAGTTGTCTTCAGGGAACAAACTAAAATATTTATGACTCATGTTGCACTACACAGATTTTTGTCCAGTTAGATGCTCTCTGGAATGAGAATGTCCCACCCACTAGCAGCTGACTAGCAAGAAGTAAATCATATGCTGCAAGTCCTCTTGGGAAGTTGCTACTTCTGGGTTTAGAAATCATAATTATGACAATCAAGTAATATTGGTCTAAATAAAATTGACAATTTTGAATTTTCCTCATCCTTTATTACAGAGCCCATAAAGGGACTGTCACACTACTCTGTCTGTCTGTCTGTCTGTCTGTCTGTGTGTGTGTGTGTGTAATCCCAAAGGGCACAAGACGACGAAGAAGTTCAATATGTTTAATAAATCCAAGGAACAGGGCAAAATACACACTAGCACAAACTGACGAGATCAGACGACCGACAGAGACAAGAGGGGAGTATAAGTACACAGAAGGTAACGACATAATTGATTAAGGGCAGGTGAAACATATCCAATTAAGACACATGAGGAATAAACTAGGTCACACTGAGCACATGGGGAAGGAAACACAACAAACAGTCCAGGGGCGTGGGGGGGGTGATTGGGGGGGTGACGGTAAAAAACGTTGGTAAAGAGAAGTCATAAATATATTCAATGCATTTGTGAGTGAACGCAGACGCTTCTTAAGTTTAGAGCTTTATTAATCCCCATTGGGCAATTAATTCAGACTGCCATGGTGCTTCACATGTATGGACAACACTTAATTACATACATACAAATACTCAAAATACATAAATTATATAAAGTAGAAAGGGGAAAAGATTATAAACAAAATAAATAATACAACTCAATTATATTTGTTACGTAAACAAATTTAATTGATTTATATTATTTATTTTCTTGGGGGAACAGAAGTGTTTTGAGAACATGAAATTTTTGCAAGCAAATGCAAACTTTCTTGGGTGGATGCAAAAGCACCGAAACATAAATTTTCCTCTCATCTCATATTTTTTTTCCATTATCATGTCCACTTAGGGGCTCCATACATTTTCACTTAAAAAAATCAGAAAAGTCTTTCAGCAATAAAAAAATAATTAAATGCAAAGAATGCACATTTTATATGTAATTGGTATTTCAGTTGTGTATTTTATCTTTTATGTACTACCCCTGAGAATGATGGGAAATGTAGTCAAAGTGAAGTCTGTCTCTTCATTGACAATCTAAATGAGTAGTGTTGATGGTACACAAAATACATACAAATGAAACTGAACTATCAACATTCATAATTACAATTTTTCAATTATAATTAACATTAATTTGCTTCCACTATAATTTTACAAACTAACAAGTGCCCAATTCAGAAAGTCAGAGCTTGAAAAAATCATGAAATTCCTACTGGTAATTATGACTTTCAAGTGCACTGAATTCGTAAATGATATAATTTTGACATGATTCGAACATAACTTTGGCTATTAAAGAAAATTTCACAAAATTGCATTAATGCACTTAAAATGGAAGTCTATGGGGCAAGACATTATAGAGCATTAAATGTGAAGCTTGTTTGTATATTACAAAAATGTTCAAATAATTATCATCAATGTACAAATCTAAATCATTATGTTAACAGTGAGACTTCTGTTCTTCTACAGACGCAATGACGTTGATCGAATTTGTTCCTTGAAAACAGCGGGCAGTTACTTAATGTTCCTTTTTAGCATACTTAAAAGATTTATGGGTTTATCAGTTTGACATGCTCACATTGGATATAACTATGTGACAAAGTAAGTAATCGATAATGTACATTTTTGTGGCTATACTTTTGAAACAGTGTGCAGTTTAAAAGCACCAGTGCCTTTCCCCATAGACCTGCATTATAAGAGCATTACAAACATGATTTGTTTTGCTTGAGGGTCAAAACTAAATTAATTTCTGTGAAAATCAATAAAGCTTAGCTTGTACTGAACCTGGAACGTTATTTTAATGAATTAAATAGGTCTGCCTTTTGCTGTGGACCCATTCAATGTGTGTGTTCACCTCTCAACATGTGTGAGTACATATGTGAACCCTGAGAACAGGCCAGGAGTCTGGACTTTCTCAACTAAAATAATTAGTCCATCACACACACATCTGCTGGTAATGAAGAGCTTGACTACACATAAATTGGACAAAGCTTGAAAGAAATTCCATGTCTTACGCAGAACACCTCTGCCGGCTGCAGACAAGTTTAATCTTAACAAGGATTTTACAGGTTGTCTGCTGAAAGAACGAGCGGCACTCTCAGAAGTCCTTAGGATCAACCAGAAATTCCCAGCCAAGGGACCGAAACACCAGCACACATAAACAAGGGAAGTGCTTCATTAGTCTACCCAAACGAGTCTCAATGATGATGAACTGGACTTCTCAGTTCCTTTAAACCGTTTCTGGGGAGCCCTAGGACAAGAGCATGAGTTACTGCGGAAGTGGACAATGAAAGAGAGACATTATTCAACCTTTAAAAGGACAGTTCGTCCAAAAATGATGTCATCATTTACACAACCTCATATTGTTTCACACACATATGACTGGCTTTATTCTGTGAAACACAAGAAATAAAAAAAAATGCAATTCCATGATTCAAAGCATAAAAACACAAAAACATGTAAAAGTGTCAATTAAAAAAATGACCATAAGGGCCTTCTGAAGCCATGTGTGATTGAGTTTGCCATAAGCCTATAGTCTTTGGCCAGGTTCTGGCCCGATAACCAATAAATGGCCAAGCTTCCCATTTTAGGTGGAGTTGGAGTTTATCTCACGAGTGAATTCATTTGTTTCCAAGGGCCCATTTAGGTGTTACGTAAACCGTTGGCGGCCCCCCGTTGTGTGAACCACGCGTTGCCCCCTCCAACCTATTATTATTTTTTGGAGGCTCCTACAACAGGTTTACATGCAAGGTCAAAAAACACTTTCGTTTTCTCATATTATGCATTTAATTTCACCGAATTTCTCAATGATTCGTAAACGAATTTCCATTAGACTACTCTGCTCTGATTGGTCAGATGGCCCAGTCCTTTGTTATTGGTCTACCAGTGGTGGAAAGATTACTGAAAAAATATACTCAAGTAAAAGTACAATTACATTCCATAAAATGTAGTGTGAGTAGAGTAGAAGTACTTGTCCAAAAAACTACTTGATTAAGAGTAAAAGAGTAGCCTATTTAAGTATTTTTATGAGTATTGAGTAGTGAGTACTGAGCTGTGGATTTTACCCCCTTATAATAAACGCTGTATACTGCAATTTAAACATTTAGAAAACATTGTACATACTGTAATTCATATTATCTTTTGTTGTTTGTCATAAAGAATGAAGAATATCTTTTATTCAGCAGTTTTAATTTTGACTGCCAACACTTTAAAATACATAAAAACAGCATGGAAACAGTTTTCAGTTGAAGAAAAGATTAAAGTTATACTCAGTACAATCATCCCCATTAAAATCATAAAGTTTGAAAAAATAGATTTAAAATCATGTGTAAGGCCACTGAGACAGCATATGCTGTTGTTGCACATAAAATATTAATGTTTAGAACAGAGAAAATACAAACACCTTTAGAAACTCATAGTTCAGCATCATACACCATGATATGGGTTCAAATGAGAGCCCATTTCTCTCCAAAACGATGCCAGTTTTAGCGCTTTGCAATAAAGAAATAAGAATACTAACTAAACTTGATAATTTGTTACAATTTTAAAATAAATGCACATTGTTCTAGAAAGATGGCAAATTCATGCCATACCTTTTACACATTTACACGAATTGTTATGCTGGTAATACAATTTGTAAGGAAAAATGCATTAAATAGCGAAGTATTTCTGGGGAAATTTTTCAAAGGAAAACACACACACACACACACACACACAACGCCGCGCGAGTCTCTTTGCGGAGCCGCGGCGGTATCGGTGAATCAGCAGCATCCACACTGACCGGAACAAAAAGTGTTGAACTGAAAAGTGTTATGCGCGAGTGCACTTGCTAATTGAAGGCGGATTGTATAAAATGGATTTTTTTTAAAAACTTTATTTACGAGCTGCAGTTTTATTACATCACGAGCTGGCACATATGCAGTATATTAACGCCACGGGTCATCAATAAGTTGCAGATTGGTCTTCAATTTGTGTTTCCAACACACTTTTTAACAGCGCGCATCACGTGTTCAAACTCATCAAAAGTCAACAAGTTCAACAAGCAACAACGACTTATCCAAGTGACCACTGCAGAACGCACGCGAGAGAGAGAGACGAGGCAGCGCAGATCACGCGTCTCATAAATGAATTTACCGAACGTGGCACTTGGAGCGAGTTAACACTGTATATTCAATACCCGCAATCTGAAATCCAAATTTCAGGCCGTGTAGATAGGCCAGCATATATGCAAATCATTTAGTAAGCAGAAATCCGAAATTTACCTTAACATATCAAGTTAGAAAAAGATGCGACTGAATTGATGCTTGAAAAATTTTACTTCCAGCAGCCATGATAAACAGTTGGAGGTTAAAGTTTTCTATGCACAATTTGATTTGACGAAAGTCACGAGACTTATTACTCTCTATCCAATCACGTTGATGGATAAAAATAAAATTAAAATAAGCATGTAACGACCACAAACGGAGGGAAATAGCGGAGTAAAAGTACCGATACATCACTTAAAGTGTACTCAAGTAAAAGTAAAAGTACACAATTTTTTAACTACTCAAAAAAGTACAATTACTGATAAAAACTACTTAATTACTGTAACGTGAGTATTTGTAATTTGTTACTTCACACCCCGTCTACCACCACCAGTGCGTGTCGGACACCAAACGATACATGCCATAACTGAAATGAAGAGTGCTCTGATTCACAAGCAGTGTTGAGCAGTAACGCAATACTTAGTAATGCGTTACTGTAATTTGATTACTTTTTTAGTAACGGAGTAATTTAACGCGTCATAATTTTCAAAATAGTAATTAGAGTATAGTTACAAGCCAAGGTCTCTATACGTTACTGCCGCATTACATTGCTGACAGAATGCAGTGATTTCTAAAAAAGATTGTAGATTGTAGATTTCTAGATTGTAAAAAAGATGTAGCTCACGCACTGTCAAGTCCAGTGCCAGTGGATTAGGGACCTGCTCTCCAATGAGGACACGACGCAAACACGAGTCGACGAAGGGAAAAGACTCATGATTCCGGGGATTCCCGCAAAATAGAATATCTAACACATAAAACATATCTTAACAAAAAATTGTAGACATATGATTGCACAAAAGCAACATTGTGACTAATATAAAATATACAGTCGTTACACAGTGATGTGTAGCCGTCACGGAAGTGGGATTCGAATTCCTGATGACTCATTTAGGTGATTAAGAGTTGATTCTTTTCTTCTTTTTTTTGTGCCCTTTTTGAAGTTTGAAAGCCCCAGTTCTTATTCATTGTAACTGAATGGGAAAGAGCAACCAGTACGATTCTTTAAAAATTCTCCCAGTTTTGCTGCACAGAAGAGAGAAAGATATACAGGTTAGGAACGACATGAGGATGGGTAAATGATGACAGAGATTTTGGGTGAACTATCCCTTTAGATAAGCATTAAATTTTGTTAACCAGTGGACGCTTAAGAGGATGATACCAGCAGTGACGGACCGAGAAAGAGAAAGCGAGAGAGAGGTGGACAGAAAGCAGGACGTAACCCAGACCAACAGGACGGAAATCAAAGCTCTGCTGCCTCCCCCTCCATGAGACACACCAGTTCAAACTCATCAATCAACCCTGGAGAAGGAGGGACCAGAGCTCTCCACACCACACACACACACACAAACACTTCAAATAACAGCAATAAACAAAGATAGCCCATACAAACAACAAGTGAAATGATTAGAATAGCTGAGAAAGACACATTACACATTATGGATGCATTGTGAATTGACACGATTATCCATTGAAAGCATCACTATATCTTCGTCAACCAACATTTAGAAGCAGATTCAACGGTTTCCTGACTGAAAACTGACTGAAACTGAACCCAAGGCAGCATCAAGTTGTAAGTAACACATCAAAACCATGTCCACACCTCAATTACTCAAGATCCTCTCTAAGTGCTCATATCAACAATCCAAAGCATTGTTCAGAGGGTCAACCCCTGACCTTTGACCCCAGCATTAACCCAAGAGATCTGGAGAGGGGTGAGGAGAGGGTGCTATTCTACTGCAGTTTGTTTGGAGTGGCTCCATTTCCCATGAGAAAGCTCTGATTGGTTTAGGATGCTCTCCTCACACTAACACACACCATCTGTACGTTTCCGCCTCTTGCTGGTCAGAACAGTCCGGGTGGCGCAACCAAAGCGGCTTCGCTGACTGGTTGTTCAGGCCTCTGACCTCCCACAACACCAACATCACGAGACAGATCCTCTGTGCCAAAATGACTCATAAAAGAACTACAGCCAGACTCAACTTTACAAATACAGTTTCACACTGACATATACCAGAATACGTGCAGTGTGGAGGAAAACAGACTGATTTTGCCTGAGCAGTATCGGTCCATTAGTGCTCCACTGCAAACTTAACAAATTTATTGGATTAATTTTAGTGTTTCAATAAAGCATGGTAAAAAATTTCCAAGTATTATTTTTTTATATACTGTATATATATCTTATGCCCACCCATTTGTGATATAAAAAAAACAACATATTTAAATAAGTTGAAGGAATGGTGATTGCTGTGGAGCAAACAGAGAGCAGGAAAATGGAAAAGTACAGTGATTATACACCATTAATTATATTTAATATATAATAAAATATATATATTTCATACATGTAATTATACAATTTATGGTGTATTTTTCATTTATATATCTAATTATGGCAGTGCTCAAGACCAGCAATGCCCACTCATACATACATTCACTAGCTTTCTACAGATAACGTTTACACTCTCGTTCAAGCAATTCACTTAGAAGCATAATTCTTGAGGACCTCTCCTTCTTTCATCGACTTTGAAGCTGTAATTACCAGAACTTCATCTTGACTAATTGATTTAGAAGCCTCATTATCAATGTGTTTTGGATATCTAGTGTCACATGATGTTGATTTGAGATGAAATGGAGTGTGTGTGCACACTCCAAAAGTTTGTGTGTGTGTCCTCTGCCCTGTCATCGGCTATAGAGACTCATAACTTCTCTTATTCAATTAAACTGAGTGCCAAAGGAAATGACAACACTATTTCAGTGTTTTAAGAAGGAGAAACGTAATACTTTAATTAAATTATGCAAAAAAATGTGTACGGGTGGGTGTACTTCTTTCTGGCGACATTTAGGACATGTTTAATTGGAAAACAGTTTTTTTTAAGAAAGCAAATAATGAAAAAAGCTTTATTTGAAGTAAAATGTCAATTAGACCTCAAATAACAATTAAACAATTAAGGTTGATGTAGGGCTATAGGTATCGATACAGATTTCCTTAATGTAATTCTGACTCACAAGCTTTTGATTTAAAACAGATTCTAACTGACCCTTCGCCGGGATTTTGATTAGCATGCAATCTGACCAATCATAACGCCGAATCTGCCATTTTGTCCGACAAACAAACCAACAGGAGAGTTGATTTACATCGGTGGACTTGAACTTGAAAAATGGTGTGTACTGACATTGTGGTTGAAACAAGATACCATCTGATGTTCATTCATGTTTACTTCGTGCTATAACTAGTAAAGAGGAAGAGATGATCGGTTCACGTGAAGCTTGCACTGAGGCGCTACAGCAATCTGTCACAACACATTAAAGAGCCACAAAACGGTATTTATTGTTTGAATTTCTTAAAAAATGACAAAATTTGAAAGCTGAGACTTTGTTCCATACGAAATGTAACCTGCTCTGTCTTGTCTGGCACGTTGTCAGTGTCCTCTTTGCTCCGCAATGCAAGCGCCATGGCTTGACGGACGTATCAACAGTAACTAGGGGGGGGGGGACTTTGCGAAGGTTTGATTCATTTGGGCAGTTATTTTTATTAAAATAGTACATTACAGAAAGTAATGATGTTGATTCAGTAACTCCTCTGAGGTTAGGTTTCCTTAAAGCATCATTAGCAAACTATGCTCACAAGTTCCTTTGAACTCTATTGGTAATGACGGAACTTGCAACCATAGTTGCTTTTGGGAAGCACACCCATGATTGATTCAATAAGTTCATTCATTGAAGGATTCAACAGACTGATTCAAACAGTCATCTTTCTACAAATTCATCTGAATGATTAGGACCAGGGAATGATCAGTCTTGGGATTATAAAATATATTTTAATATTGTTCAAATGAACATCGTGAAATAGATATATTTTACCCAGCTTTATGTAAAAGAGAGGTTTATCCTGTGTCTTCATGACACAATATTATTATATATCGCACAGTAAATAAAAATATCAGCGTTAGTGTATGTAAATACACAAAAAAATACACACACTTTGTCAATTGCAAGGAATTCTGTAGCCTGCTAGCATTATTATAAGTGTTCTGTTCATTGTGAAGAAAGATGGAGGGGGAGAGACAGAGAGACTGAAAGAGACTCATTAGATATGGTTATAGATGCAGACACCAGTCAAAGTCACATGAGTCTCATATGAATCCATATTTGCCCTGAAGGCTGCAAGATCCTTTATGCACATGACAGGAACATCAGCACACTGCATCCTGCTTATCAGATATCAAATTAGGAACACATATTTCAGATGCAAGATGCTTTTACAACCGTTTTTTAAGAACAGATTGTGCATGTGACCTCATTTATACAATTTTCCCAGCGTCTTTCCTTTATTGAGGTATATGGAGTGTGTCCGAACCACGTTCAGATCCGGCTGGAACGATTCCACAGTCAAACTGAACAGTGAAAAAAACAACACCTCTAGCACAGGAAGCAGCAGTTGCGCGGAACAAACACACACACACACTTCCTGTCCAGGGGAGACACACATCCACTCATCAAACAAACATTAATCAAAATGAGATGACATCATTTACAAGGTTTGAATGAACAGTCCTGTTTGGGTGTGTGTGTTTTTGTGTGTCTAAGCGATTGCATACCCATTAAGAAGTTTCATTGTGTGTGCACATTAAAGGGATAGCTCACCCAAAAATGAACATTAAAAATGATGGATTAGTGCAGTTTATTGGACTTATATTGGACTATTGAATATCACCCATTCACTGCCATTATAAAGCTTGGGGCTTTTAAAATATAACTCCAATTTTATTTGTCTGAAAGAAGAAAGTCATATACACATAGGGTGGCTTGATTAATTAATTAAAATTTTTTAATGAACTATCCCTTTAATTATGGTGTGTGTGTGTGTGTGAGAGAGAGAGAGAAATAGATATAACTCGCAAGCATATAGACTCTCCATTCCATCCAGCGAGATCCCTGCAGTGCTGCTATTGCTGTGCTCACTAATTAGAACACTTTGCAGTTCAATTAGTCCTCTCTTTTCCTCAGCCATCACGGTGACAGACAGAGAACCCTCATTTACCCCAATAGCACCCTGATTCAGGCCTCTTTCAACATATACATACTGTTACAGTGAGGAATGAGCCATGCATACAGCATTGTACATGACACAGCTCACAAGCTCGGGCACTGCGAAATGGAAACAGGTCATTTATTGCTGTGGAACTGGACTTTAAATAAGCCAAAATAAACAGTTGACATAAACCATTTAAAAGTTTGGGGTCAATAAGACCAAAGAGACTTCTTTCAAAAACATATATATACGTATATATATATATAGCTTTTTTTTCAAATCTTGCAGGACTCACTAAATTTTTTGCCACAACGGCTGTCTGAGATGTGTAAGTTGACCAACAAACTAACAAATAACTTTAGCATAATGCAAGAATGTATCTAACACGGATAGACTGAAAAATGTATGAAATGTATGAAACTTGACTACAGAATGGGACGGATGTAGACTGTAAATTTGAATGTCTCTTCAAGTTTTTACTGATCTGCCACAACGATTGATAATGTTGTTAAAGGGGCACGAATGAGATTTTCGAGTAAAAATGAAAAATCCATTATTAAAACAAATGTTAATATATATATACTATATAGATACTGTACATATTATTGATAATGTAATTAATTGCTATTAAATTCAGTTCATTAATTGGCATATCATGTAATCAATTTGATATTTTTTAAATGAATAATATTTTATTTATTAAAACCAATGATCACATGCATTAATATATAATTCATTTTCCAATCAGAGGCATAAGGCTATATATTGCCAATGATTGTGTTTTTTGTTTATGCATGATGTTGTACAAGACAATGAACATGAACATGTGATGGTTTTGTGCACACCAGTGGCATAGCCACCAGGGGGCCTGGGGGGGCCTAGGCCCCCTCATTTGCATGCCATTCACAATGCACTGGGTCAGCTGGCCAATCAGAGCAGACTGCGCTTGTCGGAAGGAGGGGATTTGTTGAAAACGACGCGTTTGAGATAGGCGGGGCATAGAGGACCTACAATAATGTATAGTATTTGAAAATAATGTTTTTTTTTAAGCATATTCTGTTACACCAAATACACAAAATAATGATCTTTAAATTAGCATCATATGACCCCTTTAAGGAATTGTTGATTTATTGCTCTTATGAATTGTCCAATGACAATGGTTCAATTTTAACATTTTTCAAGAAATCACGTAAAGATGAGCGAGAAAGAGAAAGTTTGCCATCTACGTCTGAGCCTGCTTCAGCTTTCCACAAGGAGATAGTGAGTGAAGCGGCAACTGACGTGTCTTCGTTTTCAGGACACCGACACGAACATTTCATCAGTGTAGTGGTGAGACTTCCATCTCAGTTCTTAAATCTGAGAAAAAAAAATTCCTATTTGAACTGGTTCATTATTAAAACATTTTGCGTTCTATATTTCTCATGTCTGTGAGGCACAAGTTCGGTTAATTTTTGATGCGTTCAAGTTTGGTTTCATTATTTTACAGCGCACAACGTTTTGTTGTTATTATGAGTGCACACAAACAAATGTAGACCCTTACCAGATTCGAACGATGTAATTATTCTTGTCTGTATGACCAAAAATGATGGAGTATAAGTGCAAGTGATCGCAGCGTCGCCTCCATGTTAACTGTCATGCAGTATAAGCGCACTTCCACACGCCGCACAAACACTTGGAAATGCGCACATTTAATATAGACATTATATCCTACATGTAATATAGAGCGGCCCCCTCATTTTATGATAGGCCCCCCCAAAATTACAATTCTGGCTACGCCACTGGTGCACACAGAGGACTTTCTGCTGGTAATCCCAGCAGATTCAGCATCACTCCAGTGCAGCTGCTGAGGCCAAAAACACAACTCGCTTCAAATATCACACAACTGTTATGGTATAGCTTAAAAGAAAACTACTTTTAATTCTGTCTCTTGTGAACTTTCCTTCTGTTTCTCTTTTTCTCTCTCTCTGGGTGGTTTAAAGAGGTTTAATCATGCTGATTGCCGTGATTATGGCCATCTCCCATGGGTCTACTCTAACTCTCCAGCCATGGCCTCCACAGGAAGTCACACTGGCCACTGGCGATCCGTCTTCCTGTTCCTGTTCTTCTGCACACACACCCTACTGCCCCATTCAGTAATAGAACACACTTCCTCAAGCTTCCTATACTCACACACACACTTCACCACCTCACTAACGGAATGATTCATGAATCAAGATGTAGGGTTTAAAGGCATGAAGCCGCACAGACATGCTGATAGTCAGCACAATTTTCCTATAAACAGGAAATTAACTTACATTTCAGACCACACTAGATGAGATAAAGGAATGTTCAGTACAAGTTGATGTTGATTACCACAAAAAAACCTTTTGATATTTTGTGAGGCACTTACAATAGAAGTGAATGGGGTTCATTTTTGGAGGATTTAAAAGCAGAAATAAAAGCATAATTTTATAAAAAAAAAACATTAATTATTTTAAAATGTATTATTTTAACTGTAAAATGGTTTACATCAATTTTAGGGTTTATACTGCATTGTCAAGGCAGCAAAGGTTTTAAACTGGAACTTTACACACAAAAGGTTAGTAAATAATCTTTTCCACGCTAAAATCATGTTACCACCAATATTGTTTATGTCTTGTGTGCTATACTGTGAACAGTGAGCATTTTAACGTTTACGATTTGGCGGCATATACTTACACTGTAAGTGCCTCACTGTACTGTCAGTTTGGGGGGGGGGAGGGGGGTAGAAAAGAAAAAGGGACAAATGGAAAATTCTGTGATTGAATTTAACTGAACCCAGAATATCCCTTTAATTTAAAAATGTCTACAAAAATAGCACCAATCAAAGCCAAAACATTAGTGTAATAAAGGTCAGCCACACTCATTATGAGAGTCAACCAGACCTTGCTGTCAGACGGAAGCTTTCTCTCTCCGTCTGTCTGCCTCTCCACTCCCTTTCCTCTCTCTCTCTCTGATACCAGCTTATGTGAGGGTGGATAGTTGGCTGGGTAAAGCTGGCAGT
Organism: Sinocyclocheilus anophthalmus; assembly: GCA_018155175.1. Classification (NCBI taxonomy): domain Eukaryota; kingdom Metazoa; phylum Chordata; class Actinopteri; order Cypriniformes; family Cyprinidae; genus Sinocyclocheilus; species Sinocyclocheilus anophthalmus. The sequence goes on from JADLZN010009233.1 coordinate 708,595, forward strand.
GAGACAGGAATGCACAGAATGGGCTGTGAATCCAACAGGAGGCTGTTTGAAGCTCACACACATTCCTCACACACTCCGTGTGACCAGACGAGAGAAAGCCAATACTTGTCATCTGAGAGAGACTCAGACTCGTTGAATGGCTACACAGTGAAAGATGAATAGGAGCAATAAGGAAATGACTTCAGTCCAGAAGAATGTCTGATTTAATTGATTCTAGGATCACATGGCGATGAAGAAGGGGTGTCAGAATCAAGATGAAGGCTTCGCGGAGGGCAATCGATGACCCTGGGAAGGTCAAAGGCCTCCGGCTCAGGGCTACTGCTGTCCCCCTGCACACAAAGCTCAGGGTTAAGAAGAAGATCGAGGCCGACACAGGCCGAGTCAGGCTAACATTTGTCTCCAGAATATGTACATTGGCGCAGGGCCATCACCACCATAGACATTGAGGGGAACAAGTCCCCCCGCCCAATAATTAGAAATGGCCAAACTGCCCCCCCCCCTCAAATATTTGAAATTCTTGCACTGATCTGCTGGACTCCATTATGCAGCGCACTTGTTAGGATGACAAAAACCTTTAAAAGCTATATTTTCAGCATGGTCTGCCTCAGGGGGCTAAATAGCGCTCATCAATGTCAAAATAATTGAGATGGCCAATCAAATCAAAGTAGGAGGGGTTTTCTGTTCACAGAAGCAGAGCGCGAAATGCACCGCTAAGCATTGAAAGAGAGCGAAGTTGCAAATCATTTAATATTAGACAACTGTTACGCAGAGAGATGAGAGAGAGAGAAGAGGCATCGCGAGTCCTCTCTACAAACAATGAAGCTGTGAGTTTAGTATACTGTACTTCAAAACAGTGATTTTACCTCCTCGTTACTGAGAAATATAATGTGTATATAAATTCATGTGCCAAATAGGTCTATTGTCAATACTGTAGTGATCAATGAAGCAACTTTCTGTTTTCCACAGCAAATTTGAGTGACCAACACGAACACAAGCTAAACCTTTTTCTGAAAACTCCAGATCATGCGAAATCCTATTGAAATGACTGAAATGACTTTCTCCTGTGAAATTTCAAAGACAAACAGTAAATGTGACCACACTTTATGTTGTAATGACTATTAGCCTACGTTCATTAAAGGCACAATATGTAATTTTCGCCGCTAGAGGGCGCGTATTCAAAATAAACAAAGGCGTAGTTTGATGACGCCGTGACTGAGTGTGGAATCATGGGAGTTGTCGTCTTCATCCCCACAGCCGAAGCAATCCGATGGTACTTGGGCAGAAATCATGTTCATGAATGAGCTAATGATTTGTTAACGTAGTAGAATGAAGCAGGGTGAGGCTGAAAGCCGTCGAAGCGAAACGAGGCCGCTGAACGAGCGTGACACACGGCTCGAAAGCAGCGGAGCTTTTATTATGCCACAGTCGAGCGCTTCCGCTCCTTCCGGTCGTGCGTATGTGGGAAAAAAAAGCAGCGCTGTTTTATCATACTAGATACATTTGAAAGTTCTGTTATAATGCTACTCTGTGCGGTCGTCACCTGTCTAATAAAACGCACAACATATTAAAGAGTCTTTGGTGTTTCCATGTTTTCTACAAAACAAAACCAGAAATCGAGGGGTTTTGACGTCATTGGCAGACGAGACAAGACAACACAATGACACTATAGACACGGTCCGTGTCACTAGTTAAAATTGCTTATTTCTCTGGATTTAAACATTCTTCGAAACATTTGGGATAATGTAAGTACACAAGTCAGCAAAATATATAACACTGTTCTAGTGGTTTTTGGATATTTTAATTATAAAAATCTTACATATTGTGCCTTTAAATTAACTTATAAATCCAAATTTAATAAAAGTTATAGGAGCAATAAATAGTTAATAAAGAAACTTCATTCTAATGCTCATTATATTAGCGTTAGCCGCGCTTATGCTAACGATTAACTACTCTAATAACAGCGTTCATTTCAATCCGAAAATCTATATTAAAATATTGAATAATATTCATAATAGAAGTGGTGTTTCCCACAGACTTGCACTCTATTTGTGGGGGCATATATATATGCAAATTCATTCTCTGCCAGCAGGAGGCGCTTGTAGAGCGGGAGAGATAGAGATTTCCCCAGTAACGGCTGTAATCAAATAAGCCCTGTGCTCACAAACGCTACTCAGGCATTACAGGCAAGATGTAAGTGTTGTTTTTCTTCAGAAATACAGTGATATAAAAACACCCAAACCGGGTTTCGACTTTGACACGTGCAGTGCTCATGTTTATTCAACAAAGTCAAAGCCTTTTGGAAAATCTATTTGTGGCTGTCAGTTTTGATATTGTGACTCGGTAACACCGGTACTTAAAAAAACCTGGTACCGTAACGTTTTCATTGTTTTAGTACCGACTTGGTACCGAAGTACCGGGTCTTTTGACAACACTATTAGGGGCCAAGCACCAAAGGTGCTAAGGCACCTATTGCATCCGTTAGTTTTCTTATTTTTCCCAAATGGGAGTCTATGGCAGCCCTATCAACGGAACATGAGAAAAATAATGATGAAATTTGGCACAATTGTAGAGATGGCCATGAATACTAGAAAAATGAAATTCAGTACACCTGATTCGTCTCTTCATGCTGATGCCATTCAACATCTTACATTAAGTCTCTGCCCATTACAGTAGCGGCCATATAAATAGCGAAAATATTTTTTATTCATCTTTGTTCAAAAGTTATGATGTCACAAACTTAACAAGGTCGACCCGAAATTGGTTCAGAGGCTGTATCTCGGCCAAACGTTTGAGCAATCGAAACGAAAATTTTGAATTTTGTCATAAATTGCAATATCTTTTAAACAGTTTGACATATTGGCAGAAAAATTGTTAGGGATCATCGACAGCATCTCCCGGAGGTACCTGAGAAGTTTGAACACAGCGCCGCCTAGTGTTCCAGAGATATAACGAATTTTGCCAAAATGCTTATAACTTTTGAAAATATTGTCCAGATTTTGTTTGTTTGTCAAAAATGTCATTTTGTTTACTGTCTTATGCCGATTCCGACAATGTGTAATTTGTCATTTTCCTTAAATGTGACTGTCTGCCATATTGAGGCAAATGAAAAAAAAAAATTTCGCTACTCCTCCTACAAATTTTGTCAAATTTTTCTTTAAAATCGGCTCAGATTATTTTAGGACCGAGCCGCACAGAAATGACTGAACGGATTTTTGATATTTGCTATCGTTCCTGAGAAATATCTCTCCAAAATTGACCCTGCCTGTGTTTGTGTCCTTATGCTAGTTAGCTTAGCATGCTAAATGGTTATTTTGAAAAAAGTTGCTTCTGTTCCAAACACTCAGTATTTCTGAGAATGAAACACACTGAAATTATTAAATATAACATGTGTTGCTTTTTTTGTTTAATTCTTCCTTTTGAGTTCATTCTCACTTAAACTACTGAACTTTGGCAGGTGTGTATCCAGGCCTGCCCAGTGGTGCAACGAGGCATCTGATCCAGAGATTGTGGGTTCGAGTCCCGTGTGGGACAACTTTATAAAATTGTGTGTAAAGTTGTGTTAATTAGATTACTTTATAATCCCAATAAACTTTGTTCTTGTCTACCACTAGGATTAGAAGTCTGTTTTTGTTCATTCTGTGTTTGTTCACATCTGAACTTCTGGTCATTTTGAGTTGATTCTCACTTGAACTACTGAACTATGGCATCTGTGTGAACCCACGTCTGCCGAGTGACGCAACAAGATGAGTTACAGACATCTTACCCAGAGATTGTTGGTTCGAGTCCCGTGTGAGACAACCTTATAAAATTGTGTGTAATGTTGTGTCATTTCGATTCCTTTAGTATCCAGGTAAGCATTGTACTAATCTTTAATCCTCTTGGATTGAACATAAGTGTGTTTTTGCTCATACTGTGTTCATTCTCATCTGACCTTCTGTTCATTTTTAGTTCATTCTCAACTCTAGTCTACTTCTGAACCAGCTGTTTTTCATGTACATTCAATTTCTGCTGTTTGTGCTCTTCCTGCTCTGCATTGCGCTACAACCCCAACATTTGAATGCTTGAAATGCTTGCTGTGCTGTTCTGTTTGCACTGGTTTCGGGGCTCGGCCCCGTATTGCTGCTTGCAGCTATATTTGTAAATTGTAATATTATATCCAATAAAAATTACCGGTTTACAGTATTTTTAGTCAAATAAATGCAGCCTTGAAGAGCATGAGACACTTTCAAAAACATCTAAAACTCTTACTGACCCCAAACTTTTGAACAACATGTGTGTACACACACACATATACACTTTGAAACATCCTCGAGGGAAAGCTAATAATTAAAACAAAACATACTCTATGAGCTAAGAGCGAGCAATCTCAGAGCAAAAATATTTTCCCCTGGGGCTCATACAGCTGTAAAAAATGTTTTTTTTTAAATGAAGTAATCAACATCAGACCAGTTCAAGCCAATAAAGGACATGACTACTCCAATTCAGTATTCGGTATGGTGCGATGTTCATCATAATTCAGCCTGTGTCATAATGATATACACACTCAAACGCCAGCATTCCCAGCACATCTAGTCAGTCTTGTTCTTTCACATCTTATCTTCTCTAATAAGCAACACTTGTTTAGCACTTACACAAAAACACTCACAAAACCGACTCTTTACTTCTGTCTTTATACGTTCAGCCGAAAGCAAACGGGACTTTTAATTAAAAACTCCTGGGGGGGAAAAAAAAAAAAAATTGTATCTTGCGTGCCTCGTCCAGAGGATATCTCAACAATGTCCTCAAAGTGCTCAAACTGTTTTACGGGGTCATATGATGCGATTTCAATTAATCCTTTCTCTTTGGAGTGTTACAAGCAATTGGTGCATAAAGAAGATCTGTAAAGTTGCAAAGACTAACGTATCAAATCCAAAGAGATATTCTTTATAAAAGTTAAGAGTAAGCCACACCTAACTGCTCGTTCTAACATGCCCCCACATATCTAACTCACTATGTGGAAATATTAGCATAATGCGCCCAAATGTGCAAGCAAAGAAAGAAGGCATGGTTTAGGAACAGCAGTTGTGTTGATGCAGCCATGTCAGGGAGACACTGTGTGTTTCAGTGCGATTGCAAAATCACTTTATTTGGTCTTCCGAAAGTAGAAGCATTTAGGAATCTTTAAGATTACTTACAACAGAACAGCACAACCCAGATATTCAAATTTGTGCAACGCATTTTATGGAAGACGTTTTTGAACTAGAAGAGAAACAAGGCTGGCTTGCACAAAGGTACTTTAAAAAAAAAAAAAAAAAAAAAGGGGTCAATTCCGACTTGCTATGACAATATGGCGCTTCTGAATCAGCGACTGTAAGTATTTTGTTATCAGTTTAAGTATTTGCTACTGACTGTTCAAACGCGGAGTTTTGTGCAGCGCAGAGTAACGAGGTGTGTGTGTGTGTGTGTGGGGAACAGGGTCACATCACAGGAGATTGAACTGTCTGTCAGAAATCATAGCACGTCAGCTGTCTTAACCGCGGCTTGTGTACTGCATCATCACTGTGTCTGTCACGCGACTCGTTGCCCTTTCGGGCTTGAACGGATGGTAAAACTAACCACATTATTAACTGTCTGGATATTTACTTTGAAAGTTGAAGCTGCGATTATGGTAAGGGGCGTTACATTTCCGACGCGTGCTTGTGGTGTTCGGCCAATCACAATGCACTGGGTCAGCTGGAAAATCAGAACAGACTGCGCTTGTCAAAAGAGGGGGATTTGTTGAAAACGACGTGTTTGAGAGAAGCGGGCCATAGAGGACCTACAATAATGTACAGAATTTTAAAAATAATGTGTTTTTTGAACATTAAAGCATGTCAACATATTCTGTTACACCAAATACACAAAATAATGATCTTTAAAATAGCATCATATGACCCCTTTAAACTACCCGAGTCTGCAATCAAAAGTCAGCCATTTCAAAATGGACTCAAACAATTCTCATTAATATCTCAAAATGTGTAAGTGCATTTTCGTTACCACAAGGGGAGCTACAGCTAAATATAAGCTATTAACTGATGAAATGTATACCTTGAAAACAATGCAAGTCCCTTTAGATAAAAGTGTCTGCAAATTGCACAAATGTAAAATCAGGGCAAAGCAACAGTTTGAAGAGAATCTTGCTTAACAAGTTAGTTAAACTGTCAACTTAGATTAAAAACACATGCGGTTTAACAGAACAGACAGTTGAAAGTAATTCTATCAGGCCCTTGAGTACTGAGGTTTTGTTACCGCCACATCAACGCAAGCTTGCAACGCGTTGTTCCAGGCATTAGTGTAATTGTTTTAAATTGATTTACAAGAAAAAAAACAGGTGACCAGACCAGCTCTCATGCTCTTAGCTTCTCTTTCATGTCTTGTCTCTGCATGCTGGTTCTTATTACAAATTAGATACGGATTTAGAGGTTTTTGATGAGTATTAAAAGATCATTTAAGATCATTTCTGAAGATTATATTTTCATCTGTTGAATCCTTATTATGTCAAATTCTTTACAAACTGTTCCAACATGCTTATTCTCACAAACACACTCAAAGGACACACACAAGTCCTATAAGAGCTAAAATTATGGCCGGATACGTTAGCTTTTAGAGGAGATCAGAGGTGCCGGCAGCGTGGCCTTCAGTCCAGACAGAAAGGAGTCGACAGAAACCCGACACCCAAACCACACAAACCACACACCCACACACACACACACACACACAAACAAACACACACCACACACACACACAAACACCATCTTCATGTTATGCCTGCCATCCACATACCATTCACACTATACCCAGCCCAAACCCGTAACACTTTCCTCTATGTGGACAATCTGCTTGGCTCTCACTGTGTCTTATCTCTCGCCTCCTCGAAGTTTTTATTTTCTCTCCTCTCTCTTTTTTTCCGCTCCCACTTCCCATAAGCGTATGAGATCTGATGCAGGCAAGATTGGGCACGTTGACAGGAAGTGTTGCAGTTCTGGTTTGGGCTCTTTTTCTTCCTCTATCTCCGTTTCTCAGTTTAAGGTGGTGAGATGTATGTATGTCGGCATGAAATGTTCGAGAAGGAGGGACTCTCTGTGCACACAATGACACACACTAATGGAGGCGTTGAAACATATTAACCATCCTTGCCTTTGTGATCAGACAAATGTTTAGTCTCCTAATGACCCCCACTGATCCAAACAAACACACTTAAATAAAGAGAAAACCAAGGGGAGGATGGAGAGAAAGAGACATAGAGGGGCTGCTCCTCCATGACCTCTAGGAACAAGTCATTGAGTTAAAACAGGTCACAGCAGGAGATGAAAACAGAAAAACTGGATTATTGCATCCTTAAATGGCACACGCAAACATTATAACCATTTCCGAAGGTCTTATCTTTAGCCCTTATCCATAGGACATGAAGCCATGTCTTTTAAACCGTATCATCAAAGCACAGCACTTACTCATGTGTGGGGGGCTCCTCTCATTTCTAGATATGTCTTATCTATTGGAAAACAAACATCTGTTATTGTTAGTGTTGTCTGTCAAACTGTTAGTTAATATTAGTCCATCCTGAAAGGAAAATTCTGTCTTCATTTGCATCATTTACTCTCCCTCACATCCTTCCAAACCCATATGACTTACTTTCTTCCACTGAACACAAAATCTTGGAAAATAAAAATTGTTGAATAATACTGGTTGCTCTTTTTCATGCAAAATAATGATGACTGGAGCTTTCAAGCTTAAAAAAGATGTAAAAGCACCATAAAAGTATAATTAAAGTGCTATATAAGTATCATAAAATGGTCCAAATGACTCATGTGCTTTATGTACTTAGTGTAACAAATAATGATGATAATCTTCCCGTAGTGTGCAGTTACTAAAAAAGAACAGAACGAATCATTCAGACCAGTTTAGTGAACTGAATCAACCAATTCATTGAAAATGTCTAACTCAAATGAACAATTCACTTCACAATTTCAATCTGTTCCCCACACAAATGGCTTTAGATAACATATAGCACAAAATTCATATGGACCACTTATGATATTTTCATGGTGCTTATTGTTATTTTGGAGCTTGACAGCTCATTCAATTATACTGATATTGAAAATTTCACATTTTGTGAAGAAAGAAAGTCAAGGGTTTGGAAGAACATGAAGGTAAATAAATAATTACATAAATTCTGGGAACTATTAATTACTCTTTCTGTGTATAATTATGTTTATATTTTTAATTATATTGGTTAATGGTATTTAATTATATTTTTATGATGGTATGTAGATAACAAGCAACAAAAAAGCTGTTATACCTAAATTAAGAACATTTTGCCAATTATTTTTTAATGTCACATACACATATACGTATGCAGAGTGCAGACACACAAAACAGTTAACCAGCATTGACATAGGAGATTCATGGCAAGTCAGTGGATTGTGCCTCATGGTTTTTACGCTGCAAACAATAGGGTCGTTAACCTGCCTGTCCAAGGCCAAATTTACACACACTCAGTCTACACACCGCCTTTAAAGCTTTCCGCTCTGGTCTATCAGGGCCTCTTAAACTGAACATATTTCGCCACAGCTTTAACTCAAACTGTCAGAGCAGTTGGACAAACAAGTTTCTAAAATGACTGACAGGTTTACTCAAGGGCCCTGGTTTTGTGGATCCACTCTCACAATGTGAACGAAATGGATAAGATTGTTCAGAAGACAGACAAAGATAAACACTACAGAGGCTTTCGACATCGACCTCCAAGCGTCCATAATACATTTCAATGTCAGAATGGATAAACAAATGATTTACATCTGAGCATTTCCCATTAGTTCTTGAAAAGTCTCCATGTGGCAAGTGAGAGCTTGTATTCAATCCCATCAAAGCAACAGAAACAGCATTGATGTGACAAGCAAAATGTAGGCTATCTTTGTGGTTTATTTTACGTGGATGCTTTACTGTGAACGTTTTTGCATGAAAAAATCTGCTGGTTTGGCTGGGACTCCATTGATAAAAGGTGTGATATCAAAACTGTTGACATATAGTATATATATATATATATAGATATATATATATATATATCTATATATATATCTATCTATATATATATATATATATACTATATATAAACTTTAAAAAAAAGTTGCTTAAACATATATTAACTTTCATTCAAAAGTTCCTCACTGAAGATTTTCAAATAAATGTTGTTCTTTTAATTTTTTTTTTTTTTTGTTTTTTACACTTTTTCAGTCAAAAAATTTGACTGGGTAAATAAGAGACTTAAAAATGTAAAAAAAATGGAATATTCCTATCTCTAAAGAGGAAAACTGAAGGTAGTCTCAATCTCAACGAGGGATGAAAGTGGAAGTGGTGGTCTCTCACCTCCTCCACAAATATTTCTGCTCTGCTCAAATAAACTAGCTGGGGGTTCACCAAAGTTTCATCTGGGATGAAAACGTCTGTTCAAACAGGCCTTTGCGGTAATACATCATTCTCAAACTGTGTGATACAGTGTGAAATACCAAGCACAGTGCAAACAAACCAATGAGCTTTTACACGGTCAATCACACACTCGTCAGCTCTACCTGCAGTCTCAAATGTACGGCGGCGTGACCTTGGAAATACACACAGGAGCATAACAGCCTGGTGCCAAGGGGTCGTTTAGGTTGTATGCTGTACTAGCCTGTTCAGTTGGGCTTGGAACAATGGCTTGCAGGATCCTGCTCATGGTGAAGAAAGAAAGAAAGAAAGACAGAAAGAAAGACAGAAGAAGAAAGAAAGAAAGAAAGAAAGAAAAGACCCTATGTTTGGCCTTTCAGGAAGACCAAACATTCATGGAGTTCTTCAGCTGATGCTGTGGTAAAGACAGGAAAGAGTAGCAGAGATGTAAAGTGAAGATTCTGCTTACTATTTTAGGCATCTTTGCAGAATTTCCCTATTAACTAAGAAGGGCTGCAGGATTCTTTAGCTCTATCTTTTATGTCGGTCTACTTCAACCAGAAGGGAATCAGACACACTGAAAGATAGATAGATAGATAGATGATGATAGATAGATAGATAGATAGCTAGTAGATAGATAGGATAGATTGATATGTGAAGTAACTAATCGAAAGTAGGACACAGGAAACAACATATTAATAGTCTGGATGCTATCTGACTGAGTTAATTCCTTTAGTAGTTGCTCGAACTTGCACTTGCATCCAACTGACTCATATGCAAACCTCTGCAAAACAGCTAATGGTAAAGGATGAAAAGATACATGACAGAGGGAGGGATGTCTTTTGCCAGAGAATGCATCTACACCTTTATCCCTCACTCTACATTGACTACAGGTCTAAAAGTTAGCTCTGGAAGGGGGGGGAAAAAGCTCTACTAGACCAGAAGTCTACTAAAAGTCCACCGCAGGACTCACTACATCTTGGTATGAGGAGTTATTTAAAGGGATGGTTCCCTCATAAATGAAAATTGTCATACTTTTCTCACTTTCTTGCTCCATCTGAACACAAAAGGATAACCTCTGTATATCTATCAAGCTACTGTGTGACTTCAAAGAGGAGCCCAACAGCCTCAGTCCCCATTCATTTTCATTACATGAAAAGAATGGCCAGGATATTCTTAAAAAATTTACTTTTGTGTTTCACAGCAGAAAGTCATTGAGGTTGGAGCAAATGAGGACGAGTAAATGATGACAGAATTTTCGTTTTTGGCTAAACTCTTTAAAGGGTTTAGCAAAGGCACTTTAAATGGTTTTACTGTGTGAGGTAAGAGGGTGGAAGGTTGAAGGTTACTAATTGAATTCCGCCAAACAGAAACAAAGTTGAATTTGTCTGTCATTTGTTAAGGAATTATGCCACTGTGGAATCTGCAATGTTTGACAGGTCTGGTGATTAAAAGAGGGGCTCTAGAGTAAAGCAAAGTCTACTGGATTTCTGAGTGTGTGTGTTTATTGAGAGAAAAAATTTAAAATTATTAGATCTACACAAGGTGAGTGACACACAGGAAAAATGTATTCTATTAAACAAAATAACTGAGTTTGCAAAGTTTTTACCCAATTAAAGAGCAATAACTCAGCCAAAGCACGCAATCAAAGTTAAATGTACCTCTGATACCTTTGAGGACATAAACCTGCACATTTTGTGCACATTCTGCATACCAGACCCGAGGAGCAGGCGCCCAGGCCTGACTTCCGATCGTGTGCACTATTGATGTCCTGGCCTGCGTGCTCTCATTGTCTCCCGCAGTGTTGTCATTGAGGCTTTATGCTTTGCTTTTGTATTTTCTCTAAATATGAATGTTTTATCCAAACTGGCCCAATTGCTTAACCATCCTTACACTACTCCACCCACTGCTTCAGTAAAACATGAGACTGAGCTGCACGAATATACACACAGACGGGCATCTCAATCGAGTATGTAACACTGGCAATTTCATGTTTTGATAGGCAGACATAAAACTGCTAATTTTTAATGGAATAATACATAAAGAGCCAAATATGAAGCCATTATCACACATGACAATCCATTTAAATGCTTTAAAGGGGTCATATGATGCCGCTAAAAAGAACATTTCTGAAACGCATCGATTTTTACAAAGCTCATCAGTCTGAAAAGGCGAGGTGTGCTCTGATTGGCCAGCTATCCAGTGCGTTGTGATTGGCCGAATACCTCAAGTGTGTGACGGAAATGTTACGTCCCTTACCATATTGTGATGCCTGCGGCAACCACATGTGATGACCCCGGGCTGGACTCCGCTTCGTCCACGGTGAAAGCCGATCCGGCGATTTGATGTATTTCCTCAGCGACCAGCACAGATCAGCTCTAGGCATGACGAAGCGATATCGTCCTCGTGTGGAAGACCAAACAAAGTAGTTTCGCTTTCACAACGAAACACACAGCGCCTTCACGACATGGCGGCGGCAACAACAATACTACAGCGAGAATAAAAGTTACGCCTTCTTTCTTTGCGTAAACATTTGGGCGGCGTTATGCAAATCTTCCCAGATAGTGACGTAGGTATGTGGGGGCGTGTTAGAACGAGCCGTTTTAGGTAGGTGTAGCTGACTCTTAACTTCTATAAAGAATATCTCTTTGGATTTGAGACTTTAGTCTTTGCAACTTTTCAGATCTTCTTTATGCACCAAGAGCTTGTAACACGCCAAAGAGAAAGGAAAATTTTAAATCGCATCATATGAACCCTTTAAAACTAATCTTAAACTAATTAATGAATCACCTTGATGTTTTTACTTGAAAATTTATAACAAGGAAAGTATGCAAACAAGGCCAGCACAGACAAATCGAACGCTGACTGACAGAACTAGACATTCACTTAGCAACAAAAGTATTCAGCTTCCCCCTCCCCCTCACTTTCACACAGGAAGCTCTTCCTGAGCTGAGGTCATAGAGATTGGGCTCTGGAGGAGCGCTTCAAATCCCAAAACCCTCTCTTAGTCTCTGTCTTTCTCTCGCTGAGTTCCCACAACAAACTGTTTTCACAAGAGAAGCAAACAACTTCAAGTATAAGGGAGGCCGGGCTAGATGTCACATTGGGAAGTGGTCACAAGGGTTATATCTAAATAACTACACGATTTTGAGTCTAACTGCATGTGAATTTTTCTAGTTAAAATTAGTAAATTAAAAAAGTTTTTTGTGAAATCTGTCCTTTGAGTTACTAATTAGCACGCGCTGACAAGCTTAACAATTAGGGTGAACTAATAAGAATGATTTTTTTTTTTTTTTTAGAAATGTTAGGTTGATTAAACAAAATTGTTTTTATGGTAATATTCCAAAGTTGGAAATAGTTGGACTTAAAAAATCTAACCAATATAAGAAATAATAAGTCTGCTTGACTTGCTAGCTGAGTTGTCTTGTGCTATAATTTCAGTTCAACATTTAAATTAGTTCATGTAGCATCACAATAAGTAATGCACAGAGGACTTTAAGAGTCTACTACTGTAAGACTATATTATAACAACATGTTGTATTTATAGTGGGGGTTTTTTTCCATTACATCACCTCCAAATTTTATTAGGACAAAAGATGTTTTATAATTTCAACATGAACATTCGAAAATTATGACAGTTATGGTGTAACATTGTTTGATAGACTTTTGAATTCTAATGTGCTTGTGAAGTTGTTTTTTTGTTGTTTTTTTTTTCGAAATATCAGTCATATTTAATTGATGGAAAGTTCCAAGGTGCTTCTAATACCTCACTTGATGTAACAAGTGACAACTATTCGACCTCACTATTTTGGGGTCGACTCCTCAAACATAAAAGAGGAAACCGTGCTATAAGGAAGCTGACTAAAAGGAATTTCTTTGACCTTTTTAATCATTGGGGACTTTTCGTTGCCTCTTTCGTCTTATCTCTGTTGGGATTTCTCTCGCACTACACAGAGATGACCTCTCTCCCTACAACACACGCCCTTTAAAGAGTGTGATGGACCAAAAACCGCAGTATTACAAATACCGCTGGGCGAAACAACAACTTACATAAGTAGCCTCTACTCTCACGTACAAGCGTGTCGATTAACGCCCATTACACCCACCCAATCATGCAATCCCTAATTTAGAAGTAAATCAACACAATCTACTATAAAGTTTGCATGTCGAGCGCTAGCTGATAAACATTTTCGTGGATGAACAGCAATACAAAACGTACCTAGTTCCCTGAAAGTAAACGCACACTGGCGCCGCGCGCTGCGTGTTCGTCACGTGTCCACACGGCGGCAGAAGTGAGTCGACAGCGGTGATGTCATGCGGATCGTCCGTTACCTCACTGAGCTGAACAATGAGATGCTGCTGAGTCGCTCGGATTCATTCACAACACAGTTCATCACGTTTCAACGCTTATATAGCCCGCAACTGCGTTTATATTCGGAATAAAGCCGAATTACAGAGTAGAGTAACAAACAAAAAACAAGTAGCATATATTTCAGTCATTAAACGGAACTCTACTCCATTCTCTTAAAGTGACAATTCGGCCAATATTTATTCACCATCATGTTGTTCTGAACGCGTACGACTTCTTTCGTGAAATATAACATATGTTTGGAAGAATAACTGATAGTCTCCGTTTACTTTCATTGCTTTTATTCATTGCTTTCCCACACAATGAAAGTGCACGGTGAGTGATCTGCTGTCATTCTGCCCAACATCTCCTTTTGCATTCTATTAAAGAAGTCGTGCGTGTTTGGAGCATGATGATTAATTATTTTTTTATGTTTTTTGAGTGAGCTATTCCTTTATTATCGGCAAATTGAACACCTTAGACCAGACCAAACTGATGCCCTTTCCAGAGAAAATCACACAACAGCACATACCTCGCCCGCGCCCCGCCCACTGGAGGAGGAGCCAATGTCTCTTCTAAACGCCAGCAGCGAGAGTAATACTTCACACTGTTCACAGCCCGAAACACAGAAGCGCAGAACAGTCTTCTGTCGCCGCGGTAGATGTGCGACTCCAAACGGGGGCACAGTGACTGCGATAAAGAAGGGACAACAAAACACTCTCAGAGGTAAGACGCCCACGTCTTTTAGTGTCAGCTAAACTAGCTGTTTCATTCACGCGAAATATTATTTCTAAACTATTTACTTGTCTGCTCGACTTGCTCTTGAAGGAGTTTGTGTCTTGTGCTGCAAACAGTCCAAAGTTTAAGTGAGTTCATGAACGCTATCACTATAAACAATGTAGAGAGGACACTTCAAAGACATCTGTGACTTGGGGTCTTTAAGAGTCTATTTTATAGACCTATATTACAACAAAATATTATATTATAGTGATTTTTTAAAATTACTTACAGATGTCTTTGTTATGACAAAAGCTTTTAATAATGTTGTTCATTCTTATTTTTTTTTTATTTATTATTAGTAATGTATTTAATAATTATAATAATTATTATTACATAATCATTGCAAATCTCTAGGAGATGTTCTGTTGAAAAAGTTCGTTTTATAATGCAGCTACTGTTCAAAGTTTATTTAAGAAGGTTAATACATATTTTCACACTACACATTGAGGGCAGTGAGATGACACTTAAAAGACATGAGAATGAGTGTCATTAATAAAAATATCTTTGCCTTTTTCCCATGTTACCTCCCAGTGTCAATGTTGGGACAAAAGCTTTTATTTTAAAAGCTGTGGTGATTCTAAGCCATCAGTTTTGTGTCTCTCACAGGGAGAATGCCAGCTAAAACCATGAACTCTGATTTGGAGTTTGACTCCTTACAACCTTGTTTCTACCCGGATGAGGATGACTTCTACTTCTGCAGACCAGATGCTGCACCGCCTGGTGAGGACATCTGGAAGAAATTCGAGCTGCTGCCCACTCCTCCTCTGTCCCCGAGCCGGGCAGCGCTTCCAGGGGACCCAGGGGATCTGGGTGCAGTGGCTGGGGATTGCTCACTGATGGGCTTTGGATTAACAGACCCGTTGGACTGGGCTTCCGAGCTTCTGTTCTTACCAGAAGATGACATTTGGGGGGCATCAGACGGGGACCTCTTTGGCTCCGTTTTGGATACTACAGACAATTCCATCATCATTCAGGACTGCATGTGGAGCGGCTTCTCTGCACGTGAGAAATTGGAGCGGGTGGTAAATGAGAAACTCGGGAAAGCCATCTCTGCTCCTAGCGGTACTGAAGCCAGTAAAGACACAACGGTCAAGACACCTGAAATTAGTCACTCTATACCGGAGTGTGTGGACCCTACCGTGGTTTTCCCTTATCCAGTCAACAAAAGAAATGGGAGCAGCAGCAGCAGCCAAAGTGTGACACAGCTGAGGAGCCAACACTTGCCTCCAGTCAGTGCAGACGAGACTCCAAGTGACTCTGGTAAGTGTCTCTTGACATGCTCTTAATGTAAAGTTAGTAAGTTCCCTATAAACTGTCACGGTATACTGTCATGAAGATTTTCTTTTCCATTTTTCCTAGTTTTTCTAGACCAATTTTATATATATATCTATATAATATATATATATATATATAATATATTAATTGGTATTATTATTAACACACCATCATCACCAATTTTATGATGCTACGAAATAGTTTGGCAGTTTTGTAAAGCGTCATTGGGGTAAGTGTTGAAAATCTATGACAGACCCTGATAGGATTAGTGTGTGAACATTCCAGACTGTCTCACACACACCCACACACACACACCACGCGCCTACACCTGACTCAGTAGTAGTAGTGGTGGTGATGGGGACTTTATGTAATACTGGTCTGTATACCCAGAGATGGCTGTATTTTGATGTTGGTCCTATGTTAGCTTGGGGGGGGGGGGTTCTGAATAGCTCATTTAAAGATTTAATGCTGTGAATAGCATCACTGAGCCCTATTACATAGGAATACATGTCCTTATCTTCCCTCCATTATCTGGCTTTTAGGCATGGAATCCATAATCTAATTTCAGAATTTATTAGGTCACAGGATTAGTTTTTTTTATTATATGAAAGATTGATTTGAAACATAAATGTTGTTTTTAAAATTATTATTTTTATTTATTTATATTTTTTCCCAAATTGAGAGCTTGATCGTGTAAAACCACAGGCTCAGATGTTTGGGGGGGTGTGAGCAAGGGCAGATTGCATAAAAGCCAAGCCCTTAAATTCAGTGCCCCCCAATAAGTCGCTTCCCTTCGAAATGAGAACTTGTTTCAAATGCAAATCCCAAACGACAATCACACCTGGGTGAGAGAATAAGAGCTGGCACTGGGCACCAGCATGTGAAAAAGGAGGCATGCGTGTGCATCTACGAGAAAGGCAAACCCCCACCCACCCTTTTTTGCCCAGTGGGCTGAGCTTGGCAAGCCACACATCTTCCAGAGAGGTGCAGTGAATGATAATCACAAGAAAAAAAGACAAGGAAGGGGGGAAAAAAAGAGATGATGGGTCATCTCTCTTTACAGGGTGACGGCTTTGAACAAGCGGAGCCTTTCCTCCAGCTGTCTGCTTGGCACCTCTCCAGGGCAGCGGCTTAAGACACCATCAGATCAGTGTTACTCGGCAAAGCCCGTGAATAATTGGACCACGCGATTACAACGCTAGTTTTTCCCGCCCGTGCTGTTATGCCTTTTCGTGGCAAACCAGTGGAAAAGGGGAACGCATTGACTGTCTGCATTCTGTTGGAGACTAAATCGCCCCGTTTGGTCTCTCCTTAATGTTGGCAGACGGTTTCCTGTAGGGAGCTTTTGAAGTGAGAGGCTGTGGGCTCCAGTAAATGCCAAACAGTCTTCATGTGTGGCTTAGCTGATAATCACGTCTATTATCTCATAAACATAGCTCTTAGGCATCACACTGAGGCCGTCTTGCCATCTAAGCTTAACTTGAAATGTGTCACCAGTTGAAAAAGCACCAAGCGAAATGTCTAACTGGACAGTAAAACAGCTTTTGTAAGAAAAATATGACATGACGAAATGCTCATGTGCTCGCAAACCCCTTCATTAGACACTGTAAATAGAGGGTGTGTGTTAAAGTAGAAAGTCAAATCTAAGGTGGTCCAGTCTGGGGAGAATCCAGCTCCTCTGTGTTTGACAGAGCGTGTTCAGATGATTGCACTGAGCAACTGTCTCATCTGCCCACACAAAGTCATTAACTCCAGCACACACCCTGAGAAAACACAGGCATGTTTCCTTTAAGTACACTTGTTCATACCTGTGCACCTCTAGAGGAATGGTTGCACAACAAACCTGCTAACTTAAATCTCCTTTTCTCCCTCTAGATGATAATGAAGATGATGATGATGATGATGATGATGAAGATGATGAAGAAGAAGAAGAGGAGATTGATGTCGTCACGGTGGAGAAAAGGCGTTCCATCACCAGCAAGATAACCAGCAGTGGTCTGTCTGCCGCCTCGAACTCTCTAGCGTCCACAGGAGGGCGGTTGGGATCCGGCGTGAGCAAAGCTCCACAGGAGCTCATTCTGAAGAGGACGGCAGCAGCCTCCATCCACCAGCAGCAGCATAACTACGCAGCTCCATCCCCTTACTCCGACCAGCAAGATGTACCCAGCGCTCCCCCATGCAAGAAACTCCGAATCGACAACAGCACTATAACTCCACGCACTGGCAGGAACCAGAACTCTTCCCCAAACTCCCCTACTAACGGCATACCAAGCCAGCGAATAAGGAAGAGCGACTCCAGCAGCCCACGATGCTCCGATTCTGAGGACAGCGAACGCCGACGCAACCACAACATCCTGGAGCGTCAACGGCGCAACGACCTGCGCTCTAGCTTCCTCACTCTGCGCGACCAGGTGCCTGAGCTAGCGCACAACGACAAGGCAGCGAAGGTGGTCATCCTGAAGAAGGCCACCGAGTACGTCAGCTCCCTGGAGGCCCAAGAGCTCCGACTCCAGCAGGAGAAAGACAGATTGCAGGCCCGGCGACAACAGCTCCTCCGCAGACTCGAGCAGGCCAGGACTCGCTAACCCTTAACCCTCATTGGCTGAACGCCTCACAGCTAATGGTCGACGTCAAATGACGAACGACAAAACGCTAAGGCTAACAGCCTAAAATAAATGCTAGGGACACTCACTGCTGACACTTTTTTTGCACATTTTTTGACGTCAAGAATGTTTCAGGTTTACTTTGTCACGCCAATCACGCTACAACGAAGTGGGAAGGTGCTTATAAGTAAACCCAACTTCCCCTCAATGACAAGACTCTTATGAACACAGCTAGTCTTCAAAACGCGATTGGGTTGATGAACTTTGTGTTCATGCTCTTCCTGCAAAACGGACACTAAACAAATGATACGAGACACTTCGAATGGCTATAATCTCTCACACCTCACCGGTGCTGAATCTCATGGATGTACCTCTGCGCACCTTGATGTCAGACACTTTTGTAAATAGATTAGATTTTAAAAGAACGTACACTCAGTCTGCCTTGTTTTTGTATACAATTATTGTCTTTTGGTTTTTATAAAGATGTCAAAAGCTGCCAATAACTAGACTGGAAGTTTATATACCGTGAACAAGTACTGTAAGACCTCAATTTATGAGGATTTTTTTGTAATATAAGGACACATTGTTTTGTTTTTGGATTATTTTTTGTCTTATAATCTCTGTTATGACATGCTTTACTAATTCCTACATTTATGCTTTAGTGTGCATCAGATACATACTAAATTTGATTCTTATATTTTCGTATGAAAATGAGTTCTGAGTAGATATTACTTTATCTTGTTTTTATCCTTTTTTCTACCTTATTTTCTTTTGTACAGAAAATTCTTTCTATCTCCATTTTATAAGGCTTCTATTCTTTGCTGTCTTTCTCTTTCTTTGTTTATATATTTGTAAGTGTTGGGTTCATAGAACTGGGTCAGTGGGGGAAAAAAGTGTTTTTTTTTCTCCTTTTCTATAATGTACATTTTAGTGCTGCAACTCACAGCACTTTGAAATACCTCATTTTGAAAAATAAATAGACATTTTGAAAACAAAAGAGCTTCTCAAAGGATGAGTGCTTCTGTATCTCTGCTAGTGCCGTTTGAGCCTTGTCAGGTACTGAGAAACAAAGCGCTGAACTACATTTCAGATAAACTTGAAGCCCCTCTGTGGGCGGCAACATCCACATTTCAAACAGCCCTGAAACAACTTGCTAAATTATGACTTTCAAGGGGATGTAAGTTATGACTTTGAAGGCAAAAACCCACAGTTAAATCATACTGTCAAATAAAAATACCTGTCACTCATTTGAAGCATAAATAACTGGACAAACCTAGTTTTTCTCTGTTTTTTTTTTTTTACTACCATTTCCTTAACAATAAGTCAAAATTGACTTTATCATTAGATGTTATCCTTAAATTGCCAAAATGTGATTCAAATCTAATATCTATATACTTGAATTGACTCCTGTTCTGAACAAACCACATATTTTCCGCCTGTTTTGGACTTTTTTTCCTCTTTTCATTTACCCCTTTTCTGTTTTTCATTCGTCAAGCCATTCTCCCTCCATCTGTCTCGCTATGAAGAGAGATCTAGTTGACCAAGCCCTCTCTGACAAAGGAGAACGAGTATCTCCCTCGTTATTCACTCTCTCTCTTTCAGTTGATTTAGAAATCGGCAGGGCACAGCCACATGCACTTTCAGGCACTCATACACAAAAACAAACGCTGGCACACACACTCTCAGCGCGAGTGGATATGAAAGCGTGCGCAGCGCACACTCAGACTGGCCCCCACAGCTTCTTACCTCATTGTTCTGCACATTACCATGGAAACTGGAGCAGCTGCAGCGTGGCAGACTTCAAGTGCGAGTGTGTTTTATTCTATTTGTGCATGCGTGTGTATGTGTACGTTTACGTGCGAATGGCAGGGGGGGAGGCTCTTTTGTGTGGAGGCCATCGTGACCTGTGCGTCTTCTATCCTGCTGGACCGAGGAGTGGGTTTGTGTTTACTAACTTCAGTCACATGGCCTGAAAGCTGACTGAAGACCCGCCCACCAATGTGTCACAATGAACCATTTTTCTCTGGTCCAGAATAAACAGACAGAATAAGAAATCTACTGCTGCAATACAGGAGAAACAAGCTCTGGCGGAGTACAGAGTGAGAGAGACCTGCGATTATAAACTGGACCGTCTAGACTGATTGGTTACATAACAGTCTGTGTTGTATATGTGTGCTTGTCTGCAATGTTTGGTCCCCAGGATGAGGTAACCATGGGAGACCCCACTGTGCCATCTGGCCAATGGCTTATCCTGCCTGGTTATGGAAAAAACAAAAACAAAGCCTCGAGCTAAGACAATAACACACCACCATGTGTACACTGATAGAACTGGCCACTGTACAACACACTGTATGGGTGCTATTTACTTTTTCAAACCTGAGATTTTCCACAGAGATGGGTGAATACAGATAAAATGGGACAATCATTTTTAATAATTTCTAATTATTTGTAACTGATGTTTTAAAATATTACATTTAACCCCTCAAACAATTAACATTTTAAATAGCTGAATATCTCCTCTACACTTTACAAACATGACATTTTGATCTGTAGAGCTGCTTTATGGCTGAAATTGAATTTGTTTTCAGAATTGATTTATTTTTCAATATTAAAACTGTTTATTAATGTGAAGCTGCTTTGAAACAATCTCTATATAAAGAAAAAAATTGGTGTAGAAACAATTTTCACTCTGAAATTGCAAGTACATTTACAGTACTGGCAATAATGAGTAGAAAAACTGAAATCGCATTTTCTTGTAAAACATACTCCAATAATCTTTGTTTATTTACAACATTGAAAAATCATTTTACAATGTATAAATAAAAAGCACTTAATTGAAATACTCAGTTGTCTCAATTCACCTGTTTTCACCCTAGATGAGTCACAAACATTAGTTATTCCAGTCTGATTAATATGTACTGGCCTTAGACACCATGCATGTTGTACTATAATAAACTTGGAGATAATGCGCTTCTACTTTGATGGTATTTTCAAAACCCGTCAAAGCCCACCCTTAAAAAATGTCTCCTCTGGAATGTTCACATGCCAGCAGTATTCAACAGATTAGCTGTGCCGTGGAACATTTCAGAGTCAGCCTGTCAATCAACCCTCTGCTGTATGTGGGGACCAGTGCTTGTTGTGGAGTCACAGGATGGACAGCATATGGAAAACTGGAGACAGACTAAAGACAGGATTTACAACAAAAGCCAAAGGCACAAAAACATGCTCTGATTCTTATCAACCGGCACTGTCAGAAATGTTCTAATCCATATAACATGCAGAGTTGCCACCCAAACAAAAGGATGCCAGCTTTAAAAATGCCCCTCACTGGATGGGCATTGTCTCCAGGAGGCAAGAGGAGAGGGGAGGGGGTGCCATCTGTTCTGGGTCAGGTGCAGAATGTGGTAATATATGTACTGTAGTAGTGAGAGAGGAGAGAAAGAAAAGTCATGTGTGATCAAACTTTACCAGTGTGTAGCAATTACCATACAGATGGCAGTGCCCTGTAAATGTCAGCCACCTCTCTATATCTTCCCTGTCGCTCCTTCAGAGAATTGTCCATTGTGTTTTCTTTGTTGCTTTTAACTATTTTCATTTTACCTCCTGGTGGGGCAACGTGGTGCAACCCAGCCTTCAGCCTGACACAATGAGTCTGACCTCGCACACACAGCAACCCACACACACACACACACACACATACACACATAGAAAGAAGCAGCACACCCTACAAATCTGACTGATTTCAACTAAAACAAATGTTTTATTCTGTTTCTGGCAGAGCTACAAGGTAATAACAATTAGCATATTTTCTCAATATTTTCTCTTGTATTGTAATCACAATTATTTATGTTTATTTGCTCAGTTATCAATTATAATTGGTGCTCAAATATTAATTTATTATTATTATCTTATTCTTTTATGTTAAAAACAGTTGTGCTGCTTATTATTTTAGTGGAAACAGTGATGCTTTTTCTTTGATGAAATAACATTTTAAAATGTATTAAAATAGAAAACAGTTATTTTAAACTGTAATAATATTTCACAGTATTACTGATTTTACTTTTTTTCATCAAATAATTTCAGCCTTGGTGAGCATAAGATCAAAAAAAAAATTTAATCTTATTATTCCAAACTTTTTGACCGGTAGTGCATCGCTGTAGCCATAATAGCAATTATTTTTCTAATAATTGTGCAGCCAAACTTTCTCCATACATTACAGAGTTAATATGGATTACAGACTAATTTAGCTGTTCTGCTGAAATGATGACCTCATTACAACGCCTAAACTGTGATCGTGTCCAGTACTGGTTGGTCCATAATATGGAGTCCAGATGTTGCCAGGGGTTTTTAGGGTCATAACTCAAACTGCCCAGTAAAAGACTCTTACCTTTCGCTCTGAGAGTAATGAGTGCTCTATGTGTGTGCTTTGTGCGTCAAAACCATCATTCTTTCATTCTCTGTGTACAAATGTGCTTGGCCTGATTTTTTCTTTTTCTTTTTTTTGTCGCTGTATAAACTAAACTTACCATTTTAGAGAGCATTACAGCAAATTACACATAGCCGGGTCCTTGACTAGCTTAAATAAACCACCAGGACAAATGAGTTAATTAAAGCTGTATACATGCTAAATGAGACAGATTATAAGCCACAAAATGAAAGATACCATTTCTAAATAACTTTTGGCAGGTTAATCAAATATTTTTAACACAACAACAACCCCATTTTTTAAGCAAACAACTTTACATTTAAAGGGAGACCAAAGTCTCTTCAGGGGGGGGGGGGGTATGAAATGAAATGCCCATTTCATGCTAATTAAAGTTTCATCAACTAGGTTTGATGTCCGTGACCTAACAGAATAGCACCTTTAACCTAGGGAGACACACACTTATGAACACTTGATGATATAGCGGAATAGAGATGGCACAGGCCTTTCAGCATTACGTGAGCCTGAAGAAAAGGGCAGAGGTTAGGAAAGCAAGCGTAACAATTCAGGGCTGGTAGGGGGTGGCGCTATTGTTCAAATGTCCTGATCTCTCCGGCTCTGACAGTTATCTGTCTGTTTGATCACAGAGAAGAAGTTGGAGCTTCTCAGACAAATGTAGGCCGGTCCTCAAAGGAAATCAGCTTAATGAACCTCAGTGAGGCATTTAGTTTAGCGTGTGCGTGCGTGCGCGTGTGTGTGTTGTGGAACACACTCAAGCCACTGATTTAGTACTTCATAAGTTACTCCACTGTATTGATTAGTACATTGTTGTAAACAGATTTCCTGAAACCCTTCCTGTTTGGCGACTGTTTTGTAGCCAGTCAATTATTCTGTTCTGGCTGATTTTATTTATTGTTAGGGTCTCAAGAGACCCCCAGTGACATATGTGTAAAAATAACAATAAATTAATTAAATTCTATTAAAATCCCAATTATTTTCCCATTAAGATGAATCACCTCAATTTTTTCTTCAGTATTCTTTGATTTATAGAAAGTTTAAAAGAAAAGAATTTATTTGAAACACAAATCTTTTGTAGCATTATAAATGTCTTTACTATCCCTTTGATTGATTTAATGCGTCTGTTCTGAACAAAAGTTTTAATTAAAGTATTCATTTCTTTAATTGACCCCAAACTTTTGAATGGTAGTGTATCACAGTTTCCACAGAAACAGTAATCAGCAAAAAAAAATGTAAACATTGATAATAATAAGAAATGTTTCTTGAGCCCCAAATCAGCATATTAGAATGATTTGTGAGGATCATGTGATACTAAAGACTGGACTAATGGCTGCTGAAAATTCAGCTTTGCATCACAGAAATCAATTACGTTTTTAAAATATATGAAATTTAAAACATTTATTTTAAATTCTAATAATATTTCACAATGTTATTTGTAAGTCACAATATCATTTGTAAGTTGCTTTGGATAAAAGCAGCTGCCAAAATGTAAATGTAAAAATCATTGTTACAAATGTTCCTCTGACCTAATAAAAACTCAGTAGAGAGAATATATTGAACAAAAATAATATAAAATACAAAAACATTAAATAAATGCAAAATTATACATTAAACTAAATTTGAAAATGTATTTATTTATTGATTGATTTATTGATTGATTGTATTTATGTTTAATGAAGAACATTTGAAACATGTTATCTACCTTTTTTGAAAGTCTGTTTGTGTTTTTTGAGCTAGGGCCTTAGATCACAGGGGTTCATTTTTGAAATGTGAAATAATTTTTTTGTTTTTGTTCTTTTTAACAAAAGAGAATACAGACCAGCAAATTGTCAATTTAATTGATGTATCCAGTTTCTTATGTGGAAAAAACAATTAATTCCAACTTCAAGATATTGGGTCATGGTAAACGACGCCGAGCCGCTGTTTTGGTGTCAGAGTGCTGCCACGCGGGGATTGAGAGGAGGGTCATTACCAACCTGTCAGTCCATCTGATGGATCACAGCACAATCTAATCACAGACCCCTGCTACCTTCATTGCACACACGGCACCAACACACATGCCCAATTAAGAGAACCTCAAACACATCTAGATTAGTTCAAGTGCCTTATTTTAAGGCATCTGTTTCTCTTCCTGACCACTGTTCTATTTTTTCACGGTGCACTCCAGGTTACTTCGGTAATCATTCATTTGAGACAAAAGTCCAGGCCATAGAGGACAATATAAGACCCAGCTGATAACATATACTAATTAATCTAATTAACTTTTCTTTCCTTTCTTATGATTATTGTTAAATCAGATTAATGAATTAGCATACTTAATTTGAAGCAGATATTGTCACAGTGTTTGTTGTGGTGACCTGGACTGGTCACTTGAGGGCGCTCTTCTGTTTTTCGTTGTTTTGTGTTAAACTCCATTTCCCATAGTCCCCTGCTCACTAATCCTGGTCTGATCAGTAACACCTGTTCATCATTATCCCAGCTATATATATCATGCCTTCTCTGTCTGTCATTTGCGTCTGGATTGTATTGTCTTCTTAGTTGGTGTTGTCGGTGTCAGATTTTGGATTACCTTTTGCAACGTTTTGTTCTGTTTTGTCCTGTTATTATTTTCAATAAACTGCACATGGAACTTACCTTGTTTCCTCCTGGCATTCCGTGACAGAATCCAGACGCCACTACTAGTTCCAGCAGTTTGTTTTTTTTTCCTTTTTGTGGATCATGGACGGTCGGATTGTTCCTCCTCCTTCGAAGGAGCGCAGGGCTCGGCTCCGGATGTTGGCGGATCTTCGCCAACGGGGGATGGAGATTGGAGGTTTCGCTCAGTCCTTTTGGAACCTTGCGGTAGGGATGGGACTTCATGACTCAGACTTGAAAGAAGTCTTTAATTGTGGTTTAGACAATCCCGTGCCTACTCGGGAGATGGATGGGCTTAAAATGCTTGACTTTTGGGGCCTCATTGATTACCTTGGTTACCGCAACTTGGTGATCTCATGTCGGTCTGAGTCTCTTGCAGTGCCCCGGGAGATGCAGGAACCCGCTCCAGTCGGGGAGCTCGCTGAGTCCACTCCAGAGCCCGTTCCAATCCAGGATTTCACGGAGCCCGCTCCAGTCCCAGATCTCACGGAGCCCGCTCCAGTCCCGGACTCCACGGAGCCCGCTCCAGTCCCGGATCTCACGGAGCCCGCTCCAGTCCCGGATCTCACGGAGCCCGCTCCAGTCCCGGATCTCACGGAGCCCGCTCCAGTCCCGGGTCTCACGGAGCCCGCTCCAGCCCCGGATCTCACGGAGCCCGCTCCAGCCCCGGATCTCACGGAAAAAAAAAAAAAAAAAAAAAAAAAAAAAAAAAAGCCCTTCCAGCCCCGGATCTCACGGAGCCCGCTCCAGCCCCGGATCTCACGGAGCCCGCTCCAGTCTCGGATCTCACGGAGCCCGCTCCAGCCCCGGACCTCACGGAGCCCGCTCCAGCCCCGGATCTCACGGAGCCCGCTCCAGTCCCGGATCTCCCGGAGCCCGCTCCAGCCCCGGATCTCACGGAGCCCGCTCCAGCCCCGGACCTCACGGAGCCCGCTCCAGCCCCGGACCTCACGGAGCCCGCTCCAGCCCCGGACCTCACGGAGCCCGCTCCAGCCCCGGACCTCACGGAGCCCGCTCCAGCCCCGGACCTCACGGAGCCCGCTCCAGCCCCGGACCTCACGGAGCCCGCTCCAGCCCCGGATCTCATCGTATCCCTCTCCACCCCGTACTACCACCTCTGTCCTTTCAGACTCCCACTAAGCGGCGAGGGTGAAAGGAGGACAGGAGACACACTCCACCAGTAACCGCTCCAGTCCCGATTTCAGGAGCCCCGCTCCAGCCCAGGATTTCACGTAGCCCTCTCCAGTCCCCGGATCTCACTGAGCCCAGCTCGCAGAGTCCAGTCCGGTCCCGGAGCTCACGGAGCCCAGTCCAGAGTCCGCTCCAGTCCCGGATCTCACAGAGCCCACTCCAGTCCAGTCCCGTCGGAGTCGCCGAGCCCAGTCCATTCCAGTCCCGCGTGCCCGGAGCTCGCCAGCCCATCCCAGTCCGTCCCGTCCCGAGCTCCCGCCGAGCCCATCCAGGTCCCCCGATCTCGCGAGCCAGTCCAGTCCGTCCGGAGCTCGCCGAGCCCAGGCCCCCAGTCCCCTCCCGAGCTCGCAGAGCCCCGTCCAGAGGCCCGCTTCCTTCCGTGAGCCCTCATAGCCCAGTCCAGAGCCCGCTCCTTTCCGGGAGCCCGCAGAGTCCGCTGAGACTAAATTCTCTCTGCTCTTGTTTTCAGGTACTCCTGAGTTGCTGAGAGGGATTTCGGTCCCACCAATGTTGCCTGACAGGATTCTGGCTCTGTCCTGGTTGTCCGCCTGGGTTCTGGTGTGGCAGGAGCCTCACTGGCTCATTCGTCCGGCTCCGTCCTGGCCATCTGCTGGGAGTCCTGCGTGGTTGGGGTCTTGCTGGTCCCTCCTGCCGGTCCCGCCTTGGCCTTTCACCCTGCCGGTTCTGTGCTCATGCCTTGGTCTAGCTCTGTTCCCTGGTCCTCTTCCGTTGGCTGGTCCTGGCCCGCCGTCCCTCCCCCTGGTCCGCCTCAGTTCCGCTTCCCTCCTGAACTTTTATGTTTTCTGTTGGAGCGTCTGGTATCCGCTCCGTAGTGGGGGGGTAATGTCACAGTGTTTGTTGTGGTGACTTGGACTGGTCACTTGAGGGCGCTCTTTTGTTTTCGTTGTTTGTGTTAAACTCCGTTTCCCATAGTCCCCTGCTCACTAATACTGTCTGATCGGTAACACCTGTTCATCATTATCCCAGCTATATATATCTCGCCTTCTCTGTCTGTCATTTGCGCTGGATTATTGTTCTTCTTAGTTGGTGTTGTCGGGTCAGATTTTGGATTACCTTTTCACCTTTTTTGTTTCTGTTTTGTCGTTTATTAAAAAAAAAAACAAAAAAAATTTTCAATAAACTGCACATGGAACTTACCTTGTTTCCTCCTGGCATTCCATGACAGAATCCTTTCCTCTGCTGACAGCTGTTGACTGGTAAAAGGACATTGTTGAAAATATAAATCGTCAGATTTATAATCGAATCACAGTGACCTTTTTGGATGGAATTTGCATATTTCCCAGCAGTCAGCAACTCCTCTTATATGATGCTCAAGGTTAATTGTGTTGGAATTGCAGTCATGCAAATAATTACTCTGAATTTATACAGAATGAAGACATTCTGGCAGTATTGCTTGGTTGCTTTGATGGAAAGAGTGAGATTCAGTGTGTACTTACTTGAAATGACCATATCTCAATCTATGTAACGGCTGATATAATTATGAGAGATGATGATTGATTCTAACCTTTGTAAGTCATTCAGGAAAAAAAGTCATTTGCTAAATGGCTTAATTATTTTTCTTTCTTTCTTTTTTTTTTCTTAACATGAATGTTACAATCAAATATTCCCATATTGTGTATTTATTGCCTTGCAAGCACCCTTCCCCCAAATGAGTGTAGATTGTGTTAAACAACACATTCACAGCTAATTGCTAAACCTGTAATTGTAGGTTTGTGAGGTTGTAAGGTAACACATGGTGCCATTAAAACAGTTCAGCGTGCTCTTGGATGAGCACTCTGAAAGGAAGAAGACAAAAATATAATTTAATTGGAACTTAGTGTTTTTTAAACGGTTGAAACTAGCTCAGACTGAAGCAGTGTTGTTATTAATTAAAACTAAAACCATTAAAAATCTTGCTAACTAAAATAAAATAAAATTATTAGACAAACAACTTAAACAACGAAAATTTGAGTTACACTTAAACTAAAAATATATAAAATTAAAGCTAATTCAAAATATTAATAAATACTATAATAGTATATAAATAATACATGTAAATGTAATAATAATAAATGTAAATGTAAACGTACATTGGACCGATCCCACCAAGAAGCAGGATGTATTCTGATTGGCTGTGTGATTCCAAAGATATTGTTCTTTTCTGACATTATCGTTATGATGTATTCATTTAAATTTAGAATGATTTTTAAAACTATCTTTATCGTTATCGTTATAGTTATAGTCATCGTCCGTGGTGTGAACAGGCCTTAACTGTAAATATATGTAAGCAATGGCACCTACACCCTCCTCAAAATACACAATACAGAAAGTTATTTTCTCCTCAAAAAATAAAATATGTCTTAATATACAACTTTAAAGGAATATTAACATCTGATCTGAAATGTTGGCCTCTTTACCTGATTATGTGAAGCACATACACAAAGTTAACTTACAGTAATATATAGTTTGTTGAGATATAAAAAAATATGGAAGTATATTTGTAAACAAAAGTTTTTGTGCAAAATTTTATCAACAATAGCATGCATAGAAAGTAATGTATATAGTCATGAAATCAGACACTCTCCCATTGAAGTGAGCTCACATGTGGTCACAGGAGACACGTTCGAGACGCATTTCATTTCCATGTGTAAATGGCGATCTGTCTGGCCTGACCATTTATGTTCGGATCATCTGAGATGGATCTTAAAACCAAGTGGAAACAGGGCCATATATTATAAGTATGTGCCGTAAAAGTTTATAGTGACAGAATGAGCTACTGAATAAAATACAATTCAAATACACCCCCACTAGGCCCCAGTCCATTCTAGAAGACTTTGGAGCAGATGTCACTGAACTTCCAAGGACTTCAGAACAGGTGAAAGCAGAAAGAAATCCAATCCCCTTCAAAAACACCCCTACGAAAACTCCCCTCAGAAATGGGACACCTCACCTCAAGTCTGTCATATCGAAGTCCAACACTCTCCCTGACTCACCATTTAAGACTTAAAACATCAAAGTCCCTCCGTAACAATGATGCTCAACAGCTTACCCTTCAAAAAAACAGCAGAAAGTTTTTTTTTTCTTGCCTTCGCCCCAAACAATGGCTTGTAAACGACAAAAGGGAAGGAAAAATAAAGGAAGGTTATGAGGAGATTCGCCCTTCACCTGCTCGGAGTAATACAATCGCTTAACGACCACAACAGCCATTATAGGCCACGCTTTGGAGAAAGAAGACCACATGCTTTATGTCCGACAAAGACCTTAGATCCTGTCTAGAGTTGCACTGCCTTAAATGTACTTCCCCTCCACTCCACCCATCAGTAATAAATGCCCTTAGTGCTTTCAGAAGTCAACAACAGATAGCAATGCTGTAATAAAGCACGCACTTAAATGGACAGTTCACACAAAAAATTTATTTTCACTCACTAGTAACCATCTACACACCTTTGTGTTGTTCCGTTGTTGTGTGGAATACAAATATGTGAATATCTAGACCACTCTTTTCACTATAGTGAAAGTGGATGAGATATCAAGAGCCTATATGACTCAAGCACTATATTTCAAATCTTATGAAGCTAGATGATAAAGACCTGAAAATCTTGACATCTGTCCTGGATTTTCTTAGCAGATTCAAAAGAGCGAGGTCTAAACATTCGTAAATTAATCATTATTTTGATTCAGATCTGGTCAGTAAATAGTTTGAACAAGTTCACATAATTTTTTCAGACTTCTATAGGTTTTTTTAGGCGACTGTAGTGCAAAAGTCATGGACCATTTCAATGATACTTCATGGTGCTTTTGTGTACTTTTTGAATCGGGAAAGCTTAATTCATTCATTATTATTGCATTGCATTACATTATGATTACATTATTCATCATTTCTACTTTTGTGTTTCACTGACAAAAGAAAGTCAAACAGGTTTGAAACAACATGAGCACGAGTAATTTCATTTCTGGGTGGACTATTCCTTTAAGGATTATACAAATGTGGCGTCATCAAATAGACTAGTAGAGAATGACAAGATTGTTTTTAATGGAAGAAGGAGTGTGAGGATGGAAAGATGAAGGACACTTAGATGATGTAGATAGTGCTGTGTCTGTTGAATAAAGAGATGGAAGGAGAGGGGAGAGGTTTTGGTGTCAGGGTTAGGTGTGCCTAAGGGCACATTAACAAAGGCTCAGCTCACTTAACAAAATTACAAATGTGGTGTGACTGTTCATTGCTCACACACATATACATAAACTGTTCAAACGAACTTCTTTTTGGCCTTTTGATTTACACTATAAACCCTGTAGAAAGGTAAAGAACATGAATGGGGCAGTCATTTGCTTGCCAAATGTGTTTTCTGCCCACACTTGCAATATACAATCTAAGGTTAGTTTCACCCAAACATGAAATTAGCGCCCATAAAGTTACGTTACTCCATGTCCCTAGGTGTAATATTGACTTTCTTCTTTCAGACAATCCAGTCGGAGTTATATAAAAAATGGTCTTTGATCTTTCAGCTGTTTCAAATGGCACTCGTCCCAGCGGGGGTGGCTGCGGCAGTCCACTGGTTTCATGTAGGGGTCGCCAGACCCTAAAAAAGTGGCGCTACACGGCCAAAAACCCAAAAAAGACTGAGGACGTGAAAGGCCGTCATAAAAAAGAAACGACACATCCGATGCGGGGGGGAAGAAAAGAGCCATATTCAAAAACGTGATATCTTTAATCAGCGTGCCACTCACTGTCCAGTAAAGAACAGGTTCCGAGGGATACGTATGAGTCAGTGGCTCGCGCATGCCCCAGTGAGTCGCGGTGAAAACCAGCGTTTGTTAACAGAGCAAGGAAGCAACTTTCTTAACTTTAGCAAAGGCACAACCAGTCCCTCTTGCTTATATCGAAATCCTCCAGACTTCTTCTTTCAGATCCTCGGTTTTGGTACATTCAAATTTAGTGACCGTTGTTTGTTTTGGTATCTCTCCGCTGTGTTTTCGCGTGGCGCAAGCCCACAGCCGCCGCGCGTCCATACGCCATCCGCCCGGAACTGCTCTCTGAAATGAGAGCTTACAGTTTATTATGAGAATGGGGTGAGGTTTATGCAGACTAATGATTGGAGAAGTTCGGCATATGTCACCAGACAGCAGTCTGTCATTTTGATTTTGTTTAAAGAAGAATAATTATATATATGGATATATTCCCTGTGTGTGCCAATATGGAAGCCATGGATTTGCCCATGGCATGGAAATTAAAGAAACGTAATTGTAAATTTATATCTCACAATTCAGACTTTTTTTCCTCGCAATTCTGAGAAAAACAGTCCATTTCATTCCATTTAAGCTTCTAAAGTATAACTTAAAGATCTTAAAGATCTGAAATATAATAATTAATAATAGATTTCCTCCCGTTGCTACACCACCTCATGTGTGATTTCTGATCTGTCATCTACCTTAACCTCTGACCCACGTTTGAGGGGAAAATTCCCTTTCGCCATGGCTAACACAAGCCAGCGCTAACGCCAGCCCTGAGCGGAGCCCCCCTGTAGTACAGCGCAGTGGAATAGTAGCATTAACTCTACTCTTTGTCCGCAGAATAGCTCCATTGTGAGGGCCCCCATATGAGCATGCTGACTAAGGCTACAGAATGAGTCCTCTTTAAAGTCTGACCAGGGGGGCCAAAGAAGGACAGGGGTCCAGCTTAACTGTCCACGCCCCCTTCCCCTCCCTCCTGGAGAGTTCTAGAAATTCCTGATTCAATATAACTTTCTAAATACCTCCCCTTCATCTCTCCCTCCCTCTATATGTCCAATCCTCTCATTCATACAGTCACTCATTCATCCACCTTTCCATTCACTCATTCACTCACATGCCCTATGGATTTTTTCATAATGGTCAATGACATATAAGAGCGAATATGAAAAGAGAAGGAAAAATCATTCAAAACCTAGTGTAAAACACATGTGAAGTTCTTAGAAATGAACTCTTTGTATTGAAAATGTCATGTGTTCTTTTATTTTACTTGTGAACGTACATGTGAACTTTAATCATTACTTTCAATAAGTTTTAAAATGTACTTTTTATGGTCAAAATCCAATTTTTAAAATACTGTGTGACTGTTATGAATAACTAATTTAAATGTTTTGTGGAGCCACACCACACACGCACACACCCACACACAAAGTACACACACACCACACACACAGATATATATATATATATATACACACCACACACACACACACACACCATATCTATATATAATCAAACACCACACACCACACACACAACACACATATATATAATATTATATATTACTTTTAAAATGAAAATTTTGATATAATAATATACACTGAACAAAATTATAAACTTTTGTTTTTGCCCCCATTTTTTCATGAGCTGAACTCAAAGATCTAAGACTTTTTTCTATGTACACAAAAGGCCTATTTCTCTCAAATATTGTTCACCAATCTGTCTAAATCTGTGTTAGTGAGCTCTTCTCCTTTGCCGAGATAATCCATCCACTTCACAGGTGTGGCATATTAAGATGCTGATTATACAGCTTGATTATTGCACAGGTGTGCCTTAGGGTGGCCACAATTTAAGGCCACTCTAAAATGTGCAGTTTTTTCACACAGCACAATGCCACAGATGTCAGAATTTTTGAGGGAGCGTGCAATTGGCATGCTGACTGCAGCAATGTCCACCAGAGCTGTTGCCCGTGAATTGAATGTTAATTTCTCTGCCATAAGCCGTCTCCAAAGGCGTTTCAGAGAATTTGGCAGTACAAACCGTTCTCACAACCGCAGACCACGTGTAACCACACCAGACCAGGACCTCCACATCCAGCATCTTCACCTCCAAGATCGTCTGTGACCAGACACCCGGATAGCTGCTGCAACAATCGGTTTGCATAGTCAAAGAATTTCTGCACAAACTGTCAAAGACCGTCTCAGGGAAGCTTATCTGCATGCTCGTCGTCCTCATCGGTGTCTCGACCTGACTGCAGTTCGTCGTCATAACCGATTTGAGTGGGCAAATGCTCACATTCGATTGCATCTGGCACTTTGGAGAGGTGTTCTCCTCACGGATGAATCCCGGTTTTCACTGTAAAGGGCAGATGGCAGACAGCGTTTATGGCGTTGTGTGGGTGAGCGGTTTGTTGGTGTCAGCGTTGTGGATCGAGTGGCCCATGGTGGCGGTGCTCAGACCCTTTGCTCAGTATTTAGTAGAAGCACCCCTTTTGATCTAATACAGCATGAGTCTTTTTGGGAAAGATGCAACCAGTTTTTCACACCTGGATTTGGGGATCCTCTGCCATTCCTCCTTGCAGATCCTCTCCAGTTCTGTCAGGTTGGATGGTAAACGTTGGTGGACAGCCATTTTTAGGTCTGTCCAGAGATGCTCAATTGGGTTTAAGTCAGGGCTCTGGCTGGCACATTCAAGAACAGTCACAGAGTTGTTATGAATCCACTCCTTCGTTATTTTAGCTGTGTGCTTAGGTTCATTGTCTTGTTGGAAGGTAAACCTTCGGCCCAGTTTGAGGTCCTGAGCACTCTGGAGAAGTTTTCGTCCAGGATATCCCTGTATTTGGCCGCATTCATCTTTCCCTCGATTCGATTGCAACCAGTCGTCCTGTCCCCGCAGCTGAAAAACCCCCACAGCATGATGCTGCCACCCATGCTTCACTGTTGGGACTGTATTGGACAGGTGATGAGCAATGCCTGTTTTTCTCCACACATACTGCTTAGAATTAAGTCCAAAAAGTTCTCATCAGACCAGAGATTCTTATTTCTCACCATCTTGGAGTCCCCTTCAGGTGTTTTTTAGCAAACTCCATGCATGCTTTCATGTGTCTTCCACTGAGGAGAGGCTTCCGTCGGGCCACTCTGCCATAAAGCCCCGCCTGGTGGAGGGCTGCAGTGATGGTTGACTTCTACAACTTTCTCCCATCTCCCGACTGCCTCTCTGGAGCTCAGCCACAGTGATCTTGGGTTCTTCTTTACCTCTCTCACCAAAACTCTTCTCCCCCGATAGCTCAGTTTTGGCCGGACGGCCAGCTCTAGGAAGGGTTCTGGTCGTCCCAGACGTCTTCCATTTAAGGATTATGGAGGCCACTGTGCTCTTAGGAACCTTAAGTGCAGCAGAAATTTTTTTGTAACCTTGGCCAGATCTGTGCCTTGCCACAATTCTGTCTCTGAGCTCTTCAGGCAGTTCCTTTGACCTCATGATTCTCATTTGCTCTGACATGCACTGTGAGCTGTAAGGTCTTATATAAAGTGTGTGGCTTTCCTAATCAAGCCACTCAGTATAAATCAAACACTCTGGACTCAGAGAAGGTGTATAACCATCTCACGGTTGATCGAAAAATGGACAGCACCTGATTTAAATATATGAGTGTCACAGCAAAGGGTTTGAATACTTAGGACCATGTGATATTTATTTCAGTTTTTCTTTTTTAATAAATGTCAACAATTCTGTGTTTTTTTTTGTCAATATGGGGTGCTGTGTGTACGTTTAATGAGGAAAAAAAATTAACTTAATGATTTTAGCAAATGGCTGCAATATCCCAAAGAGTGAAAAATTTAAGGGGGTCAAAATACTTTCCGTACCCACTGTATTTCAAAAATGGCATTTAAAATAAATTAAAAACATGCCGTAGAGGAGATGTATTCAGTTGTCATTGTATTTTAATGTTTTTTTAATGAATTAGTAGACAAAAGAAAATTAACAATGTCATTGATTCATTGTATACGAGACTGTATAAGAGTATGCATATATTTGTGGTGATCAGAAAGCAACATCTGCTCATATTATTCTACTATGAATTAAGGAGCGTTTGTGTTGGTCTTTTGAGGCATTCAATAGCCATAGGTACTCATTGATGCCAAAGATTTTTTCTGTGAATACAAAGATATTCATTTGCCTAATGTGCATTTAATTGGCCTAAGTTACTGTTCAACGTCTTCCCAAAATGCCCTGTTAATTCATCTCAATCACTCGACAGTCACAGGTCACATAGTGCTTATTGTAGGCCACATGCTTTAGCAACGACTCGGCTACATTTGCATCCAAACTCGAAAGGCCAGCAGTTCAATCCCATAACAGTCAAAGAGATGAGAGTTACACTGCTGTTGTGTAAATCTAAATCACACCTTTCACTCTTTTTCTCTCTTTGATTAGAGTAATGGAGATTAATTCATCCTCTTATGGTGGTCAGTTTCTATAAATAACAAAATAGAGGCCTCAGATGCTCGTCTTGAATCCAAATGTACATGCATGTTGTTCCTCACTTCGGTGTGGATAAAAGCCGCTGCTAAAATGAATAAATGTAAATGTGCATGCAGCCTTTTATTTGGAAACCCATTCAAAGGCTTCTCGCACAGAAGCTTGCAAGATTCAGTTTGGTTTAACTCTAATTACATGCTTCTGAAAGACCGACTTCTCTGATCTTGAATACCACAGTGAACTCAATCATTCCAAAAGACCCAACCGAAACACTTTCCAGCAAATGCTTCGATTTCACAGCCTTATTGTTTGAGTCGTAGCACATTTGTATATCGCTCTAAACTTATGTGAAAACATTAAGGGGAAAAATGATTTGTGGCCCATGATTAAAACCACTTGAGATCAATGACATGGTTTATTACGCTGATCTAGCAGCACCTCCGAACGGCTTGAGTGTGGATCATACACGGTAACTAATCCCAGACTCACACACAGTCATCGCGGTTCACACAGAGCCGAGCCATAAAACCACACTTCCGCTCACTAACCCTGAATCACTCCATCACTTTGTTGACACGTACCTGCTGATGAACGTGCGATGCAGTTCAAGCACAAAAAGCCTGAAAAGAGCCTATGAAACAAAAATTGGATGAAGCTCGTGTCTATAACATGAGATTTACTGCGACAAAGTGCTCTTGTGTAAATTAGCAGCTTTTTTTGAAACGGTTGCGGCCAGGGCGCAGTGGCAGAATTGGAGGCATGTGTTGGTGCAGCGATGGGGCGGGTTTATGGTCGCTGCAAGCGTTTGATGTGCTGTAATGAGGAAGTGAGTGACTTCCTGTGGTTAACGGGAGCGAGGGAGATGGATGACAGGGGGAGGCCATAAATGAAAAGCAGCAGTAGCGCAGTTAACAGAGGCTGGGGTGTGCGGGTTAAACGTTTTTAAAATGTTTTAACTGTGTTCTCTCTGACACGACGGGGGGGGGCGAGGATATGTCAGGGTCAAGAGGTGACAGGCAAAATGTGTGCAGTCCAACATGTCATTATTTCCTGGAAGATAGGGTGCACTTGGTTTAATTATGTTGGGCCAGATCCAGATGGATCTAGTTGGAAACTTTTGGAGTCTATTTAACTTTTACTGTCATCGTAAGCTTTGTGTTGAGTTCAAGGGGCTTCTGCTCTTTTCAGAGAGATGACGGTGACTTTCACATATAAGAGATAAAGTTTATCTTTTAATTTAGATCTAGGTTCAAAGACAGTTATGAAGATTAAATGAATGTATATAAATGACCAAGTACACACTAAGTTTCTGCTCTTAACATTTAAAAAAAATGCAGTGTTATCTCATTGGTTGTCGTCAAGACAACCCACATCACCCTGTTCCTTTCCTGAACACCAATTGCTATTGTATATGTCATTTCAACTTTGACCTCTGTGATGGGGGCTGTGACCTTTCACCGGGCCCACACAGAATCCACCCAAGTCCTTGCCGGCCTTTCTCGTCTTCAAGAACTTCAATTTATCTAATTTAAAATTAGAATAATAATTTGGAATAATATTCCACACATCCTTTTCTAAAATCACAACAGAAAATACAACAAAAGTCCTGTCTTTGACTCAAGAAGAATGCTTTCTTTGAGCACTTATTCACAGGTTTTAAATATGTCATTTCTGAATAGATTAGATTCTGATTCAAATACAGTCAATTCAGTTTGATTGCTATTTGATTTTATTCTGATTCATTTGGGTGTATTTCAACTGCATGTCCATTTTGCATCATAGTCAAAGAAATATTCAAAGAGGGATTCATCAGACTGATTCAAACTGTAACTCCACATTAATAAGTCCTCATTTTATCATGAATCAGACTACACTGGTTGCATCGTATGTTTTTGATTCACTAAAGAGTCATTTCTTAGTGAATCGTACTACACTTTTTGCAGCAGATTCAGCAATGGCTGCAAAAAGCAATATTAAGAATCAAGATCGCACAAATGAAGAGTGTAACTGACTGTAAATGTATTTTTACTTAGCTTTGAAGAAACCAAAATCACAATTTCTTGTCATTTGATGATGAAAACCTAAAGGAATATCTAATGGAATTAGAGAAACTGAAAGCCTGCAATCACACAAGACTCTTGCTGAGTCTCATTACTTATCAAGCCACACTATGAGATAACCTCATTCATACACTTCCGTCAGTCCCATTGTCCTCACTTGGTTTTATTTTCTAGAACAGTGAAGTGAAGTGGAATGCAGCAGTGAGACGTCATAAATCCCTTCAGGATGATAACAATGTGTTTTAAGAGTCATAAAGTGGCCTTAAGTATCTTCAGCACCACGGAGGATTAGCCTGTAAGCATGAGATCCCCTGAGGCCCGACTCATTCATATGCAATGAGCGAAGACCCCTTACCGAACTCACACACAGTGCTGAAGGGCCCAGAAAGAGGCTACGAACCCTTGAGCATTCTTGGGCTGGTCAACCGTTCTGCCAGCCAATCAATCACCCAATTACCGATCAATCAGTAAATCACATTTATGTTTTTATACACAGTGTGTTGAGGAAACAGCAATGGAATTCACTGTGTCATGATGCTAGTTGGACATGATGTGATAAAATAGGAACAAATGCACACAAAAGCTACAACCGAGAGCTGTGGGAACTAACAGGCCAAATAAACCAATCAGATTAGTGTGTGAAAGAGAAAGTGCTATTTACATTGAGCACAAAAGTAAGATTAACTCTTGTCATAGATTTGCTCTGTGCTTGTGTTTGTGTGCTCTCTCTCTTTGTTTACACATTGATTTGATTGGTAACCTTACAGATTCAACACGACTTATCCCTCCTCCGGGATTTCTGCATACTCAGAGTAAGTAATGATGTCATTGGAATGTGCAGAGCGTTGACCAAACATTACGAAACAACAGCAGATAACATTCTTCAAAAGCCGTACAGCATGGGAATCGGCTAGGAATAATGTAGAAGCCAACAGATTAAATATTTCAAACACGTCTTGTGATAAAGCGGGCTTTTCAGTAAAAGCGGGCTGTATCTTGTTATGCTTGCCACTGATTCAGCTGACGCTGAAATTCCAGACACCCTCCCGCCGGGTCACAGAACTTATGTTTTCCATGCTTTAATACCACACACATGGACACGTTCATATTTTTGGTTCATTGTTCAAATATAACACTTATTTTAACTCTGTTTTATGACATTAAAAGGACAGTTCACCCAAAATAAAAATTCTGTCATCATTTATTAAGGTTTGGAACAACATGAGGGTGATTAAATGATTGTTTGGGGTGAACTATCCCGTTAACATTAAACAGCAATGTAGCGTTTGGTTGTGCTTCACTACTTGCCGGTCACTTCCCATCACTGGTCAACCTGCACAAATTACATATGTTTGAGCAAAGCTGTTGTGTTCAGAATTTGGATCAACTCAGTTTGGGGCCTCAAAGTTAAGTGAACGGTTTTCATGACTCCCCACATGATCAGACATTGACACTTGACACTGTGAATACCGGCCACTCCACATCTTTGAAAAAGAGCACCAAAAAACAGTCCATCACATCCCCTTTTTTCTTCTGTCCTTTCATTCTCCCACATAGCAACTTTTTTACCTTTTCTCTCTCTCTTCGTCCGATAGCTTGCTCTCTTCCCCTCTCTGGACTCTGTGCTGTGGGTCCTCCTGACAAAGGGAATTGTAAGGATGAGCCTAACCGGTATTGGCCCACACAATGGGCCCGAAGAATGCAGAGAGGGACAAAGGGTAGCCATTGGCTGGGTTAGCCCTGGGGTGACAGATCCAAATGGACGGATGAACACGGGGGCTGTGCTCAGGTCTGCGAGGGACCAAATAACCCCCCACCAGGCCTGCCCAAAAAGCGCCGCGGTCAGGGCCCGCAAACAATCAACCAGCGCTAACTAGCCACCCCGCTTGGTTCTCCCCCACTCATGGTGATTGATATGGGAAACGCAGAGTGCACTGTCCTGTTATTGTGCTTTCAGCCAGCAATTATCACCCTTGCCTCATGCAAATATCAGAGATTAGGTTGCTAGCATTTAACTCTGATTTCGTATACATAACAGGTTTAGATGGGCCTTCGAATACCACGGTTATGCCCAGCGCCCAACGAGAATGTCTGAAACGAATGCAAGAGACTAATGAAAGCCCTCAGCTGACATAAAAAAATGGAGGCATGGAAATGTGCTCATATATGTTGCTGTAAGAATGAATGGCTTCACCCATGGGATGATAAATTAAAAGAGAGGTGTAGATTTGCATGGTGGTCACACATGTGATGTGTGTGAACATTTTTTGGGCAGCACATGTGCTGTTCCTCAGGGTTTTAGAGTACCTTTACCAACCCAAAACACCATTAAATCAAATTTCATCCATCAAATGTACCAATATACTATACCAATAAACATTACTCTACAAAAATGGTTCTCAACCAGGGCCCACAAGATGACTTAAAAGGATATAAAATAAGATTTTTAAAAAGGCATTACAATAAGCAAACAACTAAAAATCAAGATATTTCTTTAATTCACCCACAAAATTGGATTTCTAAGTCAGATAAAATAATAAAATCTTAGAATGAATAAACATTTTTCTTGTTATGCCAAAGTTGATAATAATTTAGCAGGTAGAAATTATTATATTTTTAGTATTTTTAACACTTATTCAGTAAATCACAAACGACTGGAAAAGTCCTGAGGCCTTTAAATACTGTTGTTTTCATAATTAATTAGCTTTGCAACATTGACAGTTATTGGACTGAATTAAAACAACAATGAACTAAATTGAGCTGAATAATGGCATTATTATCTACTACTTCTGTAGAGCTGCTTTACAGCTGAAATTGAATTAATTCATAAATGATTCATTTTACAAC
This sequence comes from Sinocyclocheilus anophthalmus, assembly GCA_018155175.1. Classification (NCBI taxonomy): domain Eukaryota; kingdom Metazoa; phylum Chordata; class Actinopteri; order Cypriniformes; family Cyprinidae; genus Sinocyclocheilus; species Sinocyclocheilus anophthalmus. The sequence continues at coordinate 749,416 of JADLZN010009233.1, forward strand.
ATTAACACTGTTGTTTCCTGTTTATTCATGTAAAGCTGCTTTGAAACAATCTGTATTATATAAAGCACTCTATAAATAAATGTGACTCGACTTGATAATGGGGGGCCTTGGAGTGAAAAAGGTTGAGAACCATTGCTCTATAACCACATTAATCTATTTAATAAGCCATTTCTATTATTCTCTGTTGCTATTTAAGCTTCATCACACCTTCACAGACTGCTAACCTGCGAATAACACACAGAAAAAAGTGTCAACATGTTCACACTCATACATACACATGTGTTGCCTGACAGAAAATGTGAAAATACTGTACATGCACATACATGAGCATCTTATAAAGAGCATTTCTACTGTAGTGAAGCTGGTGAGACAAATTCAAATGGCATCATAGCTAAACACAGAGCAAATCCAGAAACATCCTCCAGTTACATAATATTAGAGGAAGCATCTGCAGATGGACTTTTGTTCCAGTGGCTCTGTTGTTTCCTGTGCTTAAAGAGAGCAACAAGTCCAAATACACAGAACTCTGCCAAACAGCACCTGGAAATGACATTCACTGCACTGCAGTCTTGCATTACAGTGAAAAACGTATTTGAATGCTTATACAAAAGAACAATTGGTAAGGCAGATTACATTAAACGCACATTCCATTTAGTTTGATATACCTTTTTTTGATCCCAACATCTTATGAACTGCATCACTAAAAGGATGTGCACGGTTTAATGCACACTGAGACCACATAACATGCTTTTATTTTACACTTAAGGCATTGTCTACATGGATGACTGAACTTTTGAAAAGAGGAGGTAAATTTCCTGCAGATAGACCAGCATTTGTCTTACACTATCAACAGGCATTTATTTATATTAACATACTATTTATTAATACAAAACTTAAATTCACAGTACAGTAACACATACTTGTGTTACTATTATTATTATTTATATTACCATTCATATTTTAAAATAAATATTCTTTTTAGATATTTTACATTTAAAATGACTATGATCATAGTCATATTATGTAAATACAACATAACTACTCTTCCAAAATTTGAGGTTGGTAAGAACCAGGCTGCATTTATTTGATCAAAAATACAGTAAAAACTGCAATACTATAAAATATGATTATATAATTGCATTATATATTATATTATCATTTGAAACATATTGTGCTACTTAATATTTGTGTGGAAACTGTAATACATTTTTCAGAGTTATTTAATTTTTAAAAAGTTACAAAAAAAAAATTTATTTGAAATCGTAATCCTGTGTAACTTTATGAATGTCTTTACTGACATTTTTGAACAATTTAATGGATCCTTGCTAGAATATCCGTTTTTTTTTTATCTTACTGACCCCAAACCTTTAAACAATAGTGTATATAATAAGAGAGAAACAAAAAAGCCATTTTGTAATTAAATAAATAAACTAACTCTCATTTAGTCATATTTATGTCAAATTTCTGTAATGTCAATACTGTCTCATTCAGCTTCCTCCTTGGAGAAACTGCCTCAGACTCAGACGCACTTTCACTGAAGCATGCAATAGGAAATGCTTGGCTCTTTGTTTGTCCTGCAGGTTATGAGAGACAGTGAATGTGGTGACGGAGTCATTCACTCATAAAAGAGCTCCCACATTGTTCTTAACGGCAAGGCAGGTGGGGGTGAAATATCAGTGGGGTCCACTCTTATACTCCTCTACACAGGAGAACAGAAGGAGGGTCATATATTTCTCTCTCAGACACTTTTACAGCCTCTATTATGAGTGAGGACCAGCCTGTTCACACAATGGACACACACTAATGTCATATGTTAGAGCACATGAGCGATCTGTTAAGGCAGCATGTGTGTGTGTTTAAAGACAATATGGTGCATAAAAGTGTGAGTAAGAGTGTGTTTACAGACATGCATTTAAAAGTACAACTGCATGCACATTAAAGCAATATCACTTGAGCAAGAGTGGGGAAAAAAGCATGACTGCAATGTGATTTTGGTTTTATACAACCGTTAAATATATATAAAACAATAAAATTACATTTCAACATAATATTGCCAGTAACTTTGTCTGTTTTTGCTCTGCCGATGAAACACATTTGTTTCATTCCTGAACGAATCTGCATTTTTAGTAAATGAGTAAATGGTCCAAGATTCAATGACTTGTTTCCTTTGTGAACAAATCAAAGAAATCAATCAAGTGTTTAATGAATCGACTGAAATGTCAGTTATCGCCACCTATACTGTGACATCCATGTTCTCTGTGGAGGACTAAAAACATGCATGCATGATGATAACAATGGAAAAAAATATGTATACTGCAAAAAATAAATGCTTAATAAATAAATGTGAATATAAAAAAAAAATACTCATATATACTGTCATGAGCTGGGTTTGCTTCTCTGTTTCTCTCTCCCACACACGAATGTCACACACACATTAATATTCTATCATGCACACACACACACACACACACTCAGGCACGCCCATGCTTATTCTTGCTCTCACTCCACCTATTTTCATTCACAATCAGCAGGCGGGCTGCTTTGCAGGAGCACCCGTTTTTCCACTCTGAATCTATTAGTCCGTCTATTGTCTAGTGGTTGGGTGTTTCACGGTTCCTCGGTCGGATTAATGTGTGTCGCAAACGGTATGTGGCCCTTCCATGTCGATCTACCCAAGTTCTTACCATGTCTGCTTGCTTTAGTGTGCTGGCTCGTCTTTAGTGGTCTTTCTGTCCGGTGGCTGCTTCCAAGGAGCCCAGCCCCCGAGCTCTCGCCAAGACGAGTCCTTGGACTAGACCATCCTTCGGTCGTTTGTGTTCATCCTTCTGTGTCATCAGACGCGCGCCTGTTTGTGACTTCATAAAGAGACGATTCAACTCTGCCTGCCTTTGCACGGGATCCTTTACAGCACCGGTGATGTAATGTATGTATGTCATGCATTCATTAAAAAGGGAGGAGAATAATTCCTTCATTTATATACTACTTTTTTCTACTTTATTTGTAGTAACTGCAGAAATTAAAAAGCCCGACCACTGACAGACCGCCTCAACAGCTTTAAAGGAACACTGAAAGTCAACCGTCTCAAAACATTTAGTATTATAAATAATTTCAGTTCAAGTTCATGTAGTCGTACGAGACATATAACAATAGCCCGCTGACCAAGTGGCTTTCCAGAAGAGCAACATTTTTCCCACATACACAAGAACCAACGGGACCAATTGAAAACCGTTTAAAAATGACCATATCATGGTATCAATACACTAAGGAAAACAAGGTTTTTAGCAATGACTTAAAAACAGACAGAGAAGGGGCCATTCTAATCTCTAAAGGTAGAGTATTCCATAGTCGTGGCCCTGCCACTGCAAATGCATGCTCCCCTCTACGCTTAAGCCTAACGTGAGGGACCACCAACAAGGCCTGGTCACAGGATCGTAGGCTTCTAGACGGAGTATAGAAGTAAAGAAGGTCAGATAGATAAACAGGTTATGTAGAGCTTGGTTATGTAGGGATTTGTATACAAAGAGGAGAATTTTAAAGTCTATTCTCTGACAAACCGGCAACCAGTGTAGAGATCTAAGAATTGGAATGATGTGTTCATATTTATGACACTTTAAAAGAAGTCTGGCCGTGGCCGCAGCATTTTGGACAAGCTGAAGACGCACAATTTGAGATTTAGATATACCGCAATAAAGAATTGCAGTAATCTAGACGAGACGTAACAAACGCATGAACAGCCATTTCTAAAGTTTTTGGAGTGAGAAAATGTTTAATTTTAGACAGTAAACGAAGCTGATAGAAACTGGACCCAATGACAGAAGAGATATGTTTATTAAATTTTAAATGCTGGTCGACTAGAATACCTAGGTTCCGCACCCGCGAGGATCTAAAAACGGATAAACTTTCTAACTCAGGGCTTATACACTGAGAGTTATCATTTGGATCGAAAACAATTACCTCGGTCTTGTCTTCAATTATGAAGAGGAAATTTTGGGCTAGCCATGATTTAACCTCCTCTAAACATTGCAGAAGAGACGAAATCGCAGTGGAATTTTTTCTATTGATTGGTAGATAGATTTGTGTATCATCTGCGTAGAAATGAAAAGATGCACCATGTTTTTTTTAGAATAGAGCCCAGAGGTAGCATGTAAAGAGAAAATAGAGAGGGAGATAAAATAGAGCCTTGTGGAAGGCCACAGGTCAGAGGAGCAGGGGAAGAGGAAAAATTACCCAAATTCACTAAAAACTTTCTGTCAGACAGGTATGACTGAAACCATTTCAGAACGTTTGCTTTTAGACCTACCCAAGACTCTAATCTAGATAATAGTGAGGAGTGGTCTATGGTATCAAAAGCAGCCGATAAATCTAAAAGAATAAGAACCACAGAGTCTCCGGAATCAGTAGAGAGGTAAATATCATTTAACACTCTCAAAAGGGCGGACTGAGTGCTGTGAGCAGACTTAAAACCAGATTGAAAAACTTCATAAATACAATTACTAGTCAGAAAATGTTGAAGTTGATTCAGCACAATTTTCTCCAAAACTTTTGAAATGAAAGGTAAAACAGAAATAGGCCAACATTTTTTTTAGGACAGAAGGATCCAGTGAAGGCGTAGTGTGACCGTAGCGACTTTAAGGTTGGCAGGAACAGAGCCGGTTTGGAGACACTTATTAATAAGAGACACCAAACCTGGCCCAATCGAATCGATTATTAATTAAAAAAATCTCGGGTGAATGATATCGCTAGAACAGAATGAAGGTTTAAGCTTATCAATCACTTGCTTCACTTCCTGGAGGTTGATAGGTTCAAAAACATCCAAAAATGCAGAGGCAGATGACATAATTGGAGAGACAGTTAAAGTTAAAGTGGGGCAGACGCTAAGCCTTAAGTTAATAATTTTGTCACTAAAATATCTCAAGAAGCTTTCACAGAGAGCATCAGAAGCAACAGGCAAGGTGTTAACTGAAGGATTTGTGACAGATTGAATAAACTGGAAACAAAACCTTAGGTTTAGAATGATTAATTTCAATTAAATTAGAGAAGTACACTCTTAAAAATAAAGGTGCTTCACGATGCCATAGAAGAACCTTTTTGTCTAAATGGTTCCATAAAAGAACCTTTAACATCTGAAGAACCTTTCTGTTTCACAAAAGGTTCTTTGTGGCGAAAGAAGGTTCTTCAGATTACAAAAAGGTAAGAAAGAGATGGTTCTTTAAAGAACCTTTGACTGAATGGTTCTTTGTGGAACCAAAAATGGTTCTTCTATGGCATAGCTGTGGAGAACCTTTTGTAGCACCTTTATTTTTAAGAGTGAATGACAGAGCTTCGCGACTACTGCAGGTCTGAAAGATTAAAGAGTTTCTGAACCGCTGAGAGCTATATGCGCCTGTCCTTTTTTTCCATTTACATTCTAGCCTTTTCTGCAGGTTTTTGGTCTTAGGAGAACGGGTATCCGAGTGTTGCCACAGGCAGATTTTGTTTTTGCTTGGGAGGCTGAATGGTTGGCCGGTCTTTGCTACCTTAAGCCAGGCAGAATTTACGATGCTAAGATGTTGATCAGCATTCAAGTCAGATAATGGTTGATCCAAGTGCAACTGTGAGCAACATTCAGCAAAGCACAAGTTGAAATTCATGCTAAACTGTGGAGAGTAGAAACGAGAAAGATTTAAAGGTGTATTAGAAAAATGAAAGAGATCTGGAAGAGACAGTGAGAATAATATAGGCTTATGGTCAGAGATCATAAAATCTGAGAGCATAATATCAGTCACATCAAGCCCATATGAAAATACAAGATCCAACGTATGTCCCTGAATATGAGTAGAGACATTGATCCACTGGGATAGATTAAAATAATAAAATCTAATTTAAGGACCTGAACTAACTGTTGTATAAATAAATATTAATGTACAGGTGTTTTGACGTACATGCATAATGCTAACTCCATTACACTGTTTTATGTATTTAATCAAGCTATAGCCCATACAAAAACATTATATATGTATAATAATAACACTCCAACTGATGCTACAAAAGAATGAAGATTATTAATATTTTCAATTGAATATACCTATCCAGTATACCTATCCAGAGTGACATGCAACACAGTGCTTAACCCTGGGTTAAGTTTTTAAGTGTAACTTACAGTGCCAAAGGTATACAGTGTGAAGCAATACAATGCTAGAATGTTACAAGTTGTTTAGCAACTGACAACCAATGATAAATTGCCTCAGTGCTTACCTCATTAAATATTCATGAACTTTGAACTGTCACAGGAACTTTCATGTGCTGTTCCGTTTCAGCATCTGAGAGGAAAAAATATAATATTGGTGAGAAACATGTTAACTGAAGTCCCATTTGATTTTACTTTTGTACATTTAAAAGACCCCGAGAGCAGAATTACGTGACATTTTCATCTATAAGCAGTTTCAGTGTTGTGAGCTGTATTCATTCAATCAATGTTATTGACCTCATATATATATATCTTCATAGTTCATAGTCTTATCTAACAGGTCTACCCAATGTCTTGAAGCAAAACCAGCGCTACATTTAAAAGGGAAATACCAAGACAGTGGGCCAGACGATATCAGCCTAGAGCACAGTGAGTGAATGTGTGGGATAACCGCATTAGGGAGATTTGATACCACTGTGGTTTGTAATCCTTTTGAAGTGAGATCATTTTTCCAGCAGTGGTCGAAACACAATCCTCAGTTACAGACCCTGGAAGTGATGGTCTTTTTTTACCCTTTTTCAGTGAAATTTTGGAACTAAATAGGTATAAAAAGAACCGACAAGTAGAGCTCGACTTTGACAATGTGAGAAATAGGATGTGTTGCTGTTACACAAGAAATTCAGTTGATCAAAATGATCAAAGCACTGTAATGTAGATCAAAATAATACAGCTGTGGATTTAATTACATTTCTAGTTTAATGTACTTGTATTTATATAGTTTTATATTCCCCTTATTTTCATCTCTTTTCAAGATTCACTGCTATGCATTTTGTGGAAACATACTATAAAAGATTTTGAAGGTCAAAACTCAGCATATGTTGATTGTTGCGCTGAAAATGGTCAGACACGAACTAAAGTGCAGATGTTAAAATACATTCAGTTCACATAAATAAGTTAAGCCAACTTAAAACTTTCAATGCCGCAAGTCAATTTAACATTTTCAGTTTTGACATTTAAAATCTTTTACAAGAAAACTAATCTTGTAAACTAAACTAAATCGAATGGAATTAAATTATATTCAAACTAAATTAAAGTAAAAATATTCAGTTATAAAAGGAAATACAAGGACATGTAAACAAGAAAAGAAAAGAAAAGAAAAAACACAATCAATACAGAGGATAAGCTTTTGGAGGATGGATTGATGGATGAAAAATAAGACAAATAATAATACAAATTTCAATTTAATTTAATTTAATATGTCCTTGTATTTCCTTTTATAACTGGTTTTTGGGTCATACACTTGACTTCGTGTTGTCCCATGGCCTTTTGATCTCAAACATGGAGGTTATTGAGGCATGTGTGTCTGATCATTATCCAGTTTTGTTTGAATCTGAATGCTTTTCTCCATCACCTACTTTCGCTCAGCATTCACATTGGTCTAGAGTTATTCAGGAGGCAGCAAAACAAAGGGGAAACTGGAGGCGGCCCATTCAAACCAGCGCAGATTTGGCTACATAAGGAGCTTAAAATATCATCTTGTTGTAATGTTGGGTGCCAGAATCAACGTAATACAGCCTCAAATTAGAAATTTGATCGCATATCGCTGCACTGCCAACAAAAAAACGACGACCGCTGTGGTTAAATGCGATAAAATGAGCAGACTGGACAGAAACGATCATCAGAAATGCTCGCGTTTGCAGCGCATACTTCTTATCAGAAAAGGATCAATAAAGTATTGTGTTTTGTTGTTATGGGCGCATCTACAGATTTCTTGCCATATGTCTATGTTTCTTGCATCTCACGACTATGTCGTGTATGAAATAATGTCTGTGTGCATGCGTGTAAAACAACAAACTGAGCTCTTTAGCCAAAGGTGTTGTTCCAGCCAGTTTTAAACATGCAGTTGTGCAACCACTGCTGAAATAACCTCAGCTTGACCCAGCAATGTGCTGTAACTATCGGCCAATTTCTAAGTTGCCTTTTATCAGCAAGCTTTTGGAGAAAGCAGTGTTTTTACAACTTCAGTCTTTTTTAGATTCTTTTAGTGTTTTAGATAAGTTTCAATCTGGTTTTAGATCATTACACAGTACTGAGTCAGCTCTATTGAGAATTACAAATGACATGCTGCTTTCTCTGGATTCAGGTGCTTGTGTTGTGTTGGTATATTGTTGGACCTGAGCGCGGCATTTGACACCATTGACCATAGCATTCTTCTTGATCGACTTGAATGTATGGTAGGTATTTGAGGCACTGCATTAAAGTGGTTTGCCTCGTATTTCCAGAACCGGACTTTTTCTGTTAATTTAGGAAATGTTTTTTCATCCGCTGCACCTGTCTTGTGTGGAGTGCCCCAGGGATCCATTTTGGGACCTTTACTGTTTTCCCTTTATATGCTTCCCTTGGCCCACATTTTTTAAAAGTACAGTATTTCAAATCATTTTTACGCGGATTATTCTCAGTTTTATCTACCAGTAAGGCTTGATTCTGCTGTTTCATTTGATGTATTATTGAAATGTGTACATGATATTAAGACATGGATGTCTAGAAATTTCCTGCAGTTAAATGAGGATAAAACCGAGGTTTTAATATTAGGTTGTCCTGCACACTCGTCTCGTACTTTGGAAGCTCAGTTAGGTCCACTTTCAACTAATGTACGCAAACAAATAAAAAACCTTGGAGTGATTTTTTACTCCTCTCTATTTTTTGATAAACAAATTAGTGCTGTTATTAGAGCAAGTTTTTTTCCATTTGAGATCTATTGCAAAGTTGAAGCATCTTCTTTCAAGGAAGGATATGGAAGTTGTGATTCATGCACTTGTTACATCGCGATTGGATTATTGTAACTCTCTTTATTCTGGTCTTCCTCAGTCTTCATTGTTACAATTGCAAGCTGTTCAAAATGCTGCGGCAAGACTTTTGACTGGGTCAAAAAAGAGGGATCACATTTCTCCTGTTTTATCATCCCTTCATTGTCTTCCCATTAAATCCAGGGTTCATTTTAAAATTCTTCTGTTTGATTATAAGGCATTGTCTGGTTGTTCACCAAGTTATATCTCTGAACTTCTTGTGCCATATTGTCCTGCTAGGGCACTTAGATCTTCGAGTCACTTGCTTCTAACTGTACCACGGTGTCAGTACAAATCAAAGGGTGATTGGGCTTTTTCTGTGGTTGGCCCCAAGCATTGGAATGGTCTCCCCTATCATGTGAGCTCTGCTCCTTCTTTGGACATTTTTAAGTCTAGACTTAAATCTTATTTTTACTCTTTAGCCTTTGTATGTGTGTAGTTGTTGTTTTTATTCGTAGATTTGTTTGTACACTGTACAGCACTTTGGATCAATTTACATTGTGTTTAAATGTGCTTTATAAATAAATGTTGTTGTTGATAATAAATTACATTAAAAAATAAAATAAACCCTACAGAGGATAAGCTGTTCGGAGAATGTATGAATACAAGAAAATAGAAAACTGACGTTAAAATTAACTTAATGAAATTAGAATTGAATTCAATTTGATAATGTTTCAGGTGGGGGGATATAAAACAACAAGCAAAAACAATAACTTAGTATTGCCTTTGGACACAGAACATACTGGACATTTTTTTTCCATGAGGTATACTTCAGCATAATCAAACTGTGGGCAAATACACTCCCTACTTCAATTAGCACACATGGGCCTCACCGTACATACAGCCTAACCTCAGTGCATACATTTGAGTGTGTGTGTGTGTGTGTGCATGAGGAGTCTACTTTAGTGGAGGTTCACATGACCTTCAAAAAGCCGCTCAACACATCAAGCAAAAGAAGAGGGCCACCAATGCAGAAACAGTGACCACATGAGTTTTGTGTGGAGCTTCACATCAACATCACAAATCAACCCCCCCAGCCCCCCCACTCCCCCATCCCGTTCTTCTTCAAAGTGCACAACGGCAGCTGAGAGGCGTGGCCCATTGAGAGAGGGCTGGATTTAGGGCTTTGTCCTTCTGGCTTCAGGGGCGAGTGACATCTTGAATGCTTCAAGAAGATTAAATAGCAAAGCCCGGTCGGAAACAGAGAGAGAGAGAAAGAGAACGAGGGAGGGAGAGAGAATAAAGAGGAGAGAGGTAGAGAGAGGAATGGCGAGGGTGGGACCCAAGGGTTTGTAAATGTCCTCTGGGGAAATGGAGATTTGGAAAAATGGATTCGGAGAGGAAAAGGGGACTGCTGAGGAGAAAAGAGGATAATGAGAGGAGGAGAGGAAAAGAGTGGCCTCAATGAATAGGATTAGACCGGTCTCACCGTAAGGAGAGAGAGATGGAGAGAAAGAATGTAGGAAGGACACGGAGTTGATGGAGGACTGTGTGTGTTCATCTCATACACTTCACATCACATATACAATGCATGAAGGGAGGTACTTGACACAACGGTCTACACCATACGAAGTCTTTAATAACAGCATGGGTTTGTTAAAAAACATGCAAGAAACAGCCCCCAATTAAACAAATATGCAACAGATTTCTGAAAAGTACAGAGCATAAAATGTGTAGTCAAAGTCACTACTGTTAAGAAATAGGGATTGTGGCACATGATACTGGAAAAGAGTTAGACACAACACAACGTGATATGCAGATTTATTTATTAGACTGATTAATGAGCATATCATGCAATTAATTTCATTATTTTTACAGCCTAGTAAAAATTTAAATAATTTAAACACCACATGAAATACCTACAAAGCGCATACTTTTTAAATGAAAAGAATATAAGAATATATTTATTATAAGAATATATTTTTCAATAGGATTTGGTACTCTACTGTTCAAAAGATTAGATTCATATTTTAAGAAATTAGATACTTTTGTTCAGCACAGGATGTATTAACTGATCAAACGGTGACAGTACAGACATAATGTTCCAAAATATTTTTATTTCAAATAAATGCTGTTCTTTTCAACTTCCTATGCATCAAAGAGTCCAGCAAATTAATTAATTTTAATCATTATTTATTAGTTTACTTTATTTATTCCAAAAATAAAAATAAATAATAAATAATATAAGCATCTGACTGTTTTTCAGATTTATAATAAGCAAATGGTTGATTTCTGAAGATTTTATGAGACAATGAAGACCGCTGAAAATTCAGTTTTGCCACCATGGGAATAAATAAAACTTTCCGAAATAATAAAATTGAAAACAAATTAACTTTTTTTTTTATCAAATAAATGCAGCCTTAAGCATGAGAGACTTCTTTCAACATCAGACATCGTACAGACGCCCAAATCTATCTTCGAAACTGTATATAACAAATAAAATAAAGCTTAAAATAGCAGTTAAGTGTGTAAAAAAAAAGTACTAAACAAAAGAACCAGTACCGAGCATTTTCCTTTTTACTACTACAGCACTTTTTACGCATGATTTCAGGTTCCCTAGAACAAAACCTGATCTTTCACCCTCTTCATAAATACCCAAACAAGGAAAGCAAAACAAAACTCCTTTTCTCCTTAACCCTTTCCTAGTGCTTCTCCTCCACTTTCTTCAGTGGTATTTGAAAGAGAATGTCATTCAAAAACCATGAACATAGAAATTGCCATATTTCAAGTACTTTTGAAGCTTACAGGCCTACATTAACACTGTATGTGTGGTTTTGTTGAGTGTAGAGGATGTTGTAGGTTCCTGGGCCATACTGTTGAGAACGCCCCATCCCATGGCAGAACACTTTTATCCTTTATGCGTGGGTCAGTGGGCGCCCCCTGGGGGGAAACAACCCCCAGGATTAATGATATGCGTGACATGCATTGTGTGACCCCCATGGGGTGTGGGGGTGATGCGGGGTTGGGTTATATAAACTCCCCCTCATCTTGCCCTCAGCAAAGCTAGTCAACCTGCTAAAGAAACTCAAGAATGTGCATCGGAATGTGCCGGAATATCTGTGTGTGACTGTTGTTATGAGGTGGAGAGACACAAAGCTCTTCAATAAATGACTGATGGCACTCAAACAGGACAGAATCTGTCATTGTCTGGGCTATTGAGTCAAGTACAAGAAAGGTAGCCAAGGAGAAAATGTCTAATGAATTATATATGATTGTTATGTTACTGTCAATTGCTTGGATATATTTGTATATTTGTTATAGGACTTTTTTAATTAAAATTGAAGTGTTTAGTCAACTTTTTTTCCATAATTTGTTGAGAATAGATTTTTTATTAAAATTAATTTGACTAATTAATCAACATATGCAATAAACATCATTTTAAAGCCTTAAAATATAAGAATATCTAGATTCACATTTAAACTAGGGAAAAAGACGTGCAAACACACAAACTTCATTGTGACTGATGCACAGATTTAAAAAATAATAAAAAATATTAGTTAAAAAAATATTGACATTTATACCTGTAATAATAACAGGAATAAATAATAGGACATGTGCCAAGGATTTATGTATTAAATCCATAGCTTTCTCCTTCACTATTCAAGAAATTATATTTTCATCCGTTTAAAATAACCTGTGTTTCCCGATTGCATATTCTGAGAGGGGTTTTTTTCATTATGCATTGTACAGTGGTGCACATTATTAATGAATTCACACTTAAAGCCTTTCATGTTTTCTCCTCCTGTCATTCTCTCAGCATCCCTCCATCTGAGATGGCGCGGTCCCTCGTTCCGGTTGAAAAAGAGGGGTAGGAGAGAAAAGGGGGCTTCACTTCACATCCAGTGCAGCATGAAAAACGCGTTCCATCCCTTCACATGCAAATCTAGCATTACATAACTAGACAATCTGCTTGGGAGTCTAAGACTCACACGTAGTTAGACGCACACACAAACACGCACACTGAATGGAGAATGATGCCTTTATCCTGAATGTAAACATGGCTGTTTTAGTTACTCTTAAAAGGTCGGTTGTGAGTTACTGAGCTGAGCTGAGCTCATATTTAGAGCAAATTAGTTCTATAAATTAATATCAAGAATAAGGTGAATTCTAAGCAGGACAGATTTAACTGGGTCTGCACTTAAGCACATACTGTACACTCACACTGACAGGTCTCTCTATTCTGTAGACAGCAGCGTCTAGACAGCGGCTCAACAAGCAGGAGAAAGTGACGTGACAGAGAAAGAAATAATGATGCTTTCTGTAATGAACTGAAGTACTTGTTAATAAAATGCAAACTTTCCTTTGATTTCTTTTGATTTTATACTGAGCTACTGACGTTTTCTATCCCCTAACTAAAACATTAATTGGTATGTTTATTAATCAGTTTTCCTAGACATTTTATTATTTAAAAAATTGCTTGATTTAGTTAATTAAATCTGGAAAAAAGAAAAAAACTTATTTTGGAGATGTCCTCACTGACCAAAAGTTCAAATTATTATATTATTATTATATAATACACTGTGATCATTCCACAACAATTATTACTATATTATTCATTTTTTTTATTATTATTATTATTGAAACAATTTTCCAATTTAGAAAATTTTTGACATCATGACACCACCACACACAGCACACTGCCCCAAGCTGGCTTCTTGAGGGATGCAGTCAAGATGGAAAGAGTGGATAATGTGGTAATTGGATGAGTCAATGACTCTGCATGCTTTAAAAGAAGACGACGCCTCCCTCCACTGCGCCTTTCATCTCCTAATCATTTATTCATCCTTTTATTTTTGGATGAATGCTCATCTACCTCCTTTCTGTCTGTCTGTCTGTCTGTCTGTCTGTCTGTCTGTCTGTCTGTCTGTCTGTCTGTCCACTGGCAGCTCTCATGCTGAGATGGAACATCTCACCCTCTCTCTCTGAACACACACGGAAGCAGAGGTTGAGGATTAAGATGTGAAGGTTGATGCTGATTTGATTTTGATTATGAAATTCATGCTAATGGTTTAATAATCACCAATCAATATTCTGAGAGAAATTCATGCTGACAGTTGACACATTTCATATTCACACACAGGTTGTGATTTACTGCATGTATAAAAACACACGGTGATAGTACATGGACAAAATATCCAAGCTGATCTAAATGTCCAAGCTACACAATCTCTGTTATCTCTGTTATTAAATTTTTTTAAAGACATTTGCAACTGGCAACGTTTAAAACAACTGTTTTAGTTGATTGACAGGTAAGTAGGTGGTCCCTTGCTGTTGTCTGGGATGCATTAGTTTATCAGTGTATCAGTGCGCATTAGCGTATACACTAATGTGATGTGGCCACATGCAATTATACTCCCTCCAAATGTGGGTCACGATCGTATCACAAAACATTTTAGACCAAATTTACAAATGTCTGAATTTAAACCAGATAATCTGAAATGGATCATAATATGAGGTATTAAACATAGTAATGCTGTACTACGGTACAAGTCTAAAAATTCAGATTTCTTTTTATAAAAATGTGTACAGCAATAGCCTTAAAATATAATAACAACACATTTTCTTCTTTGTGATTTACATAAGCACACAACAAGCCTAATTTACAACATGCAAAAGCCTAATTTAAATGTGGATGAGTCCATCCTTTTTACATATACAATTATTCTCAAGTAATTTACCAAGTAAATTATGAAGCACACATTATTTGTTAGACTGCGAGCAAATTAGTAACTTCTTTTTGAGATCGTCAATCAGGGCCGCAGTGCATCTTGCAGTATTTGTGCTCCATATGCACACAAATCAGAAAATCTACAACAAAACTCTCTCCATCACTCAACGAGCTATAAAAATGAACACTTGTTGAAGAGAGAGAGAAGCGAGAGCTACATCATGTGTTAAGTGTACACCTGTAACCATGTAGATGTTTTGTGCTCTCTTGTCTGTGGATGAGTTGGCATCTGTATGTTTATGCGAGTGAGTTTGTGCTTTCTCCCTCGTCTCCTTTGATCCGGCGTGTGTCAGTCTGCAGCCCAGAACACATATCATGTTACCGTGGGTAAGAGGAACCTCCTTCACACAGCACCATTCAAAGCGCCGTCGCCAATCAGCCAGCCGTTTCAGACCCCTGAATTTGATGGGGGTCTGATTTTTTCCCCCCAAACTGCCTTTTATCTCCCCAAGCTTTGGATTGTAATCATTACACATAAGGTCAACAGACAGCACCAATGCACTGATTACACCAGGCAACGTTTAATAGAGGGAGAGATACAGGGAAAGAGATCGTGGCAAGAATGGCTTTCTCATTGGTGAGTGACAGATGAGATTTTCGGGCCTCAAATGCACTCACAGAACACTAATCATTCTGACCACATAAGCAATCCTGTCTGACGAGACTTTAATACAAAACACATATGGAGGACTAACACACAGCGCATGCAGAAAAATTATTGTGGGGGGGGGGATTTTAAAAAGCGTTGAGGAGTGGATGTGCTGGTTGTGACATCACAAAATGTTTTATTTTTAACATAAAACGGGGAATCAAGAAATGTTACAAGCTTTTTTAGTGAATCAAAAACATACAATGCGATCAGTGTAGTTTAACCGATTCTTGAACAGATGACTCTTATGAGTCACTTCTTTGTAATGAATCAGAAACATATAACTTGACTAGTGCAGTCCAACAGTTTCTTGAAGAGATGACTCTTAGGAATCAATTATTTTTAGTGAACCAAAAATGCACAACTCCTTCTAACCAATTCGTGAACGGATGACTCTTATAAGTCAGTTCTTTTAAATGAAACAAAAACATATAATTGACCAGCGTAGCCCAAACGATTTCTGAATGGATCACTCTTGTGAGTCATTTTATTAGTGAATCAAAATGTAGTTGAACAGATTCCTGAACAGAATACTCTTATGCATCTTTTGATGAATCACATCATTTTGTAATATTTTGCAAACCAAGGCAGCATTTATTTGTTAAAAAATACAGTACAAATGTATTACAATTTAAAATAATTGTTTTAAAATCAGCGGCCATTACTCCTTCTCTGGCACATGATTTCGTCATAAATCATTCGGATATGGGAATGATACTCTCCAAGAAACATTTCCTAATATTATCAATGCTGAAAAAAGTTGTGTATTTTTGTGGAATCCATGAAACATTTTTTTCAGGATTCTTTCGATGAATAGAAAGTTCAAAAAGCAGCATTTATTTGAAATTGAATAGTTTGTAAAGTTATACATTATTAACTGTCACTTTATCTTTCATCATGCATCCTGTCCTGGGGGGGGTTACAATATTACTTTCTATCAATAAATGGTTCCCCCCCCCTCTAATATTAAAAAAAAAAAAAAAATTTCAAGGTACTAAAAAAATCATTAATGGAATCACAAGGAACCGAATCATTAAGAGGAATCGGACCAGAATCTGAATGGTTAAATACTTTACAATCCCATGCCTAGTAGCAACACACAGACAATATTCCTCATTATCAGAAACATCAGTATTTCATAAACAGCTATCTGATACCCCCGCTGCAAGCCGGTTCATAAAGTGATGGGGGCAAAAATTGATGGGGATGTAAATATGAGCGTGCCATCTCTGACTCTGTGTGTGTGTTTGTGTGTGTTTGTGTGTGTGTGTGTGTGTGGTGTTTGTGTGTGTTTGTGTGCGTGTGTGTGTGTGTGTGTGTCAGGCTGGAAGTGCATCACAGACACAAAAACAACATGCCAACCCTGAGTGGCCGTATCTGGGCAACCCTGCCACACAGCGCCTGGCGCCCTCCTCCTCTGCTCCTTTGTGCCAGGGCCAGCGCCACGTCAACTTCACACCACCACACACCATGGCCCTTGCGCCCTGCCTGCTGTGCCACCAGAGAGAGGGGCAATGTGGGATACGTCTCAATCCGCAGGGTGGTGCCTACCCCCTGCGCCAGCTCTCCTCCCTCCTCGTGGCTCCTGATCCCCCTCTCCCACTGTTCTCTCTCCTCTCGTCTCTCCCACTGTCAATGTGTCTTAAGAACACTCCCATCCTCTCATCTCTTTCTTCCCATCTGGTTTTCTCACTGTCATTCACACTGTAGCCGTTTCTCTCTCTTTCTGCTCCATCAGCGTCCCTCCCCCAACTTGCAAATGACTCCCTCAGCCTCCCACTCGTCAGACTCTGCCCGTCGCTCTGTCTTTTTATCTTTCACTCCTTCTCCCATACCGTTTCTCTATCTTTCTCCAAGTCTGTCTTTCTGCCTGACAGATCAGAGGGGCATAAGCTTCTTTCTTCTAGACTACAGGAGTCCTCCAAAACCTCCCCTGCCAGACAACAATGCAGTGAACCTCCCACCACACACACACACACTTTGTTTGTAAACCTGTCTATAGAAAGGTGAAGGATTCAAATGAAACAGAGAACGGTAACTCAATTTGGAATTTAATGTAAAAACAAAGTTAAGTGCATGAGGTATAACATAATCAGACTTTGAGTAAGCAAGATCTGTCTGTAGCTGTCAGTTTGATAGATTAGACTGACTGTGAGACAGTATTTATTCAGAATTTGTGAGAGATCAGAAAAAAAAAGATTTTATTCTATATATGAGCAAATCCTTCAATTAAAGGTACTTTGGAGCACTTGAAATCTTGATATATTAAAGTTCTTCAAGATTCATCTGTGAAAAAAAATTATCAAGAATTCTGTGTACTTGTGTTCAAGTATAGTCTGTGAATATGTGTGGAGAGAGAGAGACATCAAACTGTGATGTCACCTGTGATGTGACAGCATCCAGCTTTCTCTCAGTCTCTCCTTTTGTTTCTCTCTACATGTCACTGTCTCCATAACTAAACTGAATCCCACACACAGTCCCAATAATTGATTTCATTATTGAGTTTTATCAGAGACAGGGACTGCAGATGGGCTGATTCTGTTCAGTTCATTTGATCAGCGATGATGGTGGTTCGTCGCTGTGCCAGATCCACTCTCACCAGATGCCACATGACAGTTGGCCATGAACAATACGAACTGGCAGCCAGGCCTAAAGTCTGTCTCTGTTCATTCAAAATGAATGCTGTCTGGAGGAGACACTAGAGAAATGTGTTTGTTTGTTTGTGTGTGGTTCAGATCAACTTTTGCTCAAGGCAGACAGAGATTAGGCTGAACTTCCTCAGTGAAAGGCAGAGAGCTACGGGTCAGGCATGCTCCTTGATCGGTATCAGGACTGATCTGTCAAAACAGACAGGTTAGCTTATGTGTATACGTGTGTCTGTCTAAATAGAGTATAGGCTAATCGCACACAAGATTATGGGCTCTTTCTCTCAAGGAGGGGAAGTATTTGAACGACACACCCTTCTGACATGCTAACATTGTGGCTGACCTCAGTGACCCCTGCTTTAGTGGCCCTAAAACAAGCATTGCTCAAAACACGCAGTGATTTTCACCACCTTACATGAATTATCATCCATGAACAACAACAACAAAAACTGACAGAAAGTAAAGCTAAAATGGGAAAAAAATACATTTATATCAGCCCAACAAGCTGGAAACAAGTCCAAAATCAGTCTGCCTATAGGAGAAACACTACAGATTTAAAAATTATAATAATAAATTAAAGTGGCATTAAAAAGTATTAGATAGTGCAAGCTAACTTTTTAATGGAAAAAGTAATGTGTTATGTTTGAAACAAATGAAGACAAAACGCATTTGGACCCCTTTTGGTTATTAAACTTTAGTGAACAGATACACAGATGAATAGAGACAAACCAATCAACTAAAAATGAATGGAAGAAATCAAAATGCTCAATATTTTGGCAATATTTAGGTTCAAAATACTTTTTTGAAAAAGGCATTGGCTGCTTATTTATTCTTTAATATGCATGTGAAATGAAAAATTAACAACTATTTAATAGTCAATTTATTAATTTTAATTTCATTATTTATTCCATCATTTATTCTTATAATAAAAAATAAGATAAGCAACAAATGATCCATACGTCAAATATATAGTGTTTTTCTGAATTCTAAATGGGTCTTACAAATTAAATTACAGTTAACGGGTTCAACAAAAGTTCACCCTTCTGCTACCTGAGACTGAGAGAGATCCACACCCACCCACCCACTATAACATATAACGCACCCACACCGCTTAACTCTGGTCACCCACCAGACTCAGCACAAACACACTCGAGTCCCCTGCAGGCTGGGCTTCTTTCCATCAATCCCCAATTTACAGATCCTGAAATATGTTAATGAAAATTAGAGTCCTTTAATCGGGACCTAATGCAGCTGGTGAGGAACACTGAGTGTCCACAGACTCTCGCAACATCATCCAGCAGCTGCGATAAAAGCTTCGTAATAAAATGTGGAAAGAAAGTGTTAAACTGAAGATTTATTGGTCCACTCACCTAGCAAGCATATAAGCAGAGGCAGACAAAGTACACAACTCCATTTCTTGAGTGAAAGTTCAGATACTGCTGGTCAAATATTACTCTATTACAAGTAAAGTTGTAAAGACAGATTTTTACTTAAGTAAAAATACAGAAGTACTTGCATTTAAAAGTACTTAAGTACCAAAAGTAAATTTCCTTTTTTACAGTGGGTACGGAAAGTACTCAGACCCCCCGTAATTTTCACTTCTTTGGTATAATTGCAGCCAATTGCTAACATCATTTAAGTTAATTTTTTTTCCCTCATTAATGTACCCACGCACCCCATATTGACAGATAAACACAGAATTGTTGACATTTTTGCAGATTTATAAAAAAGAAAACCTGAAAGATCACATGGTCCTAGTATTCAGACCCTTTGCTGTGACACTCATATATTTAACTCGGGTGCTGTCCATTTTTTTCTGATCATCCTTGAGATGGTTCTATCCTTCATTTGAGTCCAGCTGTGTTTGCTTCTACTGATTGGACTTGATTATGAAAAGGCCAACCCACTTTCTATATAAGTACCTTACAGGGCTCCCGTGCCTTTCAGAGCAAATGAGTATCATGAGGTCAAAGGAACTGCCTGATGAGCTCAGAGACATAATTGTGGCAAGGCACAGATCTGGCTAAGGTTAAAAAAAAATTTCTGCTGCATTTAAGGTTCCTAAGAGCACAGTTGCCTCCATAATCCTTAAATGGAAGACGTTTGTGACGACCAGAACCCTTCCTAGAGCTGGTCGTCCGGCCAAACTGAGCTATCGGGAAGAGCCTTGTTGAGAGAGGTAAAGAAGAACCCAAAGTCATTGTGGCTGAGCTCCAGAGATGCATTCGGGAGATGGGAGAAAGTTGTAGAAGTCAACCATCACTGCAGCCCTCCACGAGTCGGGGCTTTATGGCAGAGTGGCCCGAGGGAAACCTCTCCTCAGTGCAAGACACATGAAAGCCCGCATGGAGTTTGCGAAAAAAACACCTGAAGGACTCCAAGATTTGAAAATAAGATCTCTGGTCTGATGAGACCAAGATAGAACTTTTGGGCCTTAATTCTAAGCGGTATGTGTGGATAAAACCAGGCACTGCTCATCACCTGTCCAATACAGTCCCAACAGTGAAGCCTGGTGGTGGCAGCATCATGCTGAGGGGGAGTTTTTCAGCTGCAGGGACAGGACGAATGGTTTCAATCGAGGGAAAGATGAATGCGGCCAAACACAGGGATATCCTGGACGAAAACCTACACCAGAGTGCTCAGGACCTCAGACTCGCCCGAAGGTTTACCTTCCAACAAGACAAAGACCCTAAGCACACAGCTAAAATAACGAAGGAGTGGTTCACAACAACTCTGTGACTGTTCTTGATGGCCCAGCCAGAGCCCTGACTTAAACCCTATTGAGCATCTCTGGAGAGACCTAAATGGCTGTCCACCAACGTTTACTATCTAACCTGACAGAACTGGAGAGGATATGCAAGGAGGAATGGCAGAGGATCACCAAATTCAGGTGTGAAAAACTTGTTGCATCTTCCCAAAACGACTCATGGCTGTATTAGATCAAAAGGTTGCTTCTACTAAATACTGAGCAAAGGGGTCTGAATACTTAGGACCATGTGAAATATCAGTTTTTCTTTTTTAATAAATCTAAAAAAATGTCAACAATTCTGTGTTTTAATTCTGTCAATATGGGGTGCTGTGTGTAAAATAATGAGGAAAAAAAAATAACTTAAATATTTTAGCAAATGGCTGCAATATAAAAAAGAGTGAAAAAATTAAGGGGGTCTGGAATACCTTCCGTGCCAACTGTATGTCAATGCACTGTTTTTTTATTGTTGTATGTAATACTTGCAATGCTTCTGAAGCAACTTAGAATACAATAAACCTACTGAATACACTGACTAGCTTGCAGTCTCTTTGGAATAAAGAGCTTTTAGAATATTAAAAACCTATGGGGAAAAAAACTAAAAAAAAAATAATTACCACCCACAAAAGCAGATGTATTGATCTCACACAGCTTCTGACAGTGTGGCACACATCTATTGTAGCCATTAAATAAATCACCTTTGAACAGAGTGGGCCAGTGAAATCCCGTAAATACAATTGATAAGGAGAAACACATCAAACCTGCTTTTACAACCTAAACCACCGCAACACAGACGTAGTGCTGTATAACTTTACAACATAACACGCTTGAAAACAAAAAAGCAAAACAAGCAATACTTATTTGACATCAAACAAAAATAAAAAAATTGCTGTCTAACACTTCTGTGGTATTGTTTTGTTAGGAGATGCACAACAGTTCTTCTGTGTCTTTATAGATAATATTTTCACTTATATAATTTAGCAAAATCAGACAATATTTTCTAATATATACCACAATATTAACTTTTATTATTGAATTGTTGTAAATAAATATCACATTTGCAACTTGTCAGTGTTAAAAAATGCTGGGAAATCTCTTCTTGTTGCCCTACAAGTGTGATTACTGATAAACTGTGAAAAAAAGACAGTTTTTAGAGAAGAAGGAAATCATCCACTGACTTTCAAAGCTGCTACATATAACGACTTTCTACTTCGAGGACCTTGATAGAAATGTAGTGGAGTGAAAAGTACAATGTAGTGAAGTTAAAGTCATAAGTTCCCAGAAAAAAATACTCACGTAAAGTACCCGCTGTACTCAAAAACGCATACTTACGTACAATACGTGACTTAAATGTATTATTACTGTCCCGCCTCTGTATAGAGGTCATCTGGATTTACGTGTTTGGGGTTGTGTGTGTGTGGGGTGTGAGATGTATTACATTTTGTGTTTAGAGCACCTAACATCCGAGAAGCCATAGTGTCAGCAGATGAGCCTGCATGCGAGTGTTCTGCCCTTTGTGCCATATACCTCTCATGCTCCTCTCTCTCTCTCTCACACTGTGGAGCGAAGTGGAAAAAATCTCCTTTCCCTAGTGACCCACAATAAATGTCACCTACACACACACACACACACACACACACACACAACACCCACACACACAACACACTCTCCATCATTGTTATTTATAAACTCAATAATTATTTTAACCTAAAAATTTACTAATATTTTTTTTTTCATCCAGCTTAATCCTTTAAAGGTGGTTAAGCGATTTTTCAAACCGCTTAGAAAACTGATTCTGGCCAATCCCAGTAAGGGGCTTGTCTACTCATTATGTGGAGAGAGAGCGTTCCTTGCACAGGACGGACCTTAGCCGAGCCGATCGACAGAAGATCGAGATGGCGTAACAAAAGAAGGCTTACGATAAGGCATGAAGTAGGACCCATGTAAATATTGGATCAGCTTTGCAGCGCTGGATAGAACTCAAGGAGCGGAAGGCCTGTGGTCGGACTCCGAGGTTGCTTTGTTTCTTCTCGATAGGTGAGTAAAACACTGTGTCTGCGCCGCAACAGCTAAAGTTTGTCTAGTACACTGGACGCGACAAAGAGTCATTTGAAATTTTTGTCAATACGTCATGAATAGAACGCAGCATCAGTTTTTCGTTCTGGATTTGTCGTGTCGTGTCATGTCCACGCGCCCCAGTCCATTGTAGCCCATCGATATGTATATATATATATATGCCTATAGGGCCTTTCGCACCGCGTACTAAAGTACTGGGATGATTTAAACTCGAAACTATTTCCAGTACCATTTAAAGGGTTGCATTCGCATGACAGTGTGTACTAAGAAGTGACATAAGCCGGTCGACAGCGACGTCCTTTGGGCACGGCGTTCAACAATGGAAACAAAGAACTACGTTAACAACAGAAGGATGGAGGACGCTGTGATCGGAGCGGTGTTTTTGTTGTGTCTCGCGGGTTTGACAATAATGGACATGGAATGTCGACGTGTACGTAAAGCGATTGAAAGAACGAAAGGAGGACTAAGAATCTCCAACGACAACTGGCAGTGCTACATTTGCTACAAGTGGCTGCACTTCAGCGTCTGTCCATCTATCGTTGTTCTCCATACTTGCGAAATAAGTTGTCACAATGTTTACAGTATGTTTACACGGCATTTTAAATCATGGCGGGTGAGGGCGTTTCATACGTGTTTGGCCACTCAATGTCTACTTACGTCACGATTAGCACCAGTTGTGCTGTTTAGACCCTGCTCCGGACTAGGAGCTAATTTGGTTATCGAAAAAAGGCAATCCGGTACTAAAATCGCACCCAGTTCCGGCTGTGCGAAAACGCCAAAAAGTGGGTAGATCCACAATTAGTTCTGGTACTATGAAACGGTTCCAGTGGTGCGAAAGGCCCTTATGGTGTAGACAGCATCACTGATTATAATGAGTTCTATAGTATTTTGTCGCGCCGCGCCACTCGCGTCCGGTGTAGACACGTTGTAACATTTGTTTTGCTTTGTTTCACAGAACTAATCGTTGCCTGGGTTGCGTACGTATGTGTGGGGCGGAGCTATCAAAATAGGGGCGAGACCCTTTTGGGGTAGGGGCGTGTTCGTTTTAGTGATCTCAAAAGTCAACATTGGCTACCAGAAATCACTTACCCCACCTTTAACAAAGCTATCCCAACTGTAGCTTTTCATTACAGGAATAAATGACATTTTAAAAATATATTTAAAAAATATATTTACAAAACTACTATCTGCGGAAAGCAGCAGCTTCATGTACATTTTCGATCAATCATGGAGGCAGTAATTCATCAAATAATGAACAAAAATGTTGAAGAAGAGCAATATAATCAGGCATATATCCAGATGCACTTTGAAATCAAATGTATACGTTTCAAACGTCTGGGGTCTGTAAGATTTATTTATTTATTTATTTTATGTTTAAAATCTCTTGTTCTGTCCAAGACTGCATTCATTTAATCAAAAATACAGTAAAAACTGTAATATTGTTTTTTATATATATGATTTTTATCTTTATTATTATTATTATATTTTTGTGTTACTTACTAACCCAACTATTGAATTGTTAGGGCCTTCAATGCAATTTTTAAGAAATCAATTCACTACTGGGTGGTAAAACAACAAAACAACATGACAACATGAACTAATAAACAGCGGGTGCAATTACATTTTAGTGTATTCCCCTCACCATCTAAATCTATTCAAGAACCTATAACTGTTCTCTCCCTCATTGTGTCGCCACGCTTCGTGCTGCTAACTTTATTAATGTAATGTTGTAATTGCAAAGATAGAGGCAATGGAGACAGAGAGAGTGTCTTTGTCCACACATCTAGAGCTCCATTATAAATGCATTCAGTGTCCAGCAGACCCATTCAACGTGTACAGGCAGCCAAAGAGGCCAGCCGTCAGTGTGTCAATACATCAGATTCAAGGGCTCCTAAATGAGTGCTTGGTTGAATAATACACAAATGCAAAGAAAGCGCTCACATTCATTGCTGGAAATAACTAGGCACCACGCAAAGAACGAGCATTTAATAAGTGGAGTAATTACTGATTTTTGCTTACATAATCAAATGAGTGTGATTTTATGCAGTGGGTTATTTTCACAAGCGTTGCATGCTGGTGGGATAAATAGTGAGGTTGGCTGTGAAAAGTAGGTATTTTATGTGTTATTCTAACTTCCTCTCTTTGTTTCTATGTCTGTCCTCTCATATAAGCATTTATGATCACACTTTAAATTATTCCGATTTTCATAAGTTTGCGACAGAGCGTCTGCATATTATCAAGTGTTGTCTGTCTGTTCAGTCTTTGCGTCTACACTGGGTGCTTTAGGACTTTCTCCTACAACAAGTGTGATGTTCCTCAACAGGTAAACACTGACTTAAATGTTTTAAATGTTTCTCCAAAAACCCTTTATGTGCTAAAAAAGATAAATTAAAAAAAGAAGTTAGAAAAGACTTCTTGTAATTTCGTATGCATGCAAATATAACAATGACTTCATTGCCAGTGAACAGAATTGTAAACATTCTATCCATTTTAAGTCAAAAAGACATTATCTTACATGTACATTGTACCATTCAAAAAATTATTTATTTATTTATCATAGAATTATTAGTTTTTATTTTTAATAATACTTTTTTTTTTTACTTATAATTTTACTTAATAATTATATTTTTTTTTCTGAAAGGACAATAATTGATCAAAAGTGAGAGTAAAAACATTTATAATTTTACAAAAGATTTCTATTTCAAATCAATGCTGCTCTTTTGAACTTTATATTCATCAAAGAATCGTGACAAAAAAGTATCATGGTTTCCACAAAAGTTTTACACAGCACAACCGTTTTCAACTGTGATAATAAGAAATGTTATCGGAGCACCAAATCAGCATATTAGAATAATTTCCCAAGGATCACTGCGTAAACGGCTTGCTGAAAATTTCAGCTTTGTCCAAAGAAAAAATTACATTTAATTATAATAGAATGCAGTTGTTATTTTATTTATTTTGCAGTCAAATTAAATATTTTATAATATATATTTTATTTAAAAAAATATTATAGAAATTATATATAATTTCTAAATATTATATTTCACAATATTACTGTTTTAATATATATTTGATCAGAGCATTATAGACTTCTTTCAAATACATGTAAAAAACATATCCAATTCCAAATATTTGAAGGGTAATGTAAGTATGAAGTTTAAAGAGACATAAAATACATGGCTCTAAGGATAAAATTGGACATTAAATGATTCAAGCTAAATTAACTCATGAAATCTGTGAAGGAGAAGAATGTTTGAGGAATCAATGCAGTATTGCCCTGCAAGCTCTGTCAAATCAGATTCCATGTGTTTTGTGCTGTTCAGAGTATAAATAATCAGGTTTGAATTGAACATGCAACATAAATTAGATTTGTGCTGCCAGTGTGAACAAAGCTTTCGTCTGACTCGGTCACAGAGCTGCTCATGGCCAGCACTATTACTCAATATCCACAGAGGAAATCTGATTTGTGATTCTGTGCTCTCAGCACTCATTTATTTAGCTCTTTGTGTATTGACTGCTCCTATTGTGAACAAATCGTGCTCTACAAAACAGAGATGGCAGAACTGTTGTTTCAAGTACAGGCAGCTGGAGTTCTGGTAGTACAGTAATATATTTCATTATATTAAGTAAATTAACTTTAATTTTATTGACCATGATGGAACTTCACTTCCCAGAATGCTCTCATTTAACCTAAGGCAGTGGTTTTCAATCCTGGTCCTGCAGGGACCCGCCGCTCTGCACATTTTGTATGTCTCTCTTATCTGAAACACTAAAGCTGAGTTCATGGAGCTCTCTCCTAATGAGCTGATCTGAAATCAGATGTGTTAAATAAGGGAGACACACAAAATGTGCAGAGAGGTGGGTCCCCAGGACCAAGATTGAAAACCACTGACCTAAGGTCACCTGAATAAGGCTTTTAATAGAAACTTTAAACAGTCAAGTGTTCTTTCTAATTTTTTAATAGTTGGTCATGTTAGACTAATTCAACAACAGAATTTGTTGTGTGACTGCGTTAAACTCCTCTGCAATTCCTTCTTCTGTCATTCTGATTCAAATTTTAATGCAACTTGAAGAGTGCTGTGGCCAATTCAACTCAGATTCAGTCTTATGAACGGAAAAAGAAAATTCTTTCATTGTGAATTTGTGAACACTGGGTCACTGAATGCAGCCTTACACAGAGATCAGTGTCGAAATAGAGTATGTGGTTTTTTAATGGCAGGTTTTTTTATAATACCAGATTTGAGGAATTATTTGAATTTAGCTCTTTTCTGGTTTTCAGTAACTCTTTACATGCAGGAGAAGCAGCTTTTAAGCTCATCAATCACAGATACTGGACAGATTCTCATAGACACGTACACACACTAGCACACAGACTGACAAATGCTAAACTTACAAACTTCAAATCCTGTGCAAACAAATTGCTCTAAAATGTGAAGAAGAAAAAAAGAAACATACTTTCTTCTTTGTCTGTCTTCCTTCCTCCATTTCTACTTTCCTGTCTTTTTCTCCTGTATGACCTTCATCCATCCATTCTTTCTTCCTCCTCCTCTGTCAGCCTCTTCCTTCCTTTTTTGTCTGTCAAGATTCTTTAGGTCTGTCTTCTTTCCTTCCTTCTTCCTGTTTTTCTGTATGTCTTCCTTCCTTTCCGTTTGTCTGTCTTCCTCTCTACCTTCCTTTCTTTCTACCAGTTTAACTTCCTTGTTGTTTCCTTTCTGTGTCTTCCTTCCTTCCTCTCTGTCTACCTATTTTTCGTTGTTGGTGTCCATCTTCCTTCTTTCTGTTTGTCTAAAATACTTCCTGTCTGACTTCTTTCTTCCCTCCTCTTTCCTTTCTCCGTTTGTCAAACTTCTTTCCTTCATTTTTGTGTCTGTTTTCCTCCCTTTCCTTTCTGTCTTACTTTCTACCAGTTTGTCTAACTTTCTTCCTTTTTTCTTTCCTTTCTGTTTGTCTGTCTGCCTTACTTTTTCTCTAACGTCCTGTCGGACTTAATTTCTTCATTTCTGTTTCTCTCTTCCTTCTCCATCTGTCAGTCTTCCTTCCTGTCTGTTTATCTGTCATATCACTCTATTGTGATGTATTGTTGCACAATATATTACTGCACCCCTGTCTAACTTCCTTCCTGTTTCTGCCCTTCCTTTCTTTATTTTTCTGTTCTGTCTATCATCTTCCTACTTTCTATCCTCTCTATCTGTCTGACTTCGTTCCTTTTTTCTGTTCTCCTCCTTTACTTACTTCTCTGTCTTTCTCCTTTTCATCTTTCATATCATTGCAGTTTTGAATTGCGATATCATTACCCCCCTAATGTTGACACGCCATTCAATCTGAAGCCAGTGGGAAAAATCTGTCCTAGGATAACTAGGTGAAGGATACAGGATTTCCACCTATGGTGCTTTGGGCAAACCGTCACAGTGAACTGGTCTAAGAGTACATTAAATATGCTCTGTCTCTATTTCTAGCCTCACTGCTATTCTATGCAGAACACATAAATCACACCAGGCAGTAGAACCCAGGAGAGAGGGGGTGGGTGCGTGTGTGTGTTCAGAAAGACTGCAAGACCAGCTCCAAATGAGGAACGGGTGAAGAGAGAGACAAAAAGAGACAGAGAGAGGTCCCACTTTATACCTGGCTGCAGGGCCGGATTTATGCATAGGCATTCTAGGCACGTGCCTATGCTTGCCTGTCCAGGGGGGGGCCCCAAACACAATGAAGAGATATAATATTTTTGTTATAGGCTACTATGGGATATCTACAACAGTAAAATAACCAAACTCCCAGAAGACATTGAGCAAATAAATATAACAAAAAAGGTAAAAAATGACTAACTATTTCCATGTCTTCAAACTTTTTTAAGTACGGAAACCACGCTTTCTTTCTCCTGTTCTCTCTCACAGACACACACACAGTACAGACACTCGCGCACACATGCGGACACGCAAACAGAAACTTGTTTTCAGAGCTGTGGCTGCCCCGCGAATTTATCAATAATAGTTTCGCATTTCTCAGTAGCGAGGTTCTTGAAGCAGTTCAACTTAAAGATTCGCTATTAGTAGACGCAGCTGCTGAATACTGCTGAGAGACGCACAGATGCAAGTATTCACACGCACTTTATCTCTCTCTCCTGCTCTCTCTTTTGCTCTCTCTAATAACTGAATTAGACTGCATATCAATGGCTCAAGCCTCTAGCTGTTATTAGCTCTAAAATGACATTTTGGAATTTGCAACGGAAGGTTTGGGATGATGCGTGTAAAAAAATAGCTAGTTCAACACACACAAGATTTCAGGACAGAAACATGTCAAATGTCTTGAAACAAATCATCTGACCAATTGATGTGTGATTGTGACTCCAGGCCGTTAAAATTATTAGAGAAATAATGCACTCACGAAGTTATGTGGCCACATTGCCGCACCTATTAATGGAATGATCTTTCTCAGTTCTCAAACAAATTAAGAACTACATTCGATTTTTATTGACTGAACACAAGCGCTTATTGCGATAGAAAACACTGTAACGGTTTCCACTGATTAAGAAATATTTTTGCTTGCTTGAGTGGTAATATTAGGCCTATTATATTAATAGGGAAGGGAAAACAAAACAAAAATTTGTTTTGCCTATGTCACGAAAAGAGGTAAATCTGGCCCTGCCTGGCTGCAGGTATTTTTTTCACCTCCTCCAAAGTCCCGTTCCTCCTACTCTGTTTATCTCTCTCCTGTGGTTCCCACACACACCCTAATACCTCTTTCAGCCCTGGCAAGTCGCTACAGATCCAGCATGTGAGAGTTTGGTTTGGGGTGAGCGCCAGTCGATCAATCACCCTCTCCGGTGGTTGTATTACAAGTCTGTTCTGCCATGTCATCACACAGGAATCTTTATGGAGGCAGACAGCACTGTGGGCAAGTTTTAAATAATCATTTTTATAAAATCCAGAGCGAGCAAGAGCTTTTATCTCTGAAGTGCTTCGGTGAAGGACAGGAACAGGATGAAACACAACATTACAGATGGTGGGGAAATACACACTTGGCTCTAAGATAAAATGAGTTAGTGTATAGGAGATATAGGGGTGGACAACACACACACACATACAGCCAGTCCTTAAGTGCCCTCATTGCATGGATGTGGATCCAGACTGTGGGTGGTTAGAAGACTGTTAAGGCCACAGTAAGATAAATATTGCCTTTATATGGAGTAAGAACCATACAAATCCCATAGATGTGTGTGTGAGATAATGAAATGCAGCCCCTATTCTGTCCGAAGAGCAATAAACCCATGAAAGTTCACCAAAAAGCTTATTTTGCACTGGTTACATTCACAC
Source organism: Sinocyclocheilus anophthalmus (assembly GCA_018155175.1). Lineage (NCBI taxonomy): Eukaryota > Metazoa > Chordata > Actinopteri > Cypriniformes > Cyprinidae > Sinocyclocheilus > Sinocyclocheilus anophthalmus. The sequence goes on from JADLZN010009233.1 coordinate 779,582, forward strand.
AGCAGCAGAATACGGTTGTCAGTCCTGTTTTAGAGAGTTAAATACAGTTATGTTTACACACAGTTCGGTTAACACCAAGAATGACAACCGAATTCTGATATTTTCAGGACTCACATCTTCATTTGGGGAGTTTGTAAACCTGTGGTGTGTAAACGTCACACAATGAAAGAGATAGTAACAAAGAACTGTTTTCTATGTTGATGACAAAAGAGAGCTGTGACGAGAGGGGCGGGGCCGAGAGCCGTGGGAACGGAGCGAGGCCGGTGGAGGAAATGCTAATGCGCGACACCTGCTCCACTCACCGGTCTCGAGTCCCACGGAGGATCTCCGGAAGGATAAAAGGAGGAGTGACGACAGTGTTGGACGAGAGAGGACCAGGCCTGGACTTTATTTTGTGTTTTGTGTGTCACGGACGACTGCCACTTTACTTTCATTTTGTGTTTGTTTATTTTATTAAAGTTTTGTTTAAATGTTCGCCGGTTCCCGCCGCCTTCCTCCTACAAACGTTGTTACAAGAGCATTTTCGTTTTGTTGATAATAATAGAAGAGCACCAGTTTTATTGCAACACGCAACTTATTTGCACTGTAGATGGCATGTTAGCTGAAACACCTCAACACAGCTGTAGAAATTAGTGACAATGTTTAGTCATGGTGTCAATTTATAGGCCAATCTGGAAAGATGACTTATTGTGGGTTTCTTGTAGAATTTCAAATGTTTTTAGAAGAGTTTTATTATTATTATTGTTGTTATTACTATTATTATTATTATTAATTATTATAGCAATTAACAAGTAATATAAGGTCTGTGGTCATTGACCTGAAACCATGGACCTGAGGTCAAACCTGAGTAAAATTTCCAAAAGTTACATATGTGTTGCATACTTACATTGCTATACTTTGGGCATAATTTGTAACAGAAATCTTCACAAAAACTCATGTGGGGACATCACATGATACATATAGGTAAAAAAAATATATATAATACATAATAATAATTCAGATAAATACAAATAATATAGAACATGTTTATAAACAATATTAAAATGTAAGTTTTAAAAAAAATATTGTAATAAAAAACAACACCCATGGATATCCTCATGTGTAAAAAAGAAAAAAAATTGTATAATAAAAAAATATTATGATAAAAACTATTTTATTATTTTAAAAATAGTTAGAGATAGGGTGTGGTTTGGGTTACTCTGTAGCATTTATAATTAGCTGAATATACAAACACTAGAAATAAACAGTCATTATGTCACCATTTAGCCAGCTAACTAAAAGTGTGTTTGTGTTTCATTGAAAGCTGTTGAAGAATGTGTAGATGCAGGTGCTATACAGAGTTCATCTGTAGGGATGTATGTATATTCACTGTAATCTCCTGTCTGTCAGACCGCCTCCATTGCACTGTCAGGGTAAATGACTAATGAGAAAACACACTGTCGGCCCCTCAGCCCTGTTTCACAGGCCCCATAAACACTAAATCTTAACACAGTCTCCTCTTCTCAATCATCTGTGAAGAGAAGCTTTACATTTTCAGTTGCAGTGGACTGGATGGTCAGTTAATTGTAACTATTGGCAAATGCCCTACATTTGACTGTTTACACACACCCGCATGCTCTACCCTATCTTCCCCATCTCAATTTTTTTTTTTACAAATATCACAATGCACCTATTTTGTGATGTGACTTGAGTGGCAGGATGAACTTTCCTCTCTGACCTCTAGTGCCTGTGACCCTGGCACTGCCATAATGGAGACAGGAAGGTATTAAGGGGTCTGGTTGAGTGGGGGTGAAAGGTGAGGATCACAGGTCAAGCTCTAAAAATTATCCGTCTCTATGAAAACGCACAGAGAGGCATTATGGGGGCTCGTCCTTTGATGAAACCTCAGCTATTTGCTTTAAATTTGGAGGGAAATTACCTGATAATTACTCCCATAATGAACTGGTGTGGACTGTTCAATTTCGGACTACTTTGTTGCATACATAACATGTGCAGGTTTGTATGAGAGCGACAAATATGTGATATTATCAATGAATGTGCATTTAACATGTGTTTCAACACTTCCAACCTTGGTGGAATGTGGTAAGGCTAGTTCTGACATTTATGCTTTTTCACTGTGAATTACTTGAAATGCTATCTAAGTTTATGTAAAGAACAAAAGCACGTAGGTATTTTCTGACCCTTAGTCAGTAGGACTAATTTGATTGACGTGCATGTTCCTTACTTTTATGTATTTGATTTGAATTGTATAAGTGTGTAAGATAAAATCTTAATATACTGTAATTTAGTTAAATTAATTTAATATTATTTAATTTAAACACATTTTACAATGTTTAAAACCATTTCACATATGTGACCCTGGACCACAAAACCAGTCATAAGGGTAAATTTTTCGAAATTGAGATTTATACATTATACTGAATAAATAAGATTTCCATTGATGTAAGGTTTGTTAGGACTTTTTTGTTTTTTTTTTTTTTGTTTTCTTTGGGACAATTATTTAGCCGAGATAACAATTATTTGAAAATCTGGAATCTGAGGGTTAAAAAAAAATCTAAATACTGAGAAAATCACTTTTAAATGTGTCCAAATGAAGTTCTTAGCAATGCATATTACTAATCAAAAATTAAGTTTTAATATAGTTACAGTAGGAAATTTACAAAATATCTTCATGGAACATGATCTTTACTTTTAGAAAAATCAATCATTTTGACCCATAAAATATTGTTGGCTAATTGCTACAAATATACCCAGCGACTTGAGACTGTTTGTGGTCCAGGGTCCCCATATTAAAAACATTAGAAAAGAAAGAAAAAAAAGAAAGAAAGTTTCAGATTTGCAGAATCAGTTCCCTTTCAACTCAGCTGGCCATACATTGATTAAATGTAAAACCACGTATTACAGAAAAAAAATTACATAAATTTAAAAAACTGATTTTTCTGTGTGTTTGTACAGCCTATAAAATCAGGCTTCAAGACTTTTTTAAATTCCATAAACTTGCAGACCAAGGTTCAGGGAAGCCAGGTTTTAAGTTTGTAGTGATGAACCTTCTTTTTCTATAGTTAAAAATTAAATTCACTAGCGTTATATAATTTCATTACAGTTATCTTATGAACATTTAATTAATATTGTAATCTGCAACCTGTTTGCTACCTCAAATTGAATTTCGGGATTTAAAAAGCATTCTCAATTCAGTTCTGAATGGCACAAATATTAAAATTTAAATCCATTAGTTTAGTCAAGCAATATGTAACCAAGGTACATGGCCAGGGTCACAATAATAGTTCCAGAAATTATGATGGATAGCTGGATGGATGGATGGATGGGCTGGTGTCAAAGCACACCGGGGGCTATGCGACCTATCAGAGGATTAAGAAATAGAGTGGTTTAAGTGTGTTTCAGGGGTCCATGAGGGAAAACCAGGCTGGGGGGACTGATACGCTGAAGCACAGACAGCCCTGAGCACATCAGCTGTATGTATGTGTGTGTGTGTGTTTGTGTGTGTGTGTGTGTCCTACAGGTCACAGTCAAGCCTGAGGAGGTTTTACCAACATGCAGACTTCAGGAGATGAACTTCCATCATCCCCAAACTGACCCCAGATCTGTGATAACTATGCCTCAAAGGTAGAGTTAATTCTGCAAAGACCATTGTAAGAGCACAGTCAACCCAGCATCACAAATAAGCATATTGTTGTGACCACTTGCGCATTTCCATGCAAAACGACTTCATAATAAAGTCGGTTCAATTTTAAAACACTTTAAAACTTTGGATTAAGCTCTAATGGGATGATCCTCTGCGTAGTAAACAGACTGAAATCCTTTAGTAATCTCCTGAAGTGGATGCAAAGGTGAGGGGCCAAGGATTGCCTTCATTCCCAGAAGGTATACTGATGATTCCAGGTGAGTGAATGAGAGTATGACATCCTATTACTGGAAAAGCTGATGATTAGAGAGAAATGAGGCCATGATTTTGATGTAAAACCAAAACGAATCAGCCAACAGATAAAAAATAAATAAATCAGCAACATCATTGCAGGATTGTGAAACATTCCGAATTAAACTGAGAATGCCTCAGGGGAAAAAATTATTTACATTACAATTGAACTGAGGTACCAAACAGGACTTGAATGTGAAGGAAAAGGAAGTAGAATTACAATTAACAAACTGGATGGACAGATGGATATAAAATGATAGATAGAATGATACAGAATGGCAAACAGATAGAATGACAGACATACAGAATGATAGATAGATGATAGAACGACAGACAGAATGATGGATGGATGGATGGATGGATGGATGGAACAATATAGAATGACAGAGAATGATAGAACAATAGAAAACACGATAGATAAAAGCTAGTAAAATAGATAACTATAGACAGATAAAATGATAGACAGAATGATAGATAGAACTACAGATTGAACGATCGATAAACAGAACGATACAATTATAGATAGACGGAATGACAGAATGACAGAACCAGAAAGATAGAACAATAGAACGATGGATGGATGGATGGATGGACGGACGGACGGACGGATAGATGGAGACAGACAGACAGACAGGCAGGCAGGCAGACAGACAGACAGATAGGCAGGCAGGCAGGCACAGACAGACAGACAGACAAAAGGATATGACAAATCATGGAAGTTGTGGAACACATTCTTTGCTTTTGAACAAAAACATGTTCTCCTCCCCATTGTCCTGTGCACTTCTTCAGACAGGCCTTTCCTGACCGCAGTTATAATCAACTACAAATTCCAACCCTGAAAACCCCATTAGCCTGTATATGCACTCTGACAATAACCCAACCTCACAAACTCTCAGGCCACGGCTCCAATATAAAGACCCTATGGACCCTCCTCCTGAGTCTTTAACACTCCAAAAAGCGCCTTCTCTGGTTTTCTTTCTTTTTTTCCCTCCTGTCTATCCCATTCTTCCTCTCTCATGTGCATCTTGCTGTGCTGAAGGTATGGCCTTTTGAAGTGCACTGCGCTCTAATTGGACAAAAATGTAGTGTGAGGCTAGCTGGGTCATTATTACCCACACTGACCCACTTGATAGCGACCAATCCGCATGTCGTTAAGGGAACCTGCCGTTCCCACAACGATGGGAGCCATAGTGCTGGGGGTCTGGATTCCGTTAGCTTGGCCCGTAAAAATCAAGGCCCATTTTAATCAAAGGATGAAGGGGTCAGTCCTGGGCATCCAATTACAACACCAGATGTTGCACAAGGGTCACCCTGACCAGCTCATTAGGCTTGCTTTGGTGCACTGATATTGAGAGGGGCCGCTTCTGTTTGGATGGTTTGTGATTTTGCCTACCACATGGGCAAACTTGGTTCATTTCATATCTATTGTGTTCTATTGTGTTCTAAAAATTCTAAACACAAATTCTCATAAATTAGTGTAAGCATACAAACATTATTGAATGAATTGAATGAATATTCACAAGATCACCATTGACTGCCTCGGGGAAAGGTGGTTTAGAAGCTGTCAATCAATTAGGAAGTCAGAGGGGAACCTTTAAGCAAGTCAATAATTTTCTCAATGCTATGCTTTCTGTCTACTGCAAACGTTCTTTAAATCTTTCTTGGATGTGAAGCTACAAAGAGGTTAAAGTTAAGCAACAATATTTCACATGGGATTCTGCCAAAATCCTTGTGAAGTCCATAATTAAAGAAACTAAACAATACACTTCTGGCATCAGCCTGTCCTTATCCATGGCAGGAGATTTTAAACATCTTCATTCCTGTCCCAAGCGAGATCATATTTTGTCTGTCTGCACTTGAGCTCGACTGGCAAGCTTAATGCTGAATCACTCTAAAACACTGTGGGTGGAAGTGGGAAAAGGACCAAGTTTCGGTAAAAGATTATACATATTTTAAAGAGCACAGGAAGGGTGCGATCAAGAACCAATACTCTTCCCAAGCTAACACTCCTTATATAAGGAAGCATTAAGAGCTATTATAGGGAAAGGTGGTGAGATTATATCTTTGCACACGGTCATTTCAAAAGTTTGTTTTGTTATATGGATTTTTTTATACTTTTTTTTTTTGTTTTTTTATATACATAAATTAATACTTTAATTCAGCAAGGATGCATTAAATTGATCAAAATGGGCATTAAAGACATTTATAATACAACAGATTTCTATTTCAAATACATGCTTTTTTCCTACGCAAAGAGCGAGGGAAAAAGAAAAAAACTTTTCACAAAATTTACTCGCACAAATGTTGGAACATGTAATAATAAGACATGTTTCGGGAGCACCAATCGGCATCACGTCTTAAAATGAAAGTCGTCACAAGCCATAGAAGAACCTTTTTTGTCTAAATGGTTATATAAAGAACTTTTAACATCTGAAGAAGCTTTCTGTTTCATAAATGGTTCTTTGTGGCGAAAGAAGGTTATTCAGATTTTAAAAAGGTAAGAAAGAGATGGTTCTTTAAAGAACCTTTTACTGAATGGTTCTTTGTGGAACCAAAAATGGTTCTTCTATGGCATCCTTGAAGAACCTTTTGAAGCACCTTTAATTTTATGTATTAATGATTGCTGAAGGGTCAGTGACACTGGAAGACGGGCGCTTTCGCATGACGGTAATGAATTGACTTTAACAATCTATTTAAATAGAAAACGTTGGAAGCCTGTTTCTGCCACCTAATAGCAAAAAATTCAACTAATTTTATCTCACAAATTTTCACGTAATTTGAATTTTATTCTAGATTTTACACTCACTTTTTTTCTTTTCGGTTTTTTATAAATGGTATGACTTTTCATCTTAAACTCTGCCTGTTTTTCCTTGCTATTGAAGTGTCCAGGAGTCTGCAGTTATCTATCTTGCCATGCTGATCTTTTTCTCAGAATTGGGGAAAGCATGAGACGACAAAACTTCAAGAATTTCTGCAGAAAAAAAGTCAAGTTCAATTACTATTTTATTTATTATTTTATTTTTTAAATGTTGCATAAAGGGCTTCCACCAAAATAGTTATTTTAAATTGTAATAATAATAGTTGACAATATTATTGTTTTTATTGTATTTTTATCAAATAAATGCAGTCTTAGTGAGTGTAAGAAAACATTTTAATATTTTATTAAAAAATATTAAAACACTGTACCTGCCCCAAACTTATAATGGTTATGTACCTTTTATCTTTCAGCATCTTATATACTTTCTTATATTTGATCTCATTTTTGTTACTTATAATTTCTCTGTATTTTAGCTTAATTCCATAATCTGTTTCTTACTTATTTGTTCAGAATTGTGTATATTAGACTACTTTGTAATATGGAAAGGGAAGTCATTTTCACTTTTCTCACCATTGGACTAGTTCATTAGCTCTAAAGCATAATTTTAGCGTTGCATTATTTTGACTTCTCCATCATACAACTCTTTAAAGAAACAGCTTATTGGCTGACAGATGTGTTCGTTCATCAGCATCAGCGCAAATGGCTTTAGGTGACTTAACATCTGCGCCCACTGCTCATGTAAATGTTACACCAAAGGATTTCAGCATCTAGCTTCTCCTGAATTTCCCCTGGAGGAAATCATTGCCATTACTGACACGGCTAAAAGGAAACTGCCTTGCTTTTATCCTGTCAGCTTTGATCTGCGCATCCCAGAGGAATCGTCTAACTACACCATGTCAATCATAGTGAAAACACTTCAATCATTTCTGCCAGTGTTACTGTTTTTAGGCATGTTCAGGAAGATGGTTGTTCGGTTGATACGTTTGACTACTATCTCTGTCTTCATTCCCTCTAGGAATACCCAAAGCTCTTCATCCAACTCTAAATTGTTTCTCGTTATTTTCTTCTTTTTAACATCCCATTTCTGCTCTCCAGCCTGGGGATCTCTTTACTCGAGAGACGTGGAATATCATGCACATTTACAAACATGCCTGCAGCTTTCAATGCACAGAACGCAACTACTTCTATTAGCATCGTTGCCTAATTACTGAAAGCAAGCTGTGATTCATACAATACTACAACAGGAAACATTAGCACGGCAAAATATTAATAATGCACTAGCAATGAACTCTGATGAAGAAATAATCTAGAAAAATATTACTGTTTCAAATAATCCAATCACATAAAGTTTGGGTTTGAACTTAAAGTCAAAGCTTAAGAGTAAATGAATGAAAACTGGTAAACTGAAGCACTTTGAGATTAGAGATTGAAATACCTCACCTAAGCACATATTCAGTATGAGATTATTAATCAGATATATACAATGCATATCACATTATGAATATGCACTTCCCCACAGTAAAGCTATGTGAAGAATTAAAATAGTAAAGCATAAATAATTCACAGCATTCTTTTAAAATAGTAACCTCATGATAATTTCAGGAGGTAAGGCATACAGGTTTGTAACAATATGACAGTGAATAAATTATGGCAGAATTTCTATTTTGGGGTGGACTATCCGTTTAAAGGGCGTTTCCAGCTAATGACAAATACTATAATTTAAAAAAACAACAACAACTATGTAAATGTGACATATATTTCACTCCTATATATGAAAATACAGCCCAGTATTAGTCTATCACTGTCTTACACATTCATTTGCGACATTCAGAGGAATTAGAACCTGTTTGACTAATCTACACAGACAATGGAAAAAAGTCATATGACTGTTCATATTAAATCGAAATACAGCAAAAAAATTACTTTCAGTGATCACGTCAGCAAAGTAGCAGCCACTGAATCTTCCCAAATTCTCTCATATTCAGTCTTTAATCTATTGAGGAAAATAGATTTCTGCAATTGGAGCAACATAACTGGAGTTATACATAGTTATGAAAATTACAATTGACTTAAATTGCTTTTAAATTTGGTATTGGCTACATTATAGCTGTTTAATTGTGTGTGGAATCACCTGACCCAGTCCTGGGGCAATTTAGGTGATCACACACACTGGCCTTCACACAATCCACTGGAACCTCTGATGGCAGGCCGTGTTCCCTGATGTTCATTCACCTAATGATTACCACGGAAACCATGTGCACTGATTGACCCTCCCGACTGCATAAGAGAAAAACAGAAGGAGACAGAGAGAAAGAGTGAGATAAGACCGTGAGACCTACTTACCACACAGTCCTTAATTTAGCCATCGCTGACCATTTTTGATATATGTGAGCTTTCCCATAGAGATTACATGTTTGATGTATGTGTGTGTGTGTAGGCATGTCCCAGTTTTAACTGGGTCTCTGCTACCGGGCATTCTGGTGATCTACTAATGCAAGTCAGTAGCTTATATTCTGGTGAATATTTATTTGAACGATTCTAATATCGATTCTCAAAAACACAATGATTGACTCTTATAAACTTGTACTTTTTAGTGAAAACGTAAAGCACAATAGGTGTAGCCCATTGCATAAACTCTTATGAAGCTTGAGCAGTGTACTCTGATTTGAAAGATAAATGACTCAATTCAACTCTTTTTAGTCAATCGAAAACATACAGCGGGACCAATGTATACAGGACGACCAGATTAGTCCGATTTACAAAACAAATGATTGTTATGAATCCCTCCATTAGTGAGTCAAAAATATACAGCATGACTAATGTAGTTCGATTCACAAAACAAATTAAACTTTCGAGCTGGTTCTATTAGCCAATCAAAAATATACAGCATGACCAATATAGCTCTTATGAGCCAGTTCTTTTAATGAATAGTTCAAAAAGCCCATTTACAGATTTGAATCAATCTGTTCTGTATAATTTATGTCATTAACAAAGAGAATTTATTTTATATGTAAGCAAAATGGACTGAAATACACCCTGATAAATTGGAATTGAATCTGAATCGAATCAGGTTATCGACACCCAAAAGTAATTTGCAAATGTCCTTGTTTTTGGTGTGTTCAAACGAGGGAGTGAATGAGTGTGTCCTACTGTGTGAGAAAGTGACAGCTTCAAAAGTGTATTGCGACAGGCATGCATGTATGTATGAGCTCTCAAAATCAGTGAGACACGGTGCACAGGAGGGGCTGAGTGACCTTTGGCCTTCAATGTCAGAATCAGACACATGGTAAAACAAAGACAAGAGAAGCTTCAACCCGTTTTCACCTTGACAGCATCAGAAAAATATATGAGTGTGTGTTTACGTTAGCGATAAGAAGTAAACAGAGACTTGAGTAAGCGAAGGAATTTCTACTACATTGTGTGGCAATAGAAGCCAGGCTGTGTGACCCCCAAACACAGATACATGAATCGCTCTGTCTGTCTGTGTCTGTGTGTGTGTGTGTGTGTGTGTGTGTGTGTGTGTGTGTGTGAAATTGAGGAGGTTAGATTACAGAAATCGAGCGGTCTGTGTGTCGCCTGCATTATCTATTCCTAAGCTTTTATTAGCTGTGTGCTTTGAAGATGTTCTAATAGCTCTGCTCCAGGGTCCTCTACAACCACAGAGCACCTCTTTCACTTATTGATTTATCTAGCATGGGTTTCCCCATCACTAAACTCTTTCTTTCACTCTCTCGTCACATCAGATTATGTCTAATAAAGAATACAATTACATATTGATTCATTGGATTAAGTGTGTGTTGATAAACTTCCACAACTACTGGCTAGACAAAAAAAGGACATGCCCCTGGCCTATATAAGGAGAAAACTGCAATTTTGGGAGTGAATTTCGACGAATAACCTCTTTGCATATACTGCTAACTTGTGTTCTCAAGCCATCAGATTCAATCTGGAGCATATTTTAACATTCAAAGGGAAAGAGACAAGTCTTTGACCTTTTGGTCTCACACGGCACAATAGACAGAGGTGTCCTGGTTGACCTTCTGGACCCCCAAAGCCTGTCTGACTGATTCAGTCTAATTTTCAGTGCCTAGTAATCCATTAACACAGTCAGTTAAGTTTGGTGGAAAAACAAACCATTAACGCATGACAGACAACTGTGCGCCAAATAGAGGGGAAATTATTGCTCGTTTATTTCCTGTGCTAGAAACATATTCACACCAAATAAAAGAGAAAGATTAACAATATTCAGTGAAAAGCTTGTTCTTACAGCTTAAGTTCAAATAATTTAATAATTGAACTACTGTAATTATATCAGTTTTAGTATTAGCCTATAATTTTATCAGGGATGGGCAACTTTGATAGTGTGATATGGATATCCCCTTGAACTTGGTAAAAAGATAATCTGTTTCCTATCTTTACTGGAAAATATTGTTTTAATGGTCAGTTTTTCATTTATTATTTGCTAATATTAGTGATTGTTTACATTAGAGTGCACGTCCTACTGCACTGAAATTAATACGGGAGTGGCTGGAAACTAGCGATCTCTCCTGGTTGGAGATAGTATTAACATCATAAACTGAAAGCAATCTTTACGTGACTTGCTTCAAATGTTTTAAAATTCATAATCCGAGTCTAATATGAACCAGTGGGCCGTACTAAAAGACACTGCGGGCCATATATGGTTGCTGTCCGGCAGTGCGCTCTAGTGCAGAGATCGTTTCCGCACCGAGTCTGTTGCTGCGCTGCAAGTGCTGAATTAAAGTAATAGCGCATTGTTTGCAGTAAATATGAACAAGAATTGACACACGAAAATGTAGTAGTTACACCATAAATGCATATTATTAAAATCTACTGTGTTTCACAGTCAACACATATGGCTTTTTGGCTAGGTTTAAAGGGAAAGAGCACATTTAGATATAATAATTTTAGATACAATAATAGATGCACTCGTGGAGGTAGGAAAACAAAGCTCTTTATGAACCAGGATTGCTTTGTAATAAAGATTTCAATGAAAAGAAAAAGTAGTTAATGTTTTGCCAATTGCTTGAGCAACGTAATATATAAATCTAGAAGTAAATGCAAAGTAAATGCAAAAGTAAAAAGCATTGAATAATGTGTTGCTTATATTTATTGTGTTTAAACATGTTTGTGAAAGATTGTATTACTGTACTGTATAAAAAAAAAAAAAGAATTGCAATGCTGAAAAAGGGGGGGGGGGGCCCCCCCATTTCCAGTGACAATGTTTGGATTTGAAATCAAATAATGGATAAATGTTGTGTTTGTGGTAATCAGCCACAGATCAGTAACGAACTCCTGTGTAAAAGCTGCTTCCCCTCTCACAAGAGACAACAAAGAGGGAAATTCCCCTCATTTTCAAAAATGAAATTCAGGCCCTGAATAAATGTCTAAAAGAAAAGATCGGTATCGGTGATCGGTATCACAGATACTGCTTTCTGTGATCGGTGATCGGCCTCAAAAATCCTGATCGGAGCACCCCTAATACAAATCAATTAATTTTAACCTTCAATATTATAATAATGAAGTACCAACTGACTCTCATATATATTTTACAGCATTAATTGAGAAAATTTGCCATGTACTGACCGTAATATATATCCAAACTAATCAATATTGAAAATTAATTGAATCAAAGCAGCAAGCTTGTGAATAGAAATCGAATCAAATCATGACATTTCTGTCAATACCCAGCCCTAGTTATTACTGTTAAGTAAAACTACAACTAGTAAAAACAAAAAAGTTGAAATAAACACATGAACATTTTTTTTTTTTAAATAATGCCTTGACACCTAGCTAAAATAATTTTACGTTGAACCACCAAAATTATTAATTGCAAATAAACAAAAACTAAAACTGAACTGAAACTAAAAGTGAAATAAAAATAAACTTAAATAGCAATAACTAAAAAGCTAAAAAAAAATTTGACAAAATGCCCCTAACAAATTACTAAAAATTTAACTAAAATTAAAATAAAAAATCTAACTACAGCCGATTAAAATACTAAAAACTATAACAGTACATAAATAACACTTTAAAAATAACACTAAAATTACAATGAGCATTCCGATCAGTCCAACACGGCAACACTGGCTCAACATGAGCCAGTTTGGCATGGCATGTGTTCGGAGCTGGGTTGCTTGTTTGGCCGACCAATAGAAGAAGAGAGAATGTTTGTGAAACCTGTTTGCAAAGGTTCATCACTGCAATTCCATTTGGTGCTGCTAGGCCAGAAGAAATTGCACACTTCAGCCTCAATTGCCATACATAACACTTAAGATCACACAACACTTAAAAGAACACTCCACTATTTTTGAAAACAGGCAAATTTTCCAACTCCCCTAGAGTTAAAAAGTTTAGTTTTACCGTTTTCAAATCCATTCATCCGATCTCCGGGTCTGGCGGTAGCACTTTTTAGGCTGTAGCTTAGCATAGATCATTGAATCTGATTAGACCGTTAGCATCTCGCTCAGAAATGATATTTTTCCTATTTAAAACTTGATTCTTCTGTAGTTACATCATGTACTAAGACCGACGGAAATTGAAAAGTTGCGATTTTCTAGGCCGATATGGCTAGGAACTATACTCTCATTCAACTTTGCTGCCGTACCATGGGTGCAGCAGGCGCAATGATATTACGCAGCGCCTGAAAATAGGATAACTTCCGTCAACATAACCAACTTGACAGCAAAGACAAAGAACTTTAAGCTACAGCTAAAAGTGCTACCGCCAGACCCGGAGATCGGCTGAATGGATTCGAAAACGCTAAAACTCAACTGTGTAACTTAGGGGAGTAGGAAAATGAGCCTATTTTCAAAAATAGTGGAGTGTTCCTTTAAGATCAGTTTTTAACCTGCAAATTTAATCTCTCTCTTTCAGAGAAAGATTTGCGCTGTGTAATTAGGGGATTTCTAATTAACTAATTTATGAAAAGCCGATACCTCACCCAACCCATCGGCTCCTTTCATGGGCAGGCACTAGATATAACCTGCTTTTACACTCGCGATGTTACCAAACAGAAAGCTCTCACGATTGGATTTCCACTGTGTTCTAAACACAACCAAACTCCTTTAATCTCCAACCACCCCTGTGCTAATGCAATGGCTTTAATCAAAGCGATAACAGCATGCTGTGACACTGGAAAATGTCCCGTCACACTTTATACATTTCCGATGTTTCGGTTCAACATTCCTTCAGAGAGTGTCATAGATTGTGTGTGACAAGTGAATTAGTACAGTAGACAGTAGACTGGCCCATCTGGTGTTTTATTCCTCTTTAACATGTTAAATCCCTTCATCACCACCTGGACTACTACACAAAACAATGGGCAACTGATCTAAAGCAAACAATTCTGGGAATCCAACAATTAGGCCTAACTGTGTCTCTTCAATTAACAGCTACTGTAAACTCATTTGGCGCATGCATATATCATTTAATGTAGGTTTATAATGGCACAATGAGTAATATGAAGTGGATGTACAGTAGTGTATGCATGTGTTATCTGCACCAGGTGTGGTGGTTAATCTCCAGATGTGATCTCGTATCTTCAGGCAGAAAATTTCCAGCAAATTTCTGGAAACTTTCCAGGATTTTTTGGAAACTTTTGGAGTTTCTAGAAATTTACCGGAAATGTTCCGCCCCTTTGCAACCCTAACTGAACCCAAACTTTAGAACAGTGGGTGCAGTAAAATACCATAGTAATTGTGGTATTTGTGGTAAGATGGATGCCTCCTCCTCCTAGTTAGATCAATGAAACTAAGGTATGAAATAAATAAATACAAATAAAGATAAATAAAAAATTAAGTCATTGCCAAAGAATTTAAAAAAAATTTGACATAGTAAGTACTTCTTTCAAGTATTGTGAGTGAAGTGACATGTGGCCAAGTATGGTGACCCATACTCGGAATTAGTGCTCTGCATTTACCCATCCAAAGTGCACACACACAGCAGTGAACACACACAAACCGTGAACACACACCCGGAGCAGTGGGCAGCCATTTATGCTGCGGCGCCCGGGGAGCAGTTGGGGGTTCGGTGCCTTGCTCAAGGGCACCTCAGTCGTGGTATTGAAGGTGGGAGAGAGCGCTGTACATTCACTCCCCCCACCTACAATCCCTGCTGGTACGAGACTTGAACCCACAACCTTTGGGTTATGAGTCCAACTCTCTAACCATTAGGCCACAACTTCCCCAAAGTTGTTGAGTGCAATGCAAATACCATCACAAAAAAAGTAGAAAAAACATAGAGCTCTCATAGTATTATGAACATGCTACCATGGTACCACCATGTTTTTTGGATATATACCAGTATGGTGGTATTACCATTTGAAAAAAACAAAAAAACATGGCATTACCATCTGAAAGCATCACTGTACCAGAGTGTCACCACAGTGTTTTTTGTAAGCATTATTTTGCTACATTTCTCCAAAACAATCACAGTTACAACAGTTAGTTTTTTCAGTCATGATGGTTTGCTGATTGTAATCGTATTAAAGAGATTACACATAAGACGGTTAGCTCTGCTCTTCAGTACATTAGTTCATGCTGGTGCATTAGTGCCCTGAGTTTCATGAGGTCCTGACACACTGACCCAATGACCAAACAGCACACAGAATATTATTAGCTTAGTGCAGTGCTGTACAATAAGCTGCATATTCAGTTTTGGCAGCATAAAGACTGTTCAAAGAACCAGGCTTATATGTTTAATGCAAACTTGAAACGCAAGACGTTTGCTTATACTAGCATCCATGTCTGTGTGTGGTCTTGAACAAATCCATGACTATCTATAAGTCACTGCAAACGAGAGGTAAAGGAAAAAGAGCAAGACACAGAGAAAGAAAGAGAGTTAAATCAAAAGAGCACAATAGCCAACTTGAGAGGGCCAAATGCTCCGAATTAAAACAAAGAGACGAGAACAAAGGTAGAATGAGAATTAATTGTGGAGAAGACTGAAGTGTCTGACTTCAGCAGCAGAAAGTCCTCTTTCTTTTCCTGGACAGCTGAGGGTCTTATTATGGGATTAAAGCTAAACATTGGCCGAGTGGAATGTTGTGTTGGTTTGGGCTGTGATGTCTGGTGGGTTTCTGAGGGGAACGGGGGGGGGGGGGAGGAGGGGGGGGGGGGGGCTATGTTGGCTGCTTGCCCAGGATGCCAGATCAGTTTCGTTGATGTCTGTGTGTCTGTGTGTGTGTGAAGCGAATAGGGGGATCCATAAGGAACAGCTGCTGTATAGAACACAGAGGGGCACTTAAAGTACAAGGTGACTCTGACAGAACTCTTAAAATTAAACTTGCCTCAATGCATTTGCCACCTCAAGTGCCAACAGACCACACCGCAACAAAGAAATTTTACGCAAGTGCAAGGCCACAGGTAATCACAGCCATGCTGATAGTCATTACAACAGCACAAATGCACGTATGGATGCCCAGTTATTAAAAATTTTGATCAAACTGATAATAATTTTCATGTTATAACAACTCACACTATAATGCACAGTATGAAAAAAATGCTAAAAATGACATTTAAGTGTTGTTAAATTATGTAGTGTTTTTAAAAGATTAATTTTAGGTGAGCATTAGATGACAGCGAAGTTAATCTAAATATGGGAAGTTAGACCTGGTGAGTAAGATTTTCCTTTCCTTTTTAAGAAATTAGTACTTTTATTCAGCAACAATGCAATAATAAAATGTCAAATATTGACAGTAAAATGTTTATAATGTTACAAAAAATAAGTTTTATGAATGAATATACTTTATTGTCCCTTTCAGGGAAATTCCTCTTGGACAAGCATGACATGGCCAGTACACAACATCAAACTCACATAGCACAGTACATGACATACAATAAGTTACGCATAACCAAAAAAATTTAAAGCTACAGTATGCCAATATAACATCTCATTTTTGCAATTCTCTATTGAATAATTTAACCGCAGTTGGCAGGAAAGAATTTTTGTAGCGATTTGTCTTGCACATCAGAGTCCTCAATCGTCTCCCTAAGGGTAACATGCTAAAATTCTCATGTAAAATATGTGTGTCATCCACAACAATTTTCAACAATTTATAAGTTGTGTTCATCGAATAATCTAAAAATTATCATGGTTTCAGAAAAAAAGGATCTTGGTTTCAGAAACAATATTAAACAGCACAACTGATAATAGTAAGAAGAAGAAATGTTTCTTGAGCACCAAATCAGCATATTAGAATGATTCCTGAGTGATCATGTGACACTAAAGACTGGAGTAACGGCTGCTGTAAATTTAGCTTTGCCATTACAGGAATAAATTACATTTTAAAATATATTAAACTAGAAGTTATTTTAACTTGTAATAATATTTCACAATATTAATGAATTTACTGTATTTTTGATCAAATAAATGCAGTGTTTTTGAGCCTAAGATACTTCTTTCAAAAACATAAAAAAATCTTTCATCTAACCTCATTAAATAAACCATTGCACTGACTCACACAAACACACACTCAGGCAAAGAGAGTATGAGTGTCATTGTTTAGTTTGTTTCATTTATTAATTTCTTTGTTCCTCCGTTGAATCTCAGTGCGGCATTGGATGTGAAAGTCATACTGTGAGGGAAGTGTGTAGATTGTGCGCTGACATCATTAGCTTGTGTGTGATGGGTTAAAGCTACAGTGATACGTCCAGTGGTTACTCCTACAACATTGTGCTACTGGTTACATAACAATGGAACACACAAGCCCAAAATCTACCAAATCAGTTAGATACACTCTTAAAAATAATGGTGCTTCAAAAGGTTCTTCACAGCGATGCCATAGAAGAACCATTTTTGGTTCCACAAAGAACCATTCAGTCAAAGGTTCTTTAAAGAACCATCTCTTTCTTACCTTTTTATAATCTGAAGAACCTTCTTTCGCCACAAATAACCTTTTGTCAAACAGAAAGGTTCTTCAGATGTTAAAGGTTCTTTATGGAACCATTTAGACAAAAAGGTTCTTCTATGGCATCGTGAAGCACCTTTATTTTTAAAGAGTGTAGGTAAAATAACTCATTGTATGCCAGATCTGTCATTGCAACAATTACCAAAATGTTTCCATAAGAACCCAGAGTAACCTAACAGTGTGCTGTCTAACCAGCCAACCAACAGTCCAACCAAACTGTGCAAATATGCAAATGAGACCACTCTTGTCATTATAAATTATGAATGCATTTACCGAAAAGTCAACCTCCAGGCCTCAAATGCTTCAGTGATCACCTTGAACATCCCTACACAACTCAGATGAAGGTTTTATTTAAGCACTCACTTCTCTATTTCCCTCTGATAAAACTGTTCAGAGCATTATTAAGTACATCTGCTCAGCCAGTGTTTGACAACAATATATACTAATCACCAGTGTTGGGCAGTAACGCATTATTTAGTAACGCGTTACTGTAATTTGATTACTTTTTTAGTAACGGAGTAATTTAACGCGTTATAATTTTCAAAATCGTAATTAGAGTATAGTTACAAGCCGAGGTCTCTACGTTACTGCCGAGTTACATTGCTGACAGAATGCAGTGTTTTATAATCTAGAGATTGTAAAAAGGATGTAGCACACTCACTGTCGAGTCAAGTGCCAGTGGATTTTAGAGAGACCTGCTCCCGCGAGACCCGACGCAACAGAGTGCTGGTAATTAAAACACATAACAACTAGAGTGATTAAAGTAAATATCACAGATGACAACTTTTATAACTTTCACAACAAAAATGTCTTATCACAATTTGTACGATTTTATTTATTAAATAAGTTTATCCATTAAATCTCCATCTAACTGACAGCAGCTCTGAGCGCAGCATAGATTGGTTATTGGGCGATATTACAGATTTCTTTTTATTTAGCACTGTCAGACGATATTCGGCATTTAAACGTGCATTTCCCCAATTTTCATATTTTAAATCTTAAAATAATCACTCCTTTTTTCATAATGTACATTATAATGTTGTTTTGCCTAAATTCACTATAGCATTTAAAATGTCTGATATCAGTTTTTAGTGTTTTATTTTTAATTTATTGGTACCATATCTATTATTGGTTGATATTAGAGGGTGTTTATCAATCAACATTGAATATTTATCAGTCGTTATTGGATATTTAATTGTATGCTCATTTTCCCAATGTTAGCATTTAGATTACCTTTGCCATCATCTCATGCCTTAATCTTAATCTTTAAAAATATCAATCGTTTTATAACACTGTTAAATGTCATCTTTAACAGATCTCAAAATGAATATTGCATGCTATGATTTATTTTTAGCTCTTATTTAAATGATTGATTTTAGTTTTTAGTGCTTTTATTTTTAATTTATTTTGACAAAATACAATATAATTTTAATATCTGTCTATCAGCCACAACAGGCCAGTGTATGAATATATAAGTAATTGCAAACAAATGCATTGTTTCTGAAGCTAATTTGAGAATCTGCTTTCGCTAAGGTAAACATCTGTGCTATTACTAAACATATGCAACAATGAGGCTGAACAAAGGAATACCAAAATACTCAAAGGAAACCACTGTAGAGCAGAGCCACATACAAAGAGAAGAAATACAAAACCCAAATGACTCATCAGAGCAATCACTGAGAATTAGCATAGGTTTAGCATAGCCCAGCGAATTATCTTCTAAAATCTGCATCTATTCCTGGACTTCTGTGTGATGCATGATTCTTTTATCTGCTGATAGATTGATTTGGCCGTATAGCTTCAGGCACAAGACACACACACACACACACACACATACCTCTTCATCATGACTGAGGTGACATGAACACAAAAGATTCCTGGTGCTCGCATTGTCAGCCATCTGATTCATTAGTGTTCATTAGAGCACTACTATCACCACGACACCAGGGTCAGTCCTCATTGTAATCACAGCTGAGAGACTGACACCACAGGACACACACACACACAAACACACCTGTAACTGAATGGACTGTGTGTGTTTTTCAAACTCATTTGAACAGAAACAAAAGATTCATAGGCGAGTTAGGGAGGCCGTCATTCATCCATCCCGATCTCCGCTATCAAAATCCAACAAAAGCGCTAGAGGGAAGAGAGAAGGAAGAAAGAGGAGGAAGAGAGGGATGACAGGAGGTTAAAAGGATTTAAGGGCGACAGCTGCTGAAACTTTGTAATCCAACCATGTGATGATGTCACTCACGCTAGCAAGACGAGTGGGCAGAGTCAAGGTTGAGCAGGACAAGGTCATCGGTACGAGACGAGACAGACAAGGGAAGTTTCAACAGCTGTCTGAGAGAGAGAGAGAGACAGAGCGATGGGCCGTGGAGCTAATGGCTTCATCAACATATGTGAGTTTTCGTAAGGTCAAGGGTGAACCTGGCGACCCTGAAGCTAAGCCTATCGATGTGTGTGTGTGCATTTACAACGTTTGGTTTAAAGGTCTACTTGTAAACTTTAATGGTCCTTTACTGCTGCTTTTCTGCCTCATTTCAATAACGTGTCTAATTAGGGTTTTGTTTAAATATTAACCCACAGATCTTTCTCAACTGACACATTTATGTCCTTGTAAATCTCAGAGACCCCAAGCACTGATATTGGAAGCATTGACATATTTATTTAAATATGTGAAATTGTTATTACCAGTGTCTTCTTAAAGGGGTCATATGATGCTTTTTGGAAGATCATTATTTTGTGTATTTGGTGTAACAGAATATGTTAACATGCTTTTATGTTCAAAGAACACATTCCTTTTTCAATACTGTACATAGTGAGTGGCCTCTATGCCCCGCCCTCTCTCAAATGCTTCGTTTTCTACACAGTCCCTCCTTACGACTGTCGGCAGTCGCTTGATTGGCCAGTTGACCCAGTGCATTGTGATTGGCCGAACACCGCAAGCACTCGTCGGAATTTTAACGCCCCTTACCATAATCGCGAGCTTCATCTTTCAAAATAAATGTAAAGACAGAGCCCGAAAGGGGAACTGAGTCGCGTGACAGACACAGTGATGAGTATGTGTTTGCAGTACACAAGCCACGGTTAAGACAGCTGACTCCACTGTGATGTGACGTCTCTCTCTCTCTCTCTCTCTCACCCACACACACACACACACACGCCACTGCTACACACGTGGCACACACACACACGCACACACACACAATGCGCAAAACTCCGCCTGAACAGTCAATCGCAAATACTTAAACGTATTAACACAACAGTAGCTGATTCAGAAGCGCCAGATTGTTCATAGCAAAAGTCAGAATTACCTCCTCTCCTAGGTTCACGCAACAGTCATAAACGGAACAAAATTTATAAAAATTTGTATTATATACTGTATATTATATTTTTTAATTTTAAATTAATGTATTAATTTAATTTAATAGTCATTGTTTAATTGCTTTAAACAACTGTAGTAGTGAACTGGGAAAACACAGAAATGCCAAATTATTACCATTTCAGAATATAAGATTTCCATGCAAAATCAAGCAATATCCTTTAAAGGAGCTAAAAATAAGTCTTAACATGTAATAATGTCTCCATGTCAGAGCATAAGATTTAAGCATGAATCAGGCTTCATGTGTTAGGTGAAGACTTGAATTATCAACCTGGTTTGTAAAGCTCTTCCTCCACCCCCTTTTCTCTTCCCAGGAGTGCAACAAAGCGTCATTGCAGAGGTCTTAATCCATTCCCTCAGGGGGCTGCTAATTAATTATTTGTTAATGACTTTAGGGATTTCACAATGACACTTCAGTCAAGATGATGAGATGTTTGCTGGGTGCAGAGGAAGGGGCGGGGGAGGGGTTGGCAGACAGATTAGCCAGGTTTGGACTCACTGAACCAGGTGTGTGTGGGAGCCGGAGAGAAGGTGTGGAAGTAATTGCAGAGCACCGGGGTTCAACGAAGAGCCTTGGTGATTTCTTTACTAGGTTTTGAGACGTGTGACGTTCATTCTTGAAAATGGATCTGTGGCCTCCTAAAGAGCAAAGGTTTCCCTTTTCCTCTCTTGATCCCTTGTTTCTTTCCTGTTCCTCTAATAAAGGCTTGAAGTGTGCAGAGACGTGAGGGTTTCTCGGAAACCCCGCTGGTTTATGGGCCACCACTGCCAGACACTTTGACAGGTCAAAATGTTGCACACCCGGGTCAAGAGGAGAAAAGGTCTCAGATCTGTGTGCGAACAACACATGTTTTAAAGAACGTACACCTTCAGTATAAACTAACTTCCTCATTGCAACAGATTTAGACTAAAGAACAATGAAAGTTTGATATTAGAATGTCAAATACAATTATTTTTGAATTTTTTCCACATACCTTCAAAACAATATTTTTTTGATGAACACACTAAATGAAATAAACCAAATCTCATAGCAGTGTTATTTTATATATTGATTCTTTTCTCTCACCCAAAATAAATATATATAACATAATAAAAAAAAAATTTTTTTTTGTAGATGGTTAATTCTAGTACTTGCAACTTCTCTACATGTATTTATTTCAGTTTTCAAAGCAACATTTAAATTTTTTCCCTTTTCATCTTATATTTTCATTTTATTTCAATTATTATTTTATAATAATAGTTTTACTGTTTGTTAATGATAACAACACTGTCTCACAAATGCTTTTCAACCGTGTTGAAAAGCATTTGTGCCGTCCCAGCATGCCAGAAATGAGAGGAGAGATGCAGTGAAGGCATTAAATATCTGGGTTACATGATCCAAACTTCAAGCTGGTGGAACAGTATGACCTTAAAACAAAGCGAACACACACACACACAGAGATTCACACTGGATCCCAGAACAGTGAAGGCCTGCAGACACTGACCAGACTGATTTATTCTGCTTCTAACAATCCAGCCCACCTAACCACACCTCTTTCTCTCAGTCTTTCTCTTCTCTACAGTCTCCAGCTGTCCATCATCATACCTCTACATCAGCGGTCCCTCCCTCTTCCTCTCTGATGGTGCCTCAGTTTCTGTCTCAAGCCCGGTGTACACTGGGCAATTGTTTCTGTCCTTTAAGACTGCTTCTTGTTAAGATTGTACAATATGAGAGTGCTGAGATATGGTCATACCATAAAGGCACATAAATTCAAAATAATATAATAAGACAGGCATTATAGAAGCATTCACATTACAGGCCCACAGACTAAAAATGTTGATGCTTTTAAAACACTATTGAAGGCTACTATTTATTGCAAATCATCCAATTAATCAGCTATTAGTGGGTGGACAATTTTGCCCTACAATCAAAGGATTCTTTTAAGATACCAAAATGTGTCTCAGAGGCAAAATAGTGTGGGGGGAAAAAATCACACAGTATGCACCAGGGCTTAAGGCAGTCTGGCAGTCTATTTCAATAATGGGTTGCAAGAAAGCAAGAGTGTGTGTGTGTGTGTGTGTGTGTGTGTGGTGTGTGTGTGTGTAACCCTGGTTTGATCATAGGTCTATGGCACCCCTATGAGGCTGGCAGTGGTATTACACATCCTATGGGGTGTAGAGAGAAGGAGAGAGAGAGGGATGATGAAATCCTGGCTGCTTTTCAGCAACAAGCTGTACAGTGAGATCATCCCTTTTCTCTATACATCCAGCCTGTTCATGCGCTCACTCGCTCGCTCCTACCATGATGCAAGGAGACGACATAGCAGGAGACGACGTGGGTGGGATGACAGGAGACGGGGTACAGCGTGGCTTTACGACACATGAAACACGTCTGGAATGCTTTATATGCGCTCACGTTTATACATGCACATTCAGCTCATGCTATATAAATAAATATTGATTTTCCCAGCACTCATGCAGCCTGCTCAAGTTACAGACAATGGCTCTTGGAAACAAAGACTGGTAACCAGTGTAAAACCCACAATAATATATAAATTGTAAATTTAAAAAAATGACAACATTTTTATTTAAATAACAATTCTCATAATTAATCTCATTGGGGGAAAAAACAATTTCCCAGTTACTGTTTTATAATTACATATATTCCAAAATATAAAATTAATATGAAATATAATTATAGATTTTTATATTAAAACCTAAAAAATACTAATATATATATATATATCTATATATATATATATATACTATATTCAAACTAATGTATTGTAAATTATAGGTCCCCTCCTATAAAATTGTATCATATTAATTTATTAAGAAAAAATTTAATAATCATATCTCTATTTTAAGGTGATTAATGTCTACAGTTTTGACAAAACATGCAAATACGTATTTAATTTTAAACCATTAGATGTCTCTTTAGATTTGCACAATAACAAATGTTCCTTGGCCAAAGAGTGCCATTTACAATCCCACATAATTACATGAATTTCCAGATGATTTTCTGTCGCCGTTTACTGTTCTATCTATACCAAAGATAACAAAATTAATAAAAATTAAATATAAAAATAAAAATGGGTGGCCAGGCAACCCACGAACAGATATTCAAACGATCAAAAAATGTTCTGTATTATAAAAAATATTACAAATAACTTCAAATAAATTACAAAATTGACATCCTAAGAAAATAAAGATTTAAAATTGGGTTTATATAGGTTGTAAGACATATACTAAATGTGTAGAACAAAGCCTGCAGAATCCCAGGTGCAGTGAACAAAGAATCCCAGCTCTGGCTGAAAAATGTATTACACAACCACAGAGCTGTACAATAAAGAGGCACTGCAGGATTGGCTGAGATGAGCTTATGTCTGACTCCAGGTAACAAACCCACTGAACCTACTTTTTTTTTTGCTCTCTTTCTGTCTCAAATGTATACACATGCACTGCAGCACACATACACACACCTCTTTTGTACAGACAAAGCCACCATCGTTCTTCCTTATTATCCTTCGTCCACTCTCTCCATAGACTGTTAACCTTGATGCTCTTTCAGCCAGCAGCCCATCACTAAAGTATGGAGTTCATTTAAAAAATAAAAAAACATGTCAGAACACACACAGTTTCTGCAACAAAGAAAATGTACAGTACAGGCTCACTGCTGGGCTTTTCAATAGATTCGGCATGAAACCGCCAGGAATCATTAATCACCAGCAAGACCGGAGATATGAATTCATTGAGCACGTCACAGAGGGGTCATCTCAGTCATTCAGCGGCATGAGGAGGGACGTTTCCTCGGCATTCCCACGACATCCGTGCAGGATTCCCAAACCTTACCACACACAGAGCCCGAACCGAACTCCGCGTACCTAACAAAGGTAGACGGCTCCCAGCATACGGGAGGGAGCCCGCTCCTGTCCGATCCAGTCAAAGCAAATGTCTGTCCCCGCACAATCACTCAGTATGGGAGAAGACAAGAGACAAAATTACCAAGCACAACCAATTAAACAACACAATGTCTTGAAGAAAGGAGAAAGACAGAGAGGAGGAAAAGAATAGAAACGCAGAAATCCTTTCCTTTGTCACGGCCATGTTTGAAGCCTTTGTGCCCATGGAAATGTTTCAGGTTTAAGTGAATAGCCAGTGACGGGTGAGCAGAGTAGCGGGACACATGAATTACTACGGGAGGGGCGGCGAATGGCCAGAACAATGGCAGAGCGCCGGTTCGGGTTGGAGCTCTATTTGTGCGGCAGATGGATGCTGCTTTGCCTAATTTGTGTGCTGCACATGATAAGGGGTCCAGTAGGGTTTGGGTATTTTTAATGTCTAGTTGCACACCACACATACTAAGCCTGCCAGGTTCAGCCGCATGCACAAGTATTAAAACAAATCAGTCTGATCAGAAGTGGGAATGCCTGCAAAAAGGAAGAGAGACATACAGAAACCCTAATGAGTTCGGACACGGCTTCCCGTCACAGCACTGCCGTTTGGTAGCTGAGCTAAGTTTTTGAGGTAATTTCCATATTATTGCACAATCATTGTTGCTGGATCTCTTCAAAGGTCCGGCTCCATGGCTGCTGCTGCTTATTAGATGGCCCTGAGGTCGCCCCGCTTGCCTCTGCGCTACACACGGTGCTCTGTTCGGGTGAGCGTTGTTGGTGGGTATGGCGGGGGGCCAATCACCCACGGTAGTTCCCAAGAGCGGAGAGCCGTGGGCCCCTGAGATCCCCCTCAGGGGTAGAGGCATCTGGATGGGGGAGGAGGGGGCTCACTATTGTCAAAAGCCATCAGATCTCAATATAAAGCACAGAACTCAAGCGAAATCTTTTTACCCATTTTTTATCCCTTTCTTTCTTTTTTCAGTGGTTGTTCTTTCGGTTCTTTTCTCATCTACGCCTCACTCTTTTATACTTTCTGCTCACTTGAATTGGATAATGCATGGCTCAAGTTTTAAAGGAATAGTTCACCCTCATGTTGGAACACAAAATATTAATTTATGAAGAATGTTCTGCCTTTCATTTTATGATACATGTAATTGAGAACTGGGGCTGTCAACCTCTATAATGCCAAGACAGAACCATAAAAGCATTATAAAAGTGGTCGATATGACTCTTAAACTATTGTTAATGTCTTCTGAAGTAATACAACAGCAACTGGGTCTGATGTTAATTCCAATGAAGTCGTTATTCTTTTAGAGAAGTAGTGACAGTAGTGAACGAATCATTCTTTTGCGCTGGATATTTTTAATGAAATCACTTAATCTAGATCACAAAAACAGTCTGAATGATTTGTTCATGAATTGGAATGATCTGATTCTCACTGACTCAAGAGCTATGCTTACATACACCAAAATAATCTGTTAGCAATTGGATTTAAGGCTCAAACAGACTGAAAAGCCTTCATGTAAACACATCGATTGATCCCAATGAGCTCGATCCAAATGAAATTTCGATCTGATTAAATATGGAAATGAATATGTGAATCAAAGAGCAAAGTTTAGGGTTCCTATAAACAGAACTGGAATCTGAAGTCAGATCGAATTCATTCAATTGA
The DNA here is from genome assembly GCA_018155175.1 of Sinocyclocheilus anophthalmus. Taxonomy (NCBI): domain Eukaryota; kingdom Metazoa; phylum Chordata; class Actinopteri; order Cypriniformes; family Cyprinidae; genus Sinocyclocheilus; species Sinocyclocheilus anophthalmus. The sequence goes on from JADLZN010009233.1 coordinate 806,196, forward strand.
GGAAAATTTGTGTACAAACATACCCAATGATCTGGTTGCAGTGTTCTGCTTACAGTGATTTTTGTCATTTTGGAGCTTGACAGCCCCAGGCCTCATTGACTTTCATTATATCAGTAAAAAAAAATTCAGGTTTGAAATGGCAGGACGAGTAAATAATGACAATTAAAAAAAAATGTGGGTGAGCTATCCATTAAAATATTGTGAGCAGGCAAAGAACAGGGAAGGTACAAGATGAAAAAACTAGACAAATGCGCAAAACCTCAGCCAGCTCAGTCCCTCTCCATCACAGCTATGAGCAAATCCTTTCAAAACATTATCAGCACCCAGTCAAAGACGACGACTGAATAATGCATCAGAATAAAAATAGTGTGCATTTGCATTATGTATATCAGAGGTACGTGAGTGCATGCTGATGGAGAGAAACCACCGACAGTGTCAGCTATTAACAGACCATCATAAAGCATATATAATCAACCAACATCACTGACCTGCTCTAATAATCTAACCCTTTTGTGCTGCAGATATTCTGTCAATCCCATAATCATGTTCCACCTGCAATAATCCACATTCTACAAAAGTACCACCAATATTTGATTACATAATGTCAAAATGTTACATCACTACAGATATTAAATAATAATAAAGTATAGCTCACATATTATAGTGCAATTTGATGCAAATGTTTCATTCCTACCAAACATTTACCATTATTAAAATATTTTAGCGGGAATATACTTTAATTTTGAAATTACAACTGGGTGATTCCATGTCAACTCAAACCAGAAATCTGTTTTCAGTAGTTAGATCTACATACACTACTGTTCAAAAGTTTGGGGTCAGTAAGTTTGTTTAGGTCATTTTTTATTTTATTTTATTTTTTTAAAGAAATGAACGCTTTTCAGCAAGGATGCTTTAAACTGACCAAAAGGGACAGTAAAGATGTTTACATTGTTACAAAATATTTATATTTCAAATAAATGCTATTCTTTCTATTCTTCCTAAAAAATAAATGTACAAACATTTCAAAATAATACGAAATATTTCTTGAGCACAAAATCAGCATTTTAGAATGATTTCTGAAGGATCAAGTGACACTGAAGAAAATTCAGCTTTGACAGAAATAAATTATGCTACATTTTCAACGATATTTAAAGGGGTCACATGATGCTTTTTTAAATATCGTTATTTTGTGTATTTGGTGTAACCGAATATGTTGACATGCTTTAAATGTTAAAAAAAACACATTATTTTCCTTTCAGGGGACCTTCGAACTGTGTCCTAGGGGTCACTATGGGGAAAACTCGTCGTGACCTTTGTCTGAAGCATACATTGAAAAAACACCAATAACTCGTTGGCGGCGACAGCCATGACGTCACTACCGGTGCGACTTTTAGTATAAATAGGCGCCGGGAGAACACGTCATTTTCTTCTTCGTCTTCATTGACTGTTTTTGTTTGAAGCGTGCATTTCCGTGTTAAGAGTGATCTCTATTCATTCATTATGGCGAGCACTAGCAAAGCATTTACGGATGTGTGCATCCATGTTGACGTTGCTTAACATCTGATGACACACACGATCTAAGCGTTATTTGTTTGGGCGAAGAGCACGCACTCGATGTCTCCGAGGGGGCAATCGGCGTGCACTGCGAGCGTTTTTTCCACAAAAAAAAAAAAGCTCCGCTCTCGTTTGTCTCTCTTTTCGAGGAAAGAGGGGCATCCATCTGCTTCCCGCGATTCAGGACCCACCGCTGCTGAGGCACGGAAAGGAATGAGCTCATGGGGATCGCAGGTGGATCTGGCCGATGATTTTTAAGGGGGGTTTCCCTTTCGTGATCGTCGGCTGTGCACAAGAGTGAGCAGCTGGAGGATGATGTTATTTCATTAAAATTATCTGATTCAGGGGACATTGCTCTACTGAGTATGAGGAGCATCTTGGGAATTATGGCTCGCGCCACGGCGAGGCTTTACTTGCCGTGAAGCGGGTGAAAAAGTGACGTCGCGAAATATCTCGATGAACGTTATTTTTCTGGCCATAAACCCTCCAGCTCAGGTGAGCCTTCCTTTCTTCCTGTTTTTTCAAAAAAAAATATATAAAGAGTGAGAAGGAATGGAAGAGGCCGTTTTTTTTCCTCACGCATCCATCGATTCAAGCATACAAGTTATACCAACATCGAGGCGATGTGCAAAAAGTGGTTATGAGAAGATGCCCCTGTAGAGAGATGCTGGCCAGCTATCTCTCTGTGGGTGAGACGTCCTCTAAGACTCCCTCCTTTACATCTCGCTTGGATGCCAGGGCATACGCAGCAGCAGCTGGTCGGGCTGTCACTTCATTGCACACAATGGTGATGCTTCAAGCATATCAGGCTGACCGGCTGAAGGACCGGGATAGAAGTCCAGGTCTGAGCCCAAACAACCCAGGGGTCCTAGCCCGTCTCAGTTTGAGGATCAGAGACAAGCACAGAAGACTAATGTTGCGGCTCGCGCTCCTCCCCCGCCCACGGGTAGGGGTAGGAAAAATCGCGGGTCAAAGGAAGGTGAGTAAAAGACATAAGGGATGTGATCCAGATCGTTTTACAATTTCATTTCTCTCAGGGAGTCAGTCCTTTGTCCGGATCAGAGTGATACCTCAGTATCTACTCCTTTCCTTCGGGGGTCTTACATCTGCCCTTATCTTCACCTTCCTAAATTCCCCTGTAACCACCATCTCCACCTGACCGAGGTTAGGTGGGGAATTTCCTGCATTATAGTCGCCTATGCTGGACCTATTAGGTTTGGTTGGTTCTACGGCTTCATAGTGACCATCTTACTGATAGTCCGATCTAGAGGCTTCTCCGGACAGAGCTCAGACGCGGGAACCATGGTGGTTGAGTACGATCCACGTCTAAATATATGTATATATAAATATAAATATATATGTAGGTACCTTCTGGTTTCTTGCAGTGTTTACCGGGACTGTTTGCTTCTGTCCCTTTTTCTAGAGGGTAGTTACCTGGAAACCGGGTGCTCGATTTGCAGTGTTTATTTCACTCGTCGATATGTGTCCAGACGGTAAGTAAGCCGGTTTTTGGCTTTATACTTCCTTGATCATGCAGCCATAACACAGGCTTCTGCGGGAGCTTTTATGATTATCAGGCCCCCGGCGCGTCACTACAAAAATTTCCTGGACGTCCGGGCTGAGTTTATGCTTTCATGCTACCCTGACTGGTATACCGTATCTGGGTCGCCCTGAGGGGTTTTCCCGATCACCCGGATATTCCTCTTGAGGCTCAACCCCCTTCCCCAAAAACCCCCATTGAGGGTTATTGTGAGTATGATGTTTCCTTTGAGCGTTAATCCTCTCTGAGGAGTTTGAATCCTCGCTCCATGGGCTGTCCTCGTGATAGTATTGAGCAATGCTCCCCTATTATCAAAGGGTTACCTGGAATGAGCAACACTATCCTCTGAATTCGGAGTTCTCCTCTTACTTGAGAAGGTTGAGTTCTCTGTTTTTCCAGAGCACTTGGAACCAGCAGCATCAGGCGAACTAGGCTCTTCTTCTGCCTCCCTGATGCGCTGAGTGTTTGGCTAGCTTGCAGTATGCTTACCCCTCTGACTTTACAATCATGCTGCAGGTCGAGCCCCCTCTCATTGAGAGCTGGGTTTGTGCTCCCTCAGCCAAGGTAAACTACTGATAGCCATTCCAGCATTGAAACATGCTGTAGGTCGAGCCCCACTCTCGACTGAGAACTAGGTGCGTTGCTCCCACAGCTAAGTAAATTATTACTAGCTGTTCCAGCTTTGGAACATGCTGCAGGTCGAGCCCCATCCTGGTTTGAGAACTGAGTGTGTTGCTCCCCCAGCTGAATAACTGCTAGCTGTTCCAACCATGGGAACATGCTGTAGGTTGAGCTCCCTCTCCATTGAGAGCTGGATGTTGCTCCCCCAGCTACAGATTTACTGCTAGCCACTCCAGCATTATAGCCGTAGATATAGCGTCTGGGGATACGCTATTTTTATCTATGGGCTGCTCTTTCAGAGTGCCACGAGAACACCCTAGAACGGTATTCAAGTGTGGTGCACGTTATGCTTTGCCCACTTTTATAAAATCCACATAGCTGGTAAGTGCGAACGTTATGCTTTGCCCACTTTTCTAAAAACCACATAAGTGGTAAGTGCGAACGTTATGCTTTGCCCACTTTTCTAAAATCCTGTATGGTTAGAGCTACGCGCAAGACTTCGTGCTCCTTTTGAGTGGTTTAAAACCCCGGTTCCGCCTTGGGCACCACTCCTCCTATGTATCCCCTGGATACCTACTTAACAGGGTGTTGCTACTAAGGGTCTGTTGAGACAGTTCCTTCAGCACATGCAGAGCGTGCAGTAGGCCCTGTGTGACAGGCCAAGACTAGTATGATTCTAGGCTCTTGGTCGTATTCCCTTAAAGGAATCTATTTCTGATTCCAAGACTTGAGCTCTACCCCGGGCCCAGGAGTCTGGCCCTATCAGGTAAGTTTGGGTATGTAGCCTAGGCCTTTGGCAGTAGGGAATAACGTCACTGACAGCCATCTAAACATCCCAGGGGCAACTCCCATAGCAATATGGTAGAGTTGGTACTTAGTGCTCGCCATGGTTCTGGCTTGCACTCCCCTCAGCATGGTGGCGTGGGTATACCGTTCCCCATAGCGACCCCTAGAGGACGCAGTTCGAAGTTCCCATGAAAGGGAACGTCTCGGGTTACTTATGTAACAATGGTTCCCTGAGTAGGGAACAAGACACAGCATCCTCTAGGCTTCCTGCCATGCTTCGAAAGCAAGCTTCAGACGAAGAAGTGAATGATGTGTAGCTCCCGGCGCTGATTTATACTCTAGTCGCACCGGTAGCGACGTCATGGCTGTCGCCGGCCAAACAATTTGGTGTTTTTTCAATGTAGGCTTCAGACACGGGTCACGACGCGGCGTTCCCCATAGCGACCCCTAGAGAAAGCAGTGTCTCGTTCCCTACTCAGAGAACATGGGTACGCAAGTAACCTGAGACGTTTTCAAAAATAGAAATATGTAGGTCCTCATGCCATCTCAAACTATATTATTGTAAGGTACTCTATGCCCTCTCAAACGCTAGTTTTTCTACAAAGGTCCCTCCTTCCGACAATCGCAGTCTCTCGGATTGGCAGCTGACCCACAGTGCATTGTGAGTGGCCGAAACACTGCAAGCACTCGTCGGAAATGTACGCTCCTTACCATAATCGCGAGCTTTATTTTTCAAAATAAATGTAAAGACAGAGCCTGTAAGGGGAACAGAGTCGCGTGACAGATATAGTGATGAAGCTGGTATGTGTTTGCATTACACAAGTCACGGTTAAGAAAGCTGACTCCACTGTGATGTTACCCCCCCCCCCCTCTCTCTCTATCTCTCTCTCTCTTTCTCTTTCTCTCTCTCGCTCTCTCTCTCTCGCGCTCGCGCACACACACACACACACAAACACAACACACACAAACACAACACACACACACACACACCACACCCACGATGCGCAAAACTACGCATTTGAACAGTCAATAGCAAATAAAAAAAAAACTAATAACAAAACAGTAGCTGAATCAGAAGCACCAGATTGTCATAGCAAAAATCAGAATGACCTCCTCTCCTAGGTTCAAGAAACAGTCGTCCATAAAATGCATTGATGTTCTGTTGTAAGTAATCTTAAAGATTCCTAAATGCATCTACTTCGGAAGGCCAAATAAAGTGCTTTTTGCTTTCGCCTAGAAACACACACGGTCTCCCTGACATGCTGCTTCAACACTAACTGCGGTACTGAAACCACGCCTTCTTTCTTTGAGTGAACATTTGGGCGCATTATGCAAATATTCTCACATAGTGATGTAGATATGTGGGGGGTGTTAGAACGAGCCGTTTTAGGGGGTATGGCAGAGTCTTAACTTTGATAAAGAATATCTCTTTCGTTTTGAGACTTTAGTCTTTGCAACTTCAGGGATCTTATCTATGCACAATCAGCTTGTAACACTCCAAAGAGAAAGGAAAACTTGAAATCGCATCATATGACCCCTTTAAAATAGAAAACAGCCCTTTTAAATTGTAATAATATTTCACAAAATTTACACGTATTTCTATCAAATAATAAGCCTATCAAGCATAAAGAGACTTATTTAAAAATATTAAAAAAATAAATTACCATCCCAAAATTTTGACTTTTGATTTAACCATTTTCCCTCCCAATCACAGTTAAAAGAAAATGTGAAATTTTTATAGATTTTAATCATGTATTATTCTTTAAATATTTATCAATTCAATTAATAGTTTGGCTTTGAACATTTGTGTGTCTTCATCTTATCTTCGTTTCTTCGTTCAGAAAAGTTTACAAAATCAAAAATGTGGTAGATTAGACATGGAATAATCATATTATTATTTTTACAAATAAATCACAGGGGTGTCTGGATGCCCAAAGCAAAAAACAGTAAAGTCAATCTGAACAGAACATGAGGGTTGAACTTTTCGCTTAAGATGTTTCATTTTGCCTGAGAGGGAGAGACAAGCATGAAGACATGCAAACCTACACGAGACCACCCCAACTGTCACGACTGCTGTGGAATGTAGCGTTACCCAAAAAAAAAAAAAAAACCCTGGGAAACCTTTCTTTCTCCTTGTCCATCTAAACCTTAGAAACACACTGAGGAAATATCCTGCCCTGGAACCATTTTACAATGCTTTTGATCACAGAAACTTCCCCCAAACTTACCGAGATTGGGTCCAGGAGGAGAACCGGGCAGATTTGTCCTATTTATGCATTTCAAATTCCGGTTTCAAACAAAGAGGGAAAAAGAAGCAAGCCTGCGGCCATTATGTCCACAATTTACCCCAGTCAGTCAGACAGGCATCAGCCTCTGGGAATGTTTGGTGTGTAAATTACGCATTACCTCAAAAGCATGTTTCAGTTCCTCAAAGTCGCGTTTCCCAGGGGCGTATTTATGATGTAAAGAACTTCCCAGTACAACAATAACACGACCCCCGTCAGCATGAGGCCTTTATGAAGTGCACAGATGCCACACATCATCACTCCAACAAAAAGGATCCACTTCAACGTCACACAAGAGTGTTTGTGACTCACTGCAAATGGGAGTATTGTGTGTGACTGAGCTTGAATGAAACTGACCTGGTTCTCAGTCTCTTTTAATCTGGTCTCAACTTATCTTCACAGCACAGGCCTTTATACGACATGTCATGTATGGACATATAGATCAAAAACCTGGATAATAAGAAGGTATTTCCTGTGTTCCTGTAACACAGATACACATATTCACATGGTTCGGGAAATTTAACAGCCAGCTTAAGTTATGGGCTCCAAGATGTTCCTCATTGCAAGTGATCTGTGTGCATTTTACCCACCATAGCATGTGTTTCTGATGAGCAAATATAGATCTGAATTTCAAATAAAAGCAATGGTGAGCAGACGCTGTGTAGGTGGGAGAGCATTCCTGAGAACTGAGGTAAAGGGAAAGCGGAATTAAAAATATACCGGTCGGCTGGCTCTGCTCCAGGTGTGTGAACCAGCGGGAGGCCCCCGCAAACAGTTAACAGAGCAGATGAACGGTAGCGGGCACTGGGCGCAACGGATCCCGGTGACATTTCAAGCGGGAGGCCGTTTAAGCACAAGACACGTTGATTAATGACTAGCATTATCCCTACTGAGAGAAAACACACCACTCACAGCCCCCCAAAAAATATACATGTGCCTCTTCCTCCGAGAATAAAGGGATGAAAAGAACAAGTGTGGGGACGTTCTACTCCATTCATCCTCTTGGCTCTGTGTGTACTGTGGGTAAACTCACACATATGGCACATCTGAGGGTAATCATCTCGCACACACTCTCCCTTTATCTCGTAGAAGAGATATTTATTACTTTGTCTAGAGCGGAGATTGTGTGTCACTGAGCTGAGCTACGGGGTAAAACAGACACGGGATATGTTCAGAATGGAATTCTAACTTAGAGCAAGAAAAGTATGAGAAACAATGTGTAAAAACAAAATGAGTTTAAACGCACATTGGGTCTCAGTCACTAAGTGTGCATATGCACAAATTTCTGCATGAAATCTGCGTTTTCACGAATAAAATCACGATTCACCAATAACTCGTATAATATTTTTTTCTAAATTTACAAAAAAAAAAAAAAAAATGTAGGAACAACAGAAACCACATATAAAATTGTCCTATCTATGCAATTATTGGTAAATGAGACAATATTTTACTAGGTTATAATCTGCATAATTTGCAGATAATTTGCATAAATATGTCTTAAAGATAATTGATACTTGTCTATGATCTGTTTACTGGCTTTACTTGTTTACTTGATCTGTTTACTTAACTTTACTGGCAAATCCTACTTTAGCAACAGTTGCCATCCACAATTTTCTCCAATTTAAACAAGTTTTTGATCTATTCTATATATCAAACTATGTTGAAAAAAAATCTTTAAATAAAAAGATAAAGTGCTTTGAAATGCAACAATTCATTCTAGCCCACATAAGAATAACATCCAATCAATTTCATGAGTTAATTTTACAACAAAAACAAAAAAAAAACATTTCATAGAAATTTCCAGTTCATTCCTATGGGATTTTCTGTAAAGTCTGAGTTGGCAAAAGTAACCAATGGGCCGGAGCTTAACTAAGGGTTGAAAGGATAATTCACCGCTGGAAAGATGTGCTTTTAATTCAACTTGGCTGTCTATGCAGTAGAAGGTAAAAAAATGTGTTACATGACTAGAGAAAACAGAGGAAAAGGGGCTATGAAATTCCCTTTTTGCCAAAAATGTAGGGAAATTTCAACAGCCATAATGCCCTGGGCTCCAACTGTCCGTGGGCGGGAATACAAAAATGTAAAGTAGAATCTGTAGTTGTAACAAAAACACTAAAGCTGACAAACCAACCAGGAGATCTTGGTGCAAGTAACACAGAGAAAAGGTACACATTGCTTGTTTGCATTTACTACAGATAAAGCTGTGAAAATGGGCAAACTTGTCCTTTAATCATGTAGCGTCTGGACCACTCAAACACACAATATATATTTTGTTAGCTAGATTTAACAAATACTCTGTAACACCCCAGGAAGCCGAACAGGCCCCTGGTTCCATGGTAACCCTGACACCCGATACATTTACGACCTCCTGGAATTTAGGTGAAGAAAAACGCTTCCTTGCCTTGCCCATAGGGAAAATCCCAGGTAAGGACCTTTTCTTCTCTAATTAATTAATAGGAAAACCTTTCTTTGAATGAACACACATGATCCTTCAGGTCATTGGGTATATTATTGTCATCGTGTATTTTGTCTTTGAAATTGTATACTGTTATGCAGACTTATAATCAAAACACACTCCTGTCATCCTTTCACTATAAGTAAATCTACCATGTCTAGTATCTATGAATTCGTATTCGGATTATCTAATTGAGAGTGTATATTGTATGTTTACACCTACGCAACATATTAGTGTTCTAAGAGTCTTTAATAATTTTTATCCGAGTTTCATATGCAAATTACCATGCTTTCAAACAAAGGGCCATAAAAATGCCCCAGTATCTCAGAACTCCCACTTGAGATTCCGGACTTCCTCATTGGACAAGCCCATCTTGAGAGGCGTGAATCTTTGCAGGCTTTAAAGGCCGCACTTCATGTGACCAGCCCAAGTCGGTGGTTTGTTGAATTTCTGAGAAGATGTGAGAAAAACGCACCCGGAAACCCTAAGCTCAAGGCTCGTGCCAGGCCTCGGCCTTGTCCTTTAAATTTCACCAAGATCCTCTGACTCAAACTGGTTCAACCAACTTCAGCAAAGATCTTGGACCTTAAGATTGCATGAGGAATCTCTTTCAGACAGACGAGACGTGCAAGTATCAACTTAGTCTTATTAATTGATACCTTAAGTATCAGTTACACCTTTTTACAAAGGTGTGTTTGATCTCAGAATCTGACGTATCCTTGAAGGTTTAGATCTGTTGAATATGCAAATGGTTCTATAAATTTCATTCCTTATGTCTCTTTCTGTACTGAGTTGAGCTTTAACCCTTCCCTATACCAACTGTATGCATGTGTGTATATGTGTATGTAAATGTGTATGTGACGTTTATTATGTGTTTATTTAGAGTTAGACCATTTTATGTGTTTATGTAGTATGTTAGATTAGTTTAAGTGTTTGTGTAGTTAATAAATCCTTACTTGTATCACACTTGACGTGGGTCATTGTTTGCTCATAACTGGAGTCAATAATCATGCACATTTACGTTACAAACTTATAGAATTGAACAGTAAGAAAGTTATTTCCCCTAACCAGGAAATTAACATTCTTAGAACTGACAAGACAGTTGACCCTGAGAGGTAAAGTAAATACTTACAGCGGATCTAAAATATTCATAATAAATTATAACTAGTTATGATTAATTATTTCAATATTTGCATGGCGATTCGTTACAATTCATCAAATAGTATTAAAAGGAGTTAAGAAAATCATATTTACTATTGCTTCCCGATCATTCATACTTAAAATCAAAAAAGAAGGTCATGATGCACTCCCTTTGATACGTTCTCTCGTGCATTGCACTTGTGTTTATACTACTAGTTTAATGGCAAATGTAGCAGGTCATCCAGGTTTCCATGCAAAGCAAAAGTGCCTGCTGTTTCTTATCTACAAGGATAGTTGCCAATCTGTTGGTCTATGAAGAAACCAACTCCTCTACCTCTTCGATGGCCTAGTAATTTTCGCACATGGGTGAACTATTCCTTTAATATGCTTTTTTTTTTTCCTTTCACGATGTGAACATAAATCACACATAAATTCACACCACATACACGTTTATATTTACATTTTACATTTACATTTAGTCATTTAGCAGACACTTTTATCCAAAGCGACTTACAAATGAGGACAATAAAAGCAGTCAAAACTAACAAAAGAGCAACAATATATAAGTGCAAATGACAAGTCTCGGTTAGCCTAACGCAGTACACGTAGCAAGGTGTATATATATATATACATATATATTATACACACACACACACACACACACACAAACAAAGAAAAACAAGTAGATAGAATAGAAAAAATAGAAAGCTAGTGTTTGTTTTTTTTGGTTGTTGGGTTGTTGTGTTTTAAATAAAGAAACAAAAAGAAGAAAAAAAGATAAATATAGATAAAGTAGAATTATAATAGAATAGAAAGTGTTAGAGTGTCAAATAAAGGTAATTTATATATGGTGACTGAGTATAGCTTATATATGAAAATCCCAAATGATAGATGGTACAGTAACAGGTTTCTAAATCTTCCTCCTGTCTCCGGTACCCGGGTGAGGCATTTCCACAGCAGATTGATTTCATTAGAGCATGCTGTCGGGTGTGTGCAACCTAATGCATGCTAAAGTGTGGCCAATCAATGAGGATAGAGACTGCGCTAGAATTTCGCTTTCTCAGCACACCGGCGGTCGGAGCTCAGTCTGTTTACTCTGACCTCCACAGGCCAGAGGACATCTGTCCGACCTGACTGATGACCACCTGCTGTAGCTCTGCTACTGCAAAACTCACATACAATCAAAACTACTAATATTAAATGCCCTCTTTTAAAGGATATTCACCACAAGATCATTCACTCATCAAACATGGATGACTTTATTTTACCACAAAAGAAGATATTTTGAAGGATGCTTTTGAGCTGTTTTTTTGTCCATATACTAAAAGCCAACGGGATCAAAATCAACATTGGGGATTGGATTGCATTGACTTTCATTATACAGAGAAAAAAAAACCACTGAGGCATTTTCCAAAAATACTTTCTCCTGTGTTCCACAAAAGAATAAAAGTCATACGAGACTAGATCGACATAAAGGATGAGTAAATGATAGTTTCATTTTTGGATGAATTATCCGTTTAATAAAATAACCAGTGTTGGGGTAATGCATTACAAGTAACACGAGTTACGTAATCAGATTACTTTTTTCAAGTAACTAGTAAAGTAACGCATTACTTTTAAATTTACAAGAAAATATCTGGGTTACTTTTTAAAATAATTTTGTTTTCCCATTACTGACACCTCTCCTTGTCCCTGTGTTGAGAGTGCAGAGGCAGAGGCACTTCCTCCAGTCTGGGGGTTATTAATTTCCCTTTTGGTGTGAAAGAGCCTTTACAGTTGGCAAAAATATAACTTTTGGGTTTATGTTATTAAAAATAAATAAGCAAGTTCCTTTTTTATGGAGTAACCCAATATTGTAATGCTTTACTTTTAAAAGTAACTTTCCCCAACAATGAAAATAACAGGTGCTTATCAGTATAACAGAAGTTAAATAGCAGCTAAACATAATGCATAACATACAGTCAGCCAGCCACTGACACAAAATAAATCCTGACTGGGTCATCCGTCTTGTATCACCTTGACGGGGTCTTTGTTTTCTGTGTGCAACACAAGCCAGCATATCTCTTTGTAATTTGACTAAACAGAACGAAACACAACTCTCAAAACTTCACACATGACTGAGCAGAGAGCATGTGGCCTCACGGTCACCTCTGACCTGGATCCACTACAGCACCATTTTTTTGGATTTCAACCCTGACCTTAACGGATAGCGTTTGGACTTCATTGATCATCTGGCCAAGGCAGTCTTTTGTGGTCACTGGCATTCCTGTCCCAAAAGATTGCAGAGAGATCCCATAATACCTGTGACCTCTCACCTTCAGGACTGGCCATGGAGTTTGGGTTAATCCAGCCACTGCACTGTGCATCGGATGACAACAGCTAGTGGCACTTATGAGAAAACAGCTCATCACTCATCATTGATGTTTGTTTTGATCTAGTCGATCATCAGCTCATCAGTTAAAGAGAAGGCACAAAGGACAAAAAAGTATGCTTGGAATACTACATACTTTTATTTGGGGGGGGGTAGTTTGCATATTTTTTGTATACATGAAACAAATAAACATTTTACGTTCGGCAAAAATATGCAGTATACAGCAAACTATGGGACATTGCAGCATAAAGCACAGGGCTGTTTCCCAAAAGTATTGTAAGATATTTAGTAAGGAAATTAGTGCCAATGGTTTCTAATATCTACACAGACTTGCGATGCTTTGGGGAAATTCTGTCCAGAATAGTTAAAAAAACAGTAAGCAGTTTTTAGTACATAATTTAGTACACATGGTGCAGTATACAGTAAGCAGTACACTAATATGCCATTGCAAACAAAGACTTGGACTGTATCTGAAATCACCCCCATACCCTCATTTACTACTTTATGCATTATTCGCATTATTCCTCTACAGTCCTCTATAGCGAGTGAATGAAAACAAGTGAGTGAATTCGGACACTTTTGAGTACTTTGTGCTTACTGTTTAATAAACATCTGACATTTAGCTAAATGGCAAATTCTAGTAGTAAAGAAATGAAATTGATATCTTTCATAAAACTTAAGTTGAATTGAACAACTTAAAATCAATTAAAGGGGTCATATGATGCTGCTAAAAAGAACATTATTTTGGTGTATTTGGTGTAATGAAATGTGTTTATGCGGTTTAAGGTTAAAAAAAACACATTATTTTCCACATACTGTACATTATTGTTTCTCCTCTATGCCCCGCCTTTCTGAAACGCGTCGATGTTTACAAAGCTCATCGGTCTGAAAAAGCGAGGTGTGCTGTGATTGGCCGAATACCTCAAGCGTGTGACGGAAATGTTACGCCCCTTACCACACTGTGATGATGCCCTGTCAGGCCGGAGCGATGATTCACAAACATTAAAACTCATTATAAACTAGGCATTTGTTGCATCCAGTGGGGACATAATTACGGATTATAATGACTTATACTGTCTTTTTACGCATTGCGTTGCATCGCGCCGCGTAAACATAAAACCATGTCTGCATTTGTGATATGAGAAATGACAAACAACAAGCCCTACTCTACACTGCCCAAAAAACTCGCTTTAAATATGTAAAATATAAAAACTCTTTAAATATAAAAAACTTACTTACAGTCTGTGAGTCAAAATAGCCGGCATTGTAGTCTACTCTTCCAGGATCAGGAAACAGTCCTCCATAAATGTGCTGCACACATCCGAATATTTGGGTTGAAGTGTTCTGGAACAGTGTTGCAAATACAACTTAACCACTGATTTCTAGTCGTGTCCATTTTTGGAAGGCCAAACAAAGTATTTTCGCTTTCACATTGAAACACAGCGTCACACACGGCGGCCGAGAGTGAGCAGAGGCTGGGGGCTAGTGTGAGGAATGGCCGGAGGGCTAGAGTGAGCAGAGGTGGCGGATTCGACGAAGGAGCGTCCAGAGGGCTTGTGGCAACCACATGTGACGACCCCGGGCTGGACTCCGCTTCGTCCACGGTGAAAGCCGATCCGGCGATCCACAGCACAAAGTTGTAGTATTTCTTCAGCAACCAGAACGGATCAGCTCCAGGCATGACAAAGCCCTCTTTTGGAAGGCCAAACTAAGTCGTTTCGCTTTCACAACGAATCACACAGCGCCTTCACGACATGTTGGCGGCAACAACAATACTACAGCGATAATAAAAGATACGCCTTCTTTCTTTGAGTGAACATTTGGGCGGCGTTATGCAAATCTTCCCACATAGTGATGTAGACATGTGTGGGCGTGTTAGAACGAGCCATTTTAGGGGGCCTGGCAGTCTTAACTTTAATAAAGAATATCTCTTTGGATTTGAGACTTTAGTCTTTGCAACTTTACAGATCTTCTCTATGCACCAACAGTTTGTAACACTCCAAAGAGAAAGGAAAAATTGACATCGCATCATATGACCCCTTTAAAAAGGAACCTACACCTGTATGATTTCATTGTGAACGGCATTTACTGTCAACCGACCATCACAGTGCATTATGGGTATTCGCTAGACATTGAGTGTACATTGATTGTAAAAGCATTGTTACTGTGCATTATGGGGTTTAACGAGTACACTCCATAACAACCACTTCTGTTTCTGGCACCACTTCAAATGGCTGTCCATCAAATAGGGTATGAGTATGGGGGTGATTTATGGATACTGATGTAGGACATAACACTAAACAGTGCAAGTGATATTTCACACTGTACTGAGCACATAAATGATATGAACTTCCAAACACAAACAAACAGCCATCAAATCCACACAAAGCTGCTAGGAATGAGTGCACAACAACAACAGCATTAGCTGACAACTGAAAAAAAATCAGCTGATGTGAAACCCACTCAGAGATGTAGTGCAGACAGAGAGTGATAAGGCTATCCTATTGTCACAATAGTAAACATTCCTACAAAGAATAGAAAAATAAACAAGCATAGGTAACTTACCGGTGACGTTGTCATGTTTTCTTCAGTCACGAGTCATAAATTAAAGTAAACAAGAGCATATTCCATCATACCAGCAAAGATAGTTAATAAATAAAATAATTAGGCTATATCAAACGATATCAGTTTTGACAAGTTATACAGCGATATGGTGATAAACGTCAATGGCGTTTTAATGCGTGACCAGGTAGGAATTCACAGTAAACTGATTCACGACATCAGGGAGTCGATTGACTGTCCATTAACGTTACCAGTATTTTGATTCATCCCATTGAATTGAATCTTTTGAATCTGTTCACCAAAATTGCTCTTTCTGTAGGTTACACCAGTAGGTGGCGTCCGAGCGAGTTATGAGTGAATCTATGAATCAATAAATCGTTTAAAAACAGCAAGTCGTTCAAAACCAAACAGATAAACGAGCATAATAGCTACTTGACTAAGTGATCAACGTGACTTGTGTCTTTCACCATTAGATTTACTGCAGACCGGCTGAAAATGCTTTAAAGAAACTACTATATGCTTAGGCTACTACATGCTTACAGTATACCTATAGGCTATATTTTATATTATTATTAATACCTGCCTGTATACTTATATTATTTTTAAAAAGGCTATAAGATAGCTTGTCATTCAAACTATCAATCGTGTTACATTAATCTGCAAGATATTGTTTCAACACGCTTTTTCTTAAGAATCAAGAAAACCATAGTAGTAACTCTATTGATTCTATAAACCCATAAGTCCATTCCAAAAAATTCTAAATGTAGCCAGGGGATACAAGAAATTATTTAAAAAGGGCAGAGATCTATAAAATGAATCTAGAACCAATATGAATGTTTTCAACAACAACAACTTATCTAAATTCAAAAAGTCAAAAGATATCCACTTAGAAACCAATAAAAAGGTATGCAGGAACAGTCACTTCCACAGAGGACGGTGAAAGGTACAAGAACCTTTCATGCTGTGGCCCTACAACATGTTTCCTCAGGTCATTAATAGATTGAAATTAAACATGTTTTTGATTAGCATGTGAAGTCCTGACAAAGTGAGACACATGAACCGAAGCAGACCTGCACAATGGATTTGACTGTCAGCAGTGCACAATCCTCTGAGACCGCACTGACCTGTTATAGCCCATGACCACCAGCGGAGACAGTAGACAATTGCATTTCAACAAATCACTGATTTTCAGCCAGCCATAAAAATTTGTGAATATTACTGCACCTTTGAATTCAAAACCAGCTGTTACTGTACCAGTTCTGACCCAGAGAGAGTTTGTCAGATCAACTGAATGGTGCGCAGTGATTTGTGGTCGATGGGGAATGGCTGAGCCTCAGCAAGGGAGTGCTTCCTGTGTCATCTTGTGAAAGGCAATTTTACAATCTGAGCGGGCTTTATGGACAGCAGGAGAGAGATCTCAACGCCCCTGATGTACTTTAACAGAGATGACTCTGTTCTCTCCCTCAACACATAAATCGACACACATTAACCGCGTTTTCGAACTAACTTTTTAAAGAAGTCGTGTAGATTTAACCCATATGCAAAAGAGAGAGGGGAAAGAATAGTATGCATTGTACCACAGTTCATTTTAAAGGGATGGATCACCTAAAAATAAGAATCTACTCACACTCGTTACAAATCTGTGTGGAACACAAAATAAGTTTTTGTTCATATAATCAAAGTCTGCAGGGTTCAAAACAACACTGAACCCCACTGAAGTTCATTGTAGGAAGTAGTAGGTCATACTTATTGCCTACTCTTTTATGACTACTGTGAATTCAGATATACTTCGGATATAATTTTTGACACATACACTTTTTTGCCTATACAGTAGGGAAGTATGCAATTTCGGATGCAGCCACGGTCATCAAACACCCTGCATTGACTTTACCAATTGTCTCTTTTGTTTGGAAGGTGGGACTTCCTTAATAGGGGAAAATACAAGGAATACAAGTGACCTGTCTCTGCTATACACTCTTAAAAATAAAGGTGCTTCACAATGCCATAGAAGAACGTTTTTGTCTAAATGGTTCCAGAAAGAACCTTCAACAGCAGAAGAACCCTTCTGTTCACAAAAGGTTCTTCATGGCTAAAGAAAGGTTCCTGCATATTACAAAATACAGGTAAAAAGAGATGTTCTTTAAGACCCTTTGAGTGAATGGTTTCTTTGTGGACCCAAAATGGTTCTTCTTATGCATCGCTTGAAGAACTTTTTGGGAAGCATCTTTATTTTTTAATAGTGTACTGGCCTCTAATTTGACCTAATATCCTAAAAGCTATTAGTCGTCTTTTCAAAATGAAACTGTATTGGAATTATGTACTAAATAAGGTTAACTGGCGAAAGCCTCGTTGTTGCCCTACAAATTTTGCCTTCAAATAAATAAGATAAATTTATCTTACTGAAACTGAATCAATAACCTTTTCACTTTACATTTACTAGAACTGAGAAAAGAATGCCTATTTTGTATATAACTGTAAGCCTTCATAAAATTTGTTTTCTGATATATATATATATATATAGATATATGTGTGTGGGTTGTGTGTGTGTGTGGTGTGTTATACTAAATGATATTAATACAAGTGTTTTTATATATTTATAAATAAAAGTTATATAAAAATAAATAAATTTAAATAAATAATGCCATTGCATTTCCAATGCATCAGTGAAAGACCTCACTCCACCATCAGACGTGTTTAAACCAGCCTTTGTTTAAGCATCATTATATGTGTGTGTCTGTGTGTGTGTATGTGCATGTGTGTTAAGGGTTATAAGACAGATATGAGAGCACTGAGAGCAACACTCGTCTTTCATGCAGTTGTTTTTATGATGCATTCAAATGAGCTCTTAAAATTAACAGAGGGAGAAAGAAAGAGAATAGATCCGTGCTGCACATGCAACAGCCTGCAAAAACACATTTTATAGCTCTTTAACAGATGTTGATGACATTACATACCATTCTTTTTTTTTTTTTAATTATGCAATTAATTTAATTTAATCACTTTGTTTTGTTTTTTTCAGTGCTGAAAGAAACAGCATGTGGCGATTTGAGCACGGCGGTGGGTGTAAATCAAACACACAGGCTCCGACACCTCTGTCAAGGTGTTTGACATGCCGACTGTGGCCTCAGATGTAGAAGCATTTCACAGGTAGCATATGATGGAACGCCACATGTGCTAATGAGAGAATGCTTGTCTGGGACTTGTCACCAGATAATCCACCCACTTTCAAGCCTGAAATAGGTTAAAGTGGCAAGAGAGAGAGAGAATGAAACAGAGTATTACAGTGCTAAACAGCAGTACAGTTTTGACACACTTCTCTTATCTCGTGCCCAGGCTAACCGAGACCCCCAGGCTACTGACAGCGGAGTAAGAAAGAGAGATGCTGAACGTCAGCAGAGACTGACATGCTTCTCTTATCTCTCACCCAGGCAACTGAGAGAGAGACGCCAACAGTCATGACCCTTTACACAGTGCCACAGACAAGCAAAAGCTAAACAACATCACCATCTAGATCACTGAAGACGTTGTAAAGACCCTCAATTTAAATATATTAATAGCGAAGTCTGTAAAAGTTTAATAGTGATGTTTTAACATTAAAAACCAAATGGCACTGCCAAGAACAGCACATTCGCAGCTGTACATGTTATATTTACACTCTAACAAGAACTGCAGGTTATATTTATATTTGAACATTAACTGCAGGCAAGAATCCAAATATGTGTGTGTGCTTCCATATAGTAAAGCCATTCGCTCTTCATGCCTGCTCAAATGTGTTTATTGATTGAGAATGAAAACACCCACTAGTCCATTTATGTAACATTATACAGGGTAAATTTAACATGGTAGATTATCCCGCTATCCTTTCTAGCCTAAACCACAGTGTTTAGCCCACACTAGAGACCAATATGTGAATTTAATAAAGCTTGTTCAAATTTGTTGTCTGTCTAATCAGGGTTCGTTTAGTCTCTATGCGAAGCCAAGCTGGACTAGATTGCGGGAGGTCCATAGGGTTCAGTCTTGGCTACCATTCACTGGAGAAAACATTACTCATGAAATCATTTGTTTAACACAACGCAAAAAGCTGAGTTCAGATTCACAGAGCAGACAAAAAGACTGAAAAAGAAATATTCAGAATAGAATTGTCCATGTGATAGAAACATCTTCATATGAGCCTATTCTGAGAGTAAATTCATATGACCTCACTATGTGCGTGTTAAGTTATCATTAAAATCTTTTAGGAATATTTTGCTTTTATATAAGATTTTTTAAAAGGACAAATGTCTAAACTTGGCAGTACGATCAAAAAAACAAGTTAAGAAAGAGACATTAAAAAAAGATCACAATAGAGATTTCTTTTTTAGAGGGATGTCCCAAATGGCACACTTCATGAGCTTGCGGTCTCGCGGACTTACAATGGCCCCCGTGTGCTCATGTCCGTTAAGTCCACGAGACCGTAGGGTAGGGTGTCCCATTCATCATTTTAGCTTTCAGAAGGGTGCTCACGAGCACCCCCTTTGTGGCCGCTATGCACCCTCGATGCGCACTTCTGTGAGCCCGCACTGAGGCAAGTTCCCGGATGACCTACTACTTATATTGAGATTCGAATATAACAACACATCCTTAACCAGTGGACATTTTTCTATCCCATGAGGCCACAGGAGAGGATTTGTGAATGGCAGTGAAGCTACACAACTGACACTGGTACACATAACAATGGCAACATGACCAATGTATTATGTCCAGATGGCATTCATTCTACACATATTCATGCTACATGGAAAATACTTTAATGGTTGTGAAATAATTACTTATTCAAAAGAAGCACCTACTTCAAGATTTGTGGCCAATTCCAGATGTTTAGCATCACCTTAGAGGTTCCCTCACACACACACACACACAACCCACAAAACCATAGGATTTTATCCAATGGTTTTGGATATCTGGGACCAACACAAGATAATTATTCTTATACGTTTTGTTCATCCAGATAAGATCAGTTTTGTTGTATACTGCACATTTTGAAGGGCACTTGAGTATTCTGTGCATTCATAAAAATACTTAGCAGATCCTGTCTGACACTGCTGTACTCTGCAGAGGTGAACTGTGGCAAGGGGGTCCTTTAAAGTGACAGATGCCCCTGATATTCCCTGATTTTATTAAATTTTATTGAATGTCTGACGGTGTTGAAAAGTGGGGACACAACTTTAAAATCGTATTAAACATGCATGTGTCATTAAAAAAACAACCTTGCTTTGATAGGAGATATTATTAAGTGTTGCTTTTGATAAAACAAGCTCTTTTTCATCATTAAAAAAACATTTTTATCCATTTTATTGCATATGAATGATTGAACCCTTCTCTGTAGACACACTGTTTTAGACGTAGTGAGATGACATTAAGAAACACAGATTTTGTATAATAATGAGAAAATTAAATTGAAGGTGATCATTGTGTTAAATACATTCTATTATTAATCCCTCATGACATTTAAAATTGAAAATATATATTTTTAAAGCCAATAGCAGTTACCATTGCTGGACCTGTTTTGTCCCACGTCTCTAGAATGACTGGTATACTATATATTGAAAAAATAAATTTAATATGGCAATGTTATTCCAAGCAGTATGATTTTGAAAGTTACAAAATAAATGATCATTTAGACTTTAGAAACAACCAAGGTTCATGAAGACAGCATGCAAATAGCTTAAAACCAAACTGAACAGATGTAAACGCATATAGCAAGCAACTAACACTTTGGATGTGGAATGGATGTTTATGATCATGCTACACTGAACAAAAGGCTTTAGTGAGTATTCCCAAAGATCAATCACTTTTAAAACATTTATTCAGTAATCAGCCAAACTCAAAATAAAACAAATCCCAATCATGTGAATCAGTCAGTTTCTTTAGCGCCTTAATCTCAACCATATGCTCAAACTTTACCCTAACCCTAACCCTAACCCCATATGCTCAAACTTGCCCTCTGCTCTCAGCTACCGGGCACCGTTAGACACAATGGCGCATAAACGGAGAGGGGCCCATGGCTCCTTGCTCTCACCAAAACGGATACGCTGGCGTTTTACATGGTGATTAATCACACAAACAGACACGCTATGCTGAACATGCCCCCTGATCACCTCCACAGCGGCCGCCGGGCCACAAGGAGGTTGCCCGGCCGACACAGAGGCCACTTTGTGCAGCGAACACAAGCGATTGTTGGTCGGGGCGACAGGGTCCAGTCCTGCACATGAAAGTGCACATTGTGCAGCTGTTTTGACAACCTTGACGAGAGACGCTGAGGATTTCCTGCTCGGCAGACTTTACTGCCCCTAAACGATTCTACAATCTGTCACAAACGCCTTTCTCCTCCTGGGGAAGAGGTGTGTGTGGACATCGCCCGCCGTCTACCGGTGGATCAGAGGTAGTGCACGTAACTTGTCGCAGAGCAATAAACAAACGATCCACTTCAAATTTAGTTTGGACAGTGCAAGTGCACATATAGCTTTTGAAACTCAGATTTCAAGTAAAACGAAAAAGATGGAATTGGAATTGTATTGTAGGTTGAGACAAAGATTAAAAGTAACTCAGTTTTCAACTTTGTGCTGCAGTGATACAACAAGGCCAGTCAACACTTCAAAATACTTTTAACATAGTTAATAACATTAAAATTATATTTTTACATTCGTTTTTATAAAGTGTTTAAAATATATATGTATATGTATGTAAGGCTGCATTTATTTAATAAAATTACAGCTAAAACAGTGATATTGTGAAATATTAGTATCGTTTCAAATAACTTTGTCTATATGGACATATTTTAATGTCATTTTTTTATCCTGCAATGAAAAAGCTGAATTTGCAGCAGCCATAGTCTTTCAGAAATCATTTTAATATGCTGATTTGGTGATCAAGAAACATTTATTATTAAAGGGTTAGTTCACCCAAAAATTAAAATTCTGTCATTAATTACTCACCCTCATGTCATTCCAAAACCATAAGACCTTCGTTCATCTCATCGTCGGGGAACACAATTTAAGATATTTTTGATGAAATATGAGGGCTCTCTGACCCTCCCATAGACAGCAAGGTAACTACCACGTTCAAGGTCCAGAAAAGTACCAAGATGATCGACAAAGTAGTCCGTGTGACATCAGTGGTTCAACTGTAAAGTGACACAGTCCACAAATGACGCAGTAGAGACGAAAATGTGGAATAAAGTCGTTATTTTAGTTTGATTTGCACAAAAAAGTATTCTTGTAGCTTCGTAACTTTACAGTGACCACTGATGTCGATCATCTTGGTACTTTTCTGGACCTTGAACGTTGTAGTTACCTTGCTGTCTATGGGAGGTTCAGAGAGCCCTCATATTTCATCAAAAATATCTTACATTGTGTTCCGAAGATTACCAAAAAAAAAAAAAAGGAGAAAAAAAAGAAAAAAAAAAAAAAAGAGGTCTTACTTGTTTTTCGAACAACACATGGTGAGTCTTAATGACAGAATTTTCATTTTTGGGTGAACAAACACTTTAATGTTAAAAGCAGATCTGTTCATTTTTATGGAAAACATAATGCATTTATTTGATGAAAAGAAAGTTGAAAAGAGCTGCATTTATTTGAAATATAAATTGTATTGTAAATGTTTTGGTTTCACTTTATTTTGATGGTCCCTTTTTAACACATTCTGTTGACTATAAGTAACTTTGCACCTACATATCTACATAGTGTTACACAGTATTAGTAAACTGGTAGGGTAGGGATAGATTAAGTTGACATGTACTTGCAAAGTTACTGATAGTCAGTGGAACATCTGTTGGGAGACCCTCACAATAGTTGCAGATTAGTTCAGGAGCAGTAGGCTACTAATACTCTAATGAGAGTTAGTAGACATGTAGGTGTAGTGTTACTTATTGTCAAAAGAATGTTCAAAAGGGACCATCAAAGAAAGTGTTACCAATGTTTTTATTTATGTCTTTACTGTTAATTTTGGTTAATTTAATGCCTTCCTTGCTGGAAGAATTATAAAAAAAATTACAAAAAAATAAAAAAAACTGTATTGACCCCAAACTTTTGAACATATATAGCCTTAAAAGTATGCATTGAATCTAAGTGCACCAACACAAATTACCAACATGAACCAAACAATTGCCTAGGCCTCTTACAATACATTAACCAGGTCATCAGCCAGATTGACAAGAACGACCATGCTGGTTCTGCAGGACAGCACTATACTGGTCTAAGCTGGTCTTTTCAGCAGGGATAGTCAAAACAAATCATTTAAACCATCAACCCTTTCTTGATAGGTTACATACTATTTCCAAAGATCCTGATCTGACCTGAATAGTTCAGTAGCTGGGTGGCTTCACATACAAAGGCACATCTGTAGAAACTCTCCACTGGCATCGTAATGGCTCCATGAGCACTGGCACAACCACATGCCAATGGAAAGGACCAATAATCTTCAACAAATAAATAAAACAGCTTTATAATGTGCGCAGACCACCACACACGATGAGGGAGACACTTCAGGCCGTGCGGTGATGTTGGCATGGTGTCTCCTTTGAGGAACTGCCAGCAGCTCTTGGATTTTGACTGGCAGTGGATGGGGATGAGCTGAACTCTAAGAGCATTTGTGTGGCTTGATTTGTCATGGTTAAATTTCTAATTAAAAGCCATGTTAGTGCCAGGACATTGGCAGGTGCGTGTTGCTTATGCGAGTTATAATCTCTCCAAAGATGAGACATATTGCATTCAGGCAATAAGAAGAGATGAGGTGGAAGAACATGCATAAAATCACAAATAGAGAAGAGTTATAACAGACAAGGATTGATTTGTGCAGGCTGGGAATTGCTTTCATTTGTGCAAATGAGAATGTTTTAATTTTATAGCATGTCATGAAATCCACTTATTTTTTTGTAAATGAGTAAAAGCGTGAACTTTTCCAAAAACACACTACCGTCAAAAGATTGGAATATTTTTTTTAAATGGTTTTGTAAGATGTTTTTATGATCAACATTTATTTGAACAAAGACACAGTGAAGTAACATTGTGAAACAATTAAAAATAATTTTGTTTTAGTATTTTTTAAAATGCAATTCATTCCTGTGATTGCAAAGCTGAATTTTCAGCATTAGTCTTTAGTATCACTTGATACTTCAGAAATCATTCTACTGTCGAAAACAGTTTTTGCTGCTTAATATTGATAAGGAGACCCATTATTAATGAATCAGCACCAATAATTTAACATATCAGCATATTAAAATAATTTCTGAAAATCATGTGACACTGAAGACTGGAGTAATGGCTGCTGAAAATTTAGCTTTGCCAGCACAGAATTAAATTACATTTTAAAATATACTAAAATGACAGTTCTTATAGATCTTATAGAAAATAATAGTCATTTCAAACTTTTGATTGCTAGTGAATATAGACCAAGTTGCTTTCTGGCTCCTGCTTGTTATTGTTGCACGCCAATGACAGTGAAGGACGTCCTCTAGTGCACGACTGCTCCATTTTCATGGTTTTCAAGTACAAAGGGAAACATGATATTTCAGAAAATAAAAAACTTATCTTTAATTGTGTGCAGGTTGTTTAGAAAGCCTCCGTCAGCGGAGGCAGGACTTTCCACTGACTTATTCAGACGAGCATTTCAGTGATGAAATCCCATTTCAAAAGACAGAATATCAGCACAGTTGACATGATACAGGGAACCAGCACAACTGTGAGAGATCTACTACAGCAAAGATCTTTTTAATGGTCCCAAATATACCGAACAACTAAGAGTACACTCGTGTAAAAGAAAATGAAGATATGACAAATCGATCACATCTAGAGTTCCACTCAATCTTTAATCAAGACGGGCTTACAAATTTTCCAAAAAATCTGCAGTTTTAAAGGGCAAAAAAAGGGTAAAACTATCTCCCCCCACTGAGGTTTTAAAAACCTGTTCAAGTGCGGCTGAAAACGTCCTGAACATTTAAAGGCAGGTCTCTTATGTCATTTAAAAAAATGAGAGAGGAGAACAACAGAATAAGAAAAAGGAGGGAACTGCTGGCTTTGAAAGAGGAAGAACTTCCGCTGAGCCACGAGAACAACGGTGACATCTTAAACAATGACGACCCAGACTTCTTTGCTCCCTAGTGTCCCGTCTGGCCCTAGAAACTCAAAAACAAAAGCGAAAAAAAGAATCAAGAGGGGGAAAAAAAAGCAACAGAAAAAAGGGTTGAGAGGAAGGAGAGAAATAAATGGAGATGAGTCAGCAAAGGTGAGTGATGGTTGTGGATTGGCTGGCCCAGTTCGGGTCATGTGAGGTCCTTCCCTGAGAGGGGGGGCAGTGTGTCCTGGTCCAAGCCTGGGACGCTCTGTGGGGCAACAGTTTGAGTGTCTGTGAGTGACTTACTGACTGTTGTGAGGTCTTTTTTTTACCCCCCAGTACTTCTAGCTTTGTCGAAATTCATTTCTTATTAAATCCTTTTTTATTATTCTTTGTCCAGACCAGTTTTATCTCATGTTTGATCTCTCCGTCCGTTTCACGAGTCTCTCTCTCTTTCTTGCAGATTGGCACTTGGACAAACTCCACGTGGAGACATTCACTTTTTCGCTCTGTGACCGAATCTTCTCCCTCTCTTACTCTCCCTTTCTCTGTTCCTCACATGGCGCCCCTTGGACTCCTGCGGGGGGCTGCATTCGTTCATTTATCCATTCATTTGTGTATTCATTCATTTTGTTTCAGTTTTGAGTGCTAGGCTGAGCGCTGCAATAGTCTCTGGATGAAGCTCCCATTGAGCTTGACTGTACTGATTGACAAGGGACTGCTTTAGGAGCTCAGCTTGGACTTCTTGGACTGCGGAGGACTTTCTTCTTTACTGTCTGCGTCTTCTTCATCCTCGTCCTCTTCGTCGTCGTCGGGGTAGTCCACCAACCCCACCAGACCTCCCTGGAATAGGAGCGAGATGCCGTCAAAAAGAAGTAACCGGTAACAAAGGCAATTTTAGAACATTGTTTGATCTGTTAGAATCAGCGTAATTACCTTAGTGGTGACAGCTGCCGTAGGGGGGGGGCTCCGGGCTCCTGTCCCAGGAGAACTTGGAGAACCAGGTGAACCGGGGTGGAGGGATGCGGTTGGGGGAGAGGACAGACTGGGCTTTGGGGAGCTGGAGAAGGAGAGTTTAAAACTGGGGCTCTGCCGTCCTGAGAGGCTCGCCTTCCCTGTCAGCACCTCCTTCTCTTCTGAATCTTTCACTTGGGAAAAGAGAGAGAAAAAAAACAAATAAACAATCAAAACACAACAAGCAATGTGAGTAGCATTTTGCAATCAAACAGTGGATCATAGTAGTTGGACATCAATATTCTGCCGCCTGCATGTAGCAGTAACGTACGTTTCTTCCTCTCCATGAACTTGCTGATAGGATCCATCAGGTCCTCGTCACTCTTCATCTTATCTGAGGGCGGCACTACAGCTTCACCGTCCTCCAAGTCTTCCTCATCTGTGTTAAACCACATCTCCTCTTCATCTTCCAGTGTCCGCGCATCCCGGCGAAAACGATGATTTCTCAGAATCGACCGCATACTGTGACAAGCATGAAGACACACAAAAAATACATTAATTAAAAGGTACTTCCACTCAAAAGTAACTATTACATAAACAAGAAATTCCAATCTAATTTTAATTAGGGCTGGGTATCATTCAAAAAATGTTGATACAAATACCTTGACTTCGATACCAACTTTATGAAATCCGCAAGATTACATTACACATTACCTCAAAACAATTTTTTTCAGTTTGTTGAGGTTTTTACAGACTCGTAAAGACTCATCTCCTGAGTCACTGCACAAAGGAACAAAATGTAACCAACACAATTAATCAGTGAAAATAGTTTTCATAAAGTTCAAATAGTTTTCAGTGCAAATGAACAGTTTTTAAGTCAGTATGTGAGGCTCACTGCTGCAAACTTAAGATCTTTAAATCACTCAACAGTTCTTATTAAAAAATTTGCATGTCCACTTTGTCAGGAGACAGACAAGCCCTCTCTTCACTGATGTCCCCAGGACTAATGTCCCTAGTCTACGTTTACACTAGTGCATTTTTGTTTTAAAACGCATAGCTTGGACAGAATCATAATTTCTATTCATTTTCCACTGATTTACACAACCTGATGAGCATTAGCTGCTTCCAGCGCTGTATGCCGTGATCGCTGTTCTGACTTGCAATAAGAAGTTTTAAAACCACGATGGTATTGTTAATGTGGTTTTGATAAAGCATGTAGAAATTGATAATTGTCTTATGTACCATTATGCTACAGTGAATGATGGTACATTAACGCAAACCTTTCCTTGTGCGCTCGCCGTACCTAACCTGATTGAGGCACATAAAACCATGCTGCATGCTTATTGGCTCCCTGACTTTTGATGAGATTAACCCTATAGTATCGAAATTTGGTACCAAACGACAGTCATTTCGATACTCATGGTATCAGGCAATTCGTCAGTGCCTCAAAAATCTAAAGACTCGATCCCGAGCTCTTAGTCAGCAAAAAACATTCACCTAGACTCTTTTTTCCGCTTAGCCACATTCACATCTATTGTTGGAGCCTATTCAAAATGCCCATAATGACAACATAAGATTAAGAATAATTACATTACCTAATATTTTTAAAAATCAAATCAATTAATATTATACGTAAACTACGCAAATTTAAAAAAAGTCTGAAACTGAATTATTAAATATTTATATAATCTTTTTCTAATCAGTTAAATAATTAAGAAATATATTACTATAATAGTATTATTGTACTGTAAAATACAATAATAATAATGTTTTTGTTTTTATTGCCATAACAGCATCTATGGCTATTTCAATGTTAAGATTAATGTATTTTAAAAGAAACAAATAGTAGTAACATACAGTAGTAATGAAAAACAACAATTAACATCATCATCATCTCACATCATTATAACAAACATTATATAAGATTTTTTTACTGCATTATTTAATTTAAAAAAAATTAAGATTATTCCTAGTGAAACATTTTTAAAAACATCCATTAGAGAATTTGAGTAAAAACATTGCCTAGTATAATAATAAAACTAATTTTATTTTACAGCACTGCATCAAAATACTAATATTATGGCTGTCAAACATTAAACCACAGGGCTTTTATTTTGGCTACATACCATAAGGAGACTTTAAATTATCTCTTTGGTTGAAAACAGATTTATAAACATTTCTCAATATAAATTTAGGAATAGTAGATAGTACATGGGTGGATCCAAATAACAATAAAGGTCTGAAATGACCAGTGACCTGTCAAGTTTAGGGTTGTCCTGTCTTTCTCTCTGCTGTTCATATCGAAGCTTCAGTCCCTTGAACGTCTGAACATAGTCTACATCCTCCAGGGCCTTCCAGTAGTTCTCTATGATATGAGCCGTCAGGGACTTCACATCCTCCTACACATAAAACACAGCAATTACACACAAAATAAACAACCTATCAGTGTGTTCAGGAGCATTAGCACAAGTGTACTCACCACTCTGACATACTCAAACATCTCTATAATGGCTGAGTTGATGAGGTTGTATCTGGATCCATTGTTGAGGAAAGCTTTGACCACTGGCTCAAACAGGAAGTTCCTCATTATGTATCTGTTATAAAACTCGTCCTTCAGGCCAATGATTTTCCTCATCCACGCTGTACACTCAAAACAGTGCACCTGAGAATCACAGCATACGACAGCAGTTATAAAACTCGTCCTTCAGGCCAATGATTTTCCTCATGAAACGCAAAGCACCTGGATAAGAGAAATGAGTGTAAAAGGTAGAGATTTAACAGCCAAGCTGTAATTGATGTCTGTCAGCAAGGTAGTACTGCATGCTTGGTCTTTATTCTTAAATGAATTAGTGCTTGTTAATAATGCTGCTGGCCCTGAATGCAGTATTCCTTGGCATGTGTTGAAATACCAGGGTAACAGTAATAATTATCAACAGAGCAATCCATAGTGCAAAAGGATCAGCATCACTGAGTTCTGTTATTGATTATGTGGTTTGAAAGTTGTGATGGTGGCAAGTAATTACTCTCCATGTCTGTCATTTGTCCAGTTCTACTAATCTAAATGTCTAGAGTTTGCAGTCTTTCACATTCTTCTATATTTTCAGTATCAAAAACATCTAACTAGTTTAGTAATCATTAAATCAGGTTAATTAAACATTTTTGCTGAAATAAAAATATAAATATTAGATTAAATTTAAACAAAAACATAGAAATGTTGCCTTGGCATCTAATTAAAATACACTTAACTGTGTATAAATTACAAACTGAAAGCGAAACTAAAAAAATTAACTTTAAAAAAAAATCAAAAACTACTAACATGACAAATGACAATCACAATGAAAGTTCTAAAACTTTACCTACATGCCTAAACTGAAAATATCAAAATAACTAATTCAAAAATAAAATAAATAAAATAGTATACAAATGCTCTTTGATCTGAGCTCAAAATCTTTGTCACATGGAAAAGCCCTTGGTAAATGCAAGAAAGGGATGAAATCAGATATTAAATTTTACTGAAAAGCACATATTGAAAAAATATAAATATTGCATCAAGAACCGCCAACCTGTCCAATTTAACAGTGTTTCCCCTGCCATTATATTAGGGGGGCGGTCCCCCCCAATGGCAACCTCCGCCCCCCTTGAAGGTCAAGTTAATAAATTTTTTTTTTTACTTTTATTTTCTCTATAGCACCAGATAACAACAGAAGTCATTTAAAGTTACCTTTACGATAGAACAGGTCTATACCTTGTTCTTTTATTAAACTAAATAGCCTTATGTTATTTATCTTATTTAAACGACGGCATGTCATTTCAGTCTCTACGTTATGGTCACACTCTCCTGTGTGTGTTCCAGAAAAGGGGAATCATGCCTAATGGTTAGAGAGTCTGATTCGTAACCCAAAGGTTGTGGGTTTGAGTCTCGTACCGGCGGGGATTGTAGGTGGAGGGAGTGAATGTACAGCGCTCTCTCTCCACCTTCAATACCACGACTGATGTGTCCTTGAGCAAGGCACCGAACCCCCACCTGCTCCCACGGGTGCCGCAGCATAAATGGCTGCCCACTGCTCCTGGTGTGTGTTCACTGCTGTGTGTGTGCGCACTAAGGATGGGTTAAATGCAGAGCACAAATCCAAGTATGGGACACCATACTTGGCCACATGTTACTTCACTCACACTTGCGCTGGCCACACACACAAGTGAGCCTACTCCCACTAGTATTTGTAAATATTAGCCGCAAAACAACTATTTAAATATGAATTATGTGTGTCTATGTGTTAATGAATGGCACAGAAGCGCGGTTTTGTTTACTACTCGTTCTGAAGCTTCCGGTAGGTTGGGATTGTGAGGAAAGTTTCCCATCGGATATCGAGTGTGACAAACACGATCATACCGTATCACCGGTATCCTCGCTTTCCTTAGCTGTTAATAGCTTAAAAAAAACGCTGTGCGCCATTTTTACTTTCACTTTGGAATTAGAACGGCAGTTTCGGCGTCAATTGCTGAATGCAGCAAAAAAAACACGTCAAATCCGTTTAGCCTATATATAAAACAGAGAACATTTATTACAAAACCAAGAAAAATACCCATGCTATAAGGGCAGCTATGCCCATCTAAATAACTTCATAAAGTTTAATATTATACAAACTGGAATAAGTAACATGTATAATATATAACCAAATAAAGAAGAAACGTAGAACGTTTATTAGCAAAAACGAATGTCAAATAAAATAAATAAAATGACAGTTTAAATAAAAGTAAAAATCAGCAAACAATGTGGAACCAATTAAATAAAAAAAATAATGTTTAAAAAAACTTCCAAAATCAACCTTAGATAAACGGCAAAAGTCAACAAGCTTTTCAAAATCCAAAATATTGCCAAACAAGCCGCTTTTGCATCTATTTTCGAAACTAAACATCCGCTCATCTTATCTGTTTCACCTCACCCCACTCTCTTTTCCGTCGCTCGACTCACTCTCCTCACCTCATTTTTAATTGTAGTGTCTGTTCTCTAACAGAACAAAATTATTTTTATTACGATAAAAAATCAAAACGACGGTGGGGGTCGGTGACGCGGTGGGCAAGTGACGTAACCAGTGTTGCGGCTTAACACCGGTATCACCGTCAACACCGTCTATCATGGCAAGCCTAGCTTCCGGTGATATTAACGTCTGCCGTCTCACTAATGAGGACATAATACATGAACACCATCTCCAGAACTGCTCTGAGAGTCACTTCTTTAGCATTTGACCGTTTCATTTGAGTAAAACTATCCTCATATCATATACACACAGAAATGTAAAGGTATTCACGGCAACCCGTCAAAATAAAAGTTCGGTCTAACTTGAAGAAACTGTGACAGAAATATATTACTATTGTACAATAGAATGTACATATGGCTCTACACTACACCAATTTATTTAAAACCTTATTTTTAAGGGAATATCATACACTATTTCTTCAATGTTTTAATTGTAATTTTAAATTACCTTTATTTTCCAAAAAATTAAATGTTTAATTTTCATTACTTAAAAGATAGATGAAATGAATATTTTGCGCCTTAAAAATGTAAATACACAACAGAATTTCTGAGCAAAAAATCATAAGGCTATTCTAAGAATAAATTAAACTTGTTTTTATGCTTTCAAATAATTAGACATGCTAAATCAGAATTTGGTAACAAAACATTTCATAGGGCCCTAAACATGTAATTTTTGTTAAACTTTTAATAAATTGATGTTAAATTGTTTAAGTTTCATGACTTTAATTAATTAGACATGCTTTTAGATTAATAAAACGATTAATTAATCTAATTAATTAATTTTTAAAAAGCCGTAAACCTCGGGAAAACACTTAAATACAAAATTAAACATTTAAATTCATTTAAAACTATATACATTGTTGGTGTTAGGGCAAGTGAGAATGTTGGCAGGACTGGCCCAGCCGGACAAGCATAAAAAAAATCCCTTACTTTCATTCTGTTAGCAATTAAAAAAAACTGACCCCATTTTATTGACCAGTAGTACCATTGCCTCTTTTGCACAATCCAATAAAATCTGGATGGACAAAAAAAAAATCCCACCCTACAATATTTCCTGCTGAATATTCAGTTTCAAATGTGGCTTTACGAATTATTAAAAAAAGCTACGTCTTGTGTGTGCGCACGTGCATATACTCACATAAGGCTAAGAAAGCATGTTGAGATGCAGTGAGCACCAGTACTCTGCGGAGGATGTCTTTGTTGATGATGTAGTTCTTTATGTGATACGTGTGATGCTCCACGCAGAAAGTGAGCAGCTCTACAATTAGAGCCAGCAGCTGACACGTCTGGAAATCATCTGACAAGACAAACACACACAGTGAGAAGTCTAGAGAGGTCACCTCTTTAAATAGGTATGCAAAATGTCAAAAAGGCTGCCTACATATTCAGTCTGCATGCATCCTACAAGCTTGCAAAAAATCTATTACCTTTGCTGGGTTTTTCTTCTGTGGTGTTGGCAAGAAGTGGAGCAGAGAGCACATGCATGCAATGCTTATAGAAGAAACTCAAGAACTCGGTCTTCTCGGTTTTCTGCAGTTAATCAAACAGTTCATGAAAGGAGCATGTTTCGCTACATTCTGACAAATGACAATGAAAGGGTGGTACAATGCAACAAATATATATTTATATTAAAACATGTCTCACATTAGCAGTTGCCAGCATGTTCTCTGGGTCCACTAGTGTCCTGAGCAAGCCCATTAGCTGTACGGCTCCACCCAACTCTGGATCCGTGTCACAGATCATATGCTCAATGATCAGATTTATCAACAGAATGTCCTGTAAAATAGAGACAAGTAGTGAGGAAGACAGGTAGATGGAAGGATCACAAGAGTCAGTAGGCATGTGACTTACGTCATCATTCTGCTGAGACTCCTGCATAACAAACTCTCGCACCATGGAGGGGTTGTACTCCACCAGATAGGAAAAGATATCAGTGGCTGCGCCACGCACATGAACATCATCCATGCCCTTTAACACAAAGCACACATGCGTTCATAAATACAGCAAGAGCAAGCTAAAGTTATGGTCTTCATTGAGAGCAAAGTTGAAGTTAAGTTACAGTTTCAAATGTAGCAGATACACATATTCTCCATAAAATACAATACTAAAGATCATTAGTAATGATATTAAAATTTTAAAAAAGATACCACCAAATCAACTGACTGCAAATCTGTTCTTTGAAATAGCAAGTATATCTTACAAGAATAACTTCCAGCGCTGGCAGGATACCCATGTTGGACAGAGTTTTGAAGAATGCGTCTCTGTTCTGTGGTTGTAACGTTTGTGAGAACGCACAAAACTCCTTCAGGAAATTTACCTGAATGTGAAAATATCAATTTTGTTTATATCAAGTGTTTTGAGTAGGAGGTTAACACATTCATTAGTAATGTTGCTCATACCAGCTCATGCCGTTTGTCATCATCTGTGGCTTCATCAGTTAGCTGTGCAAAGAGCTCAGTCAAAAACTTCTCATCGTCCTGAAAAAAAAGCATAAGAAATAGAGAGCTCTGGTTATATCCATTATGATTACTAACAGTTTTGTATATATATACACACACAAAACTAGTTTACTTCAAAACAAGAGACACTAGAAAAAGCACAAGTAAATTATTGAAATATTTTTAAGCCAGTATTCATGTTACAATCTATTTTCTCCAAATGAAACTCTTTCTATATATGCTGCATGATGCACCTTGAAGGGCACTGTGTAAATTGCAACCATAAATAATTCTGTTCAGCCAGATTTGGCTGGATAAATCTGGTTATTGATAAATGTTCATTTATAGTTGCATATGCATTATCCTAATTTCATTTGAGCTCACCATAAAGCTGTAAATCACAGAGAGGCTTAAAACTGTTTTGCAACATTACTTGACCTCTAGCAGAATGAGGGGGACATATTTGATAACTGCACATGGACACCAAGGTTAGACATGTGACCGATACTGTATTTTACTGCATCAACTTGTCATGGACATAAAAGATTACACCTCAAAAAACGGGGAACCAGTCAAGTGAATCAAAACATTGTTTGCTATTACGCTGCCATGGGAAAGTACATCTAATTGCTCAGACAATCATAACAAAAAGGTTTCAGTATCTATGTTTGGTTTATTCCAAATCTATGAGACTACATCCAGGTATTAATTGGATATGGTAATATTAAAACAATATTGTGACATGCACATTCTTCTGCAAAGATGGACAAACAACCATACTGAACTGAAGCTGGCTGGAGGTTGGAGAAAAGAATCATCCAGCACGTCTGCCAAGTGTTTGTGACATCACATGATATGGCTCTAAAGAACATGATGGTGCTGTTTCCATGGTAACAAGCACTCTCCCCTACCTCCAATCCCAGTATCAAACAATTCCACTGTAAGGCTTAGGTGAGAAGCACGTATCAAACCATTTCCATGAACATCTTTTTTAAATGAATTTAGCCACAACTGTTAAAAAAGTAAAATCTAACTTAATGTCATTTCAGATATTTTTGACTTGTCAAAGCATTAAAGGGGTCATATGATGTTGCTAACAAGAACATTATGTTGTGTATTTGGTGTACTGCAATGTGTTTATGCAGTTTAAGGTTAAAAAAACACATTATTTTCCACAATGTTCATTATTGTTTATCCTCTATGCCCCGCCTTTCTGAAATGCGTCGATTTTTACAAAGCTCATCGGTCTGAAAAGCGAGGTGTGCTGTGATTGGCCAGCTATCCAGTGCGTTGTGATTGGCTGAATTCCTCAAGCGTGTGACGGAAATGTTACGCCCCTTACCATACTGTGATGCCGTGTCATGGCGCGATGAGACAACACCAATAAAACCCATTACAAACGAGGCATTTGTTGCTCCAGTGGGGACATAATTACTGATTATAATGACTTATACTGTCTTTTTACGCGTTGCATGGTGCTGCGTAAACATAAAGCCATGTCTGCATTGGTGATCGGAGAAACGACAAACAACAAGTGCTACTCTACACTGCTCAAAACTCGCGTTTTAATCATCATTGGCAAATTATTTAAATATTTAAAAAAAAAAACTTACTTACAGGCTGTGAGTCAGAAGCGCCAGACTGTCCTTGCAAAGTTGGAACTCAACTTTATAGAAACAGCCTTTGTGCAAAGACGCATTGTAGGCTACTCTGCAGGATCAGTAAACAGTCCTCCATAATATGCGTTGCACACATCTGAATAGTGGGTGAACTTTGCTGCACGATTATTCCCTTGAAATTGTAATTGCGTTTTATTAATTACGATTATCACAATTTAAATTTAATGATGTTTATAACATTGTTTGATGCAACTGCATGCCATGTTTTTATATGAAAATAAACAAGCTGAAAACACTCTGAAAAACTTTTAGTGCTTTTCAATAGTAGTAAGTTTCAAATGTCAAATATACATCGGATTGTTTTCTTCTTTAAATTATAAAAAAGTAAAATATGAATGGTATTATAATGTTATACTAAAACTAAAATTAAAACAATGGAAAAATCCTTAAGATAACGTGTAGAAAGAAAAAACATATCTTAAGCATGCAGAATTTCATAAGTGGACTTTGAACGATTAATTTCCATTTTGAACGATTATGTAATTGTGGCATCCATATTTGTAATCGCGATTAGAAATTTGATTAATTGTGCAGCCCTAGTTGAACTGTTCTGGAACAGTGTTGTAAATACAACTTAACACCCACTGATTTCTAGTCATGTCTTTTTTTGGAAGACCAAACAAAGTAGTTTTTCACTTTCACAACGAAAAACACAGCATCACACACTGCGGGCGGAGAACGGCTAGAGGGAGCAGCGGCCGGCGGGCTTGAGAACGGTGTGGCTGGCGGATTCGACGAAGGAGCGTTCAGAGGCCTTGCGGCAACCACATGTGACGACCCCGGGCTGGACTCCAGTTTGTCCACGGTGAAAGCCGATCCGGCTATTCACAGCGCGAAGTTGATGTATTTCCTCAGCGACCAGCATGGATCAGCTCAAAGCGGCTATCGTCCTCTTTTGGAAGGCCAAACAAAGTAGTTTTGCTTTCACAACGAAACACAGCGTCTCCACGACATGGCGGCGGCGGCAACAACACTACAGCGAGAATAAAAGTTATGCCTTCTTTCTTTGCGTGAACATTTGGGCGGTGCTATGCAAATCTTCTCACACAGTGACGTAGACACGTGGGGGCGTGTTTAAACAAGGCGCTTTAGGAAGGAACGGATGAGTCTTAGCTTTTATAAAGAATATCTCTTTGGGTTTGAGACTTTAGTCTTTGCAACTTTAGTGATCTTATCTATGCATGAACAGCTTGTAACACTCCAAATAGAAAGGAAAATTTGAAATTGCATCATATGACCCCTTTAATAAATGAAATTAATTACATTGACTATAATTACTCCACTCTTGAAACTCACCCTTGAAGCAAATACTGTTGCTGATTTTCTACTAAATGATTAAATGTCATTCATTAAATGCATCTGAAAAAGCAGTTAGCACAGTTATCTTTAAATCTGTTATCTACATCTGCAGACCTTTTAGTGTGCAAAACATACACATATCCATGACCTTTACAACAAAGAACCAAAGTACAGCCCACCATGTGCATCCCATCAAGAGCAATGAGATGGTCTCAGGCAATACAAACAGGGAAGTATTAATAGCTGCATCACAAACATGCAAACGTATTCACTGCATTCTCTGTAAACAGTTTTCTGCTGAGGATGCAATGAATTTGAGAGGGACGATGCTGGTCTGAAAATTGTGTTGAAAAGCCACAATGACACATAGCAAGCCTGACAATGTATGTTACCTGTGAGATATGTTATAACGTGGCATTAAAATTTAATCTACAGCTTCTTTCACCTAGTTTAGCCCCTGAACAGCATTTCAACTCAACTGCCATTGTACATAGTTCACAACTGGTCACATATACATGGTTGAATAGGAAAACCCACCTGCAGCATGCCAACAATCTCCACTTTGTTGAAGAAGATGAAGGAGTGCAGCGTGGAAAGCATGTTTTCTTCAAAGACAGAGGGGGTGGGCAGCACCATGTCCTGAATATACTGCACGCGGTACGTCTGATGAATCTTCTGCCGCAGCTCCGGGTCTGAAATGGGAATGACCTCTTTAAACCGTGCCGTGGTGGTGAGGAATTCTCGATGCCGCCGTGGTTGGGGTAGCGACGGATCGAACTCCAGACATCCGATCACATCCATGATGCATTCTTCGGAGAACATGACTTCAAAAAGCGCTGTGCGGTTGAGGAGGAAAATGCCTTTGATGATGTCATAGAGGTGATGCAGGCCTTCACGGTTCTCCAAGTCCTCGCACACTCGGAACAGCTCCAGCAGTTTGCGGATGTAACCTTCATTCTCCAGCGCCAGGGACAGTTTTTCCCGCCGTAACGGAGAAGGTAAGGATGACGCCACCAGCTCAGCCACTTCCTCCAGCCGGGAGAGCTCACATGGCGGAAGTTCAAGACCAGGAGAGGACATGTCATCAAAGCGCTCCTCTTCAGACTCATCTATCAGCTCCTGGGTGATGTCTACAGAGGGGTCCTTTCCCTGCACCTGTAGACACAAAAATAAAGGCTTTCAGAATAAAGCACTACACCAACATGCAGAACATACCTAGAGAAAATATTATAAATGTACATCACAGACATAATCACCTGACATATTTTCTCCCAGATCTCATCACAACCAGCCTTCTCCTGAAAGCTGAGAGCTAGGTCATAGTTTTCAGCCTCAGACCATACTATTAATGTGTCCTTCAAAGACAAAACACAAATAACATCAACAAATGCTAAAAGAGCATATGATATACAAGCACTATCATACAGGGATCTAAAGTTCAATGCAAGACACTAAAAACATTTGCAACAGGCAAAAACATTGTTCATGCACAGGTCAAATTTTAAATTTTGCTTTCATAACATCTTTAGCAAAAAGAAAACAAACAAAATACCAAATTTAAGTATTTATTTTACTACACCTGATATATTTGCACCTGTAGATTTCAATTACGATACATATCTTTCAAGGTTTATTCCTATATTTTAAAGGGTTTTACAGAGGGGTTTGTTTATATATCATTTACCTGATTTATTTAACCTTCTATTCCTAAAACAACAAAATGTACTCTTTTCCTGGCTATTGTCTGACTTATGAAGCGCTTTATCCAATTTTAAAACAAAACAATCGTCTTAACCCTATAAAGCCTACTGTATCATCTGAGATACATTAATTTCTAATGTCTCTAAATTATCAACATGGTCAAAACAGAAAACTTGTTGTACACAATCAACTACATGCCGACTGATTGATAGTTTATACTTTTTTAGCAAGTAAAAGGCCTTTTAGTATAATTCTAAAAATGTCAACCTTCACCTTTGTGTCTTTTTCCTGTGAAATGATGTTTGTAAAGTAAATGTAAGAATAACTTTTATATTGTTAGTAATATTTCAAGATGAACACTTATTGGACTGAAGCAACTTATTTTTACTTTATTATCCATACAAATTTTCATAGAAAAATCATTTTAAAATGAAAGAATCAAATATCATACATCAAGCTTTAGTGGAACATGTTTCACTCATATTTTGTGTAGCATTTTATTCCGGCTATCTGCTTATAATCATTGGGTATGCTTATGTTTTGCACCCCACAAATAAATATAGAGATTTGATTATTTAAACATTATCTTACAAAGACATATTAGGAAATATAAAGGAAAACTGATATTATATGCACTTATGCAAATAGTCTGCTATACTGTTATAAAAATCTC
The DNA here is from genome assembly GCA_018155175.1 of Sinocyclocheilus anophthalmus. Taxonomy (NCBI): domain Eukaryota; kingdom Metazoa; phylum Chordata; class Actinopteri; order Cypriniformes; family Cyprinidae; genus Sinocyclocheilus; species Sinocyclocheilus anophthalmus. Next base: position 845,381 of record JADLZN010009233.1, read on the forward strand.
ACTGATTTGCATTACAGGCTATCAGAACTGCATCTACTTTTTGTCTATATAAATAACTCATTTATATTCGATAAGTGCAACAAATGCCTGGTGTATTCAAAAGATGCAAACTTTTTTTAATACCTTGTCTAAAGAATGAAAATATTACCGCTCTATTACAAACAAAGGCTCTAATGTTATTGTAATGTGATTAACTATGGAAGCACGGTGATACCTGTAATGTAATATCTTTCCCAATTCACCTGTGATGTCTCGCATCTTAATACATGTGTTTTTGACCTTTAACCAAGACATTAAGAAGAACATACTAATGAATGAGGTTCACAAAAACGCTGATGAGCTGTCAACAAAATCATGTCACAGCATTTCAAACGCACCTGCTGTTTCTGATAGGCGGTGTTAGGGTTGATTTTGGACTCCAGCAGCAGTGACCCTGTTTTAAAGAACGGGCACATCTTACTTGCACAGTCAACGAAAAGTGGCCCTGTACATCATCTCTGTAATATTTTGAAACATACCATCACTTTCGGCGCGCACCAGGAGAGACATGCCTTTCAGCCGCTCCACGTAAGCGGATGACACATGTCCCGTCCCCCGATCATCCCACTGGCGGTCCTCATTCAGAGTGTACACTTTTACTCGTCTACGAGTGTCAGTCATCCTTGCAAGTAACTCTCAAACCGGCTTTTGCCCTTGATTCAATAAATCTCAACGTCCTCGGTTAGCAAGGTGCAACAGAATCTGCGGTCAACTTCAAGCTGAAATGTATGGCATTCACTGGCAAGCTGTCGCGAAGCTGATGTAGTATGTTGTTGTGGGGTCTATCACAGTAAACGCATGCAGTCCAGAAGAATTATTCTGACCAGTCTAGCGGTGGTCAGCTAGCTGCTGTGTGCAGCCGAGGCTCTCCACAACATACTCAATACTTTGAACTTTTTATAAACGCAACCACGAAAAACGCTCCTCCGTTTCTAAAGGCCGTGCAACGGTGAGAAATGAGTTTAAAAGCATTCAGCCAGAGCACGAACGCAGAATGTGTTTCTTTTCCTCCGTGCCCCTTTACTTTAAGCTAGCTAGGCTATGCTAACGCTGCGACTAATTCAGTCAAACGGGGTTAGCGTAGCTAGCGCCTCAGCTAGCAGGCTATCTACTGGCGCGAGTCATTTTAACCCAGAAATGTTCGAAACGCGCGCGAATGAACTCCAAAGACGTACCGATAACGCTATTTGATCGTTATACTCGCGCGCGGTCGGTGAAAAGGCGGGAAGGGTCGTGTATAAAGCGGCGCGTTCATAATAAGCTAAGCTATATTTTCTCCAAGTATTCCGCCATATTCTGGCTTAGGGCCGCGGATGGACCAGCCAGTCTCTTCACACATAGATAAACATCCCCCTATGTAACTAATCGAATAGACTCGCTCGTTTCACTTTCCGGGACGGCGAATGGCCAGCGCGACCGTCGAGCACCATGAAATAGCAGCGTCTTGACGAAAAGTAATTATTAGCCCCACTGTGAAGATTCGGCCATCTTGGGTCCCCTGTGAAAGCCGCGACGGGGTTTCCTGTGCTGCAGGCGCAGGGCCGCCGCCACAGTTTAAAGACACAGTGCGCCAAAAATGACCAGCGCAGACACACTGGTGTTTCGTAACCCCAAACACTCATTGCTGTTGAAAATGAAAGGGACACAGAGAGGAATGTGAATGAATGTGAAAGTAAGCCCGAAGACGCGCGGCTTTTATTAATGACTGCTAGAGCGCGCGTAAAGATAATAAACTTCATACTGCTTTTGCCATTCAGTAGAATGAAATGCAGATGTGTACAGTTGTGCTGTTGTCTTTGTTTCTGAGAACAAAGTGCAGTACATTATAGTTTCATTAATTTCTGTTAATATTATAAATAACAGTCTCTGCTGGGAATATAAACATAGCCCATGCAAACCTTTTCTGGTAAACCAGTCCAGTCTCAGCTTTGGAACCTGGTTAACCAAGTAAACAAAGTCCCTATAATATTATAGCCAGTGTGGTCAACCAGACATGACCAGGTTGTACCACCAGCTCAAATATTATATAACTGTAAAAATGATTTACTAACTACATTTTTAGCGTTGCTTGTCCATGCAAAACTCTCCACCACAAATACTAAGGTGTTGGTGTCGCCAAGGGATTGTTATTTGGTTGATAGTGTGTTGTGGGTTGTTGCTATGTGTATGTGGCGCGGGGTGAGTGATTATGAATTCAGCCTCTGTTAACGGTATAGGCCCATCTATCATGTTAACATTTGCAAAATGGCCTGAAAAGGTTAAAGTAAGCATGAAATGAAAATCCTCCTTATGCTTACTAAATGCACCCTAATCATCTTATTGTAAACAATTCATCCATTCATTTGTTTATTTATTTTAACCCTCATGATCTTTAATCGAAATGTCATAACTTGATCTTCCAGTGAAAGGACAGGCTTATCTCTAGATCTCGCTTCCTTTTTTCTAAATAAAAAAAGAAAAGAAAACATGTTTCCATATGAACCACACAAATGCATACAAAATCGCCACCATGTTAGAAATCACAACTATAAGTATTTGAGAGGGCTAAGAGCCAATATATAGTGCAATTTCCCAATGAAGAAATTGGGCTAAGAAGCACGGATCAAGTTAGACTGGCCATGCCAGTTGTGGTTAAATTGCAAATCTGTTACCAAATTGAAAATGTTGTGGCTTTATCTTACACTTGTAACTAGTATTATTGTGTTCTTATTGGTACTTTAAACTTTTGTGCTCAGCTGTTTCCTTAGTTACCCAGCAACTCTCATAAACAGAATGCATACACATCCTCACAAGTTGGTAAGTACTTTCAAATAACATTGCAACTACTCTGTAGACCATGTAACCCACAGAACAGAATGAAACTGTTTGGGGTTTCCAATATCAGCACTAAACATGATCACAAATATAAATCCAAAAGGTATTAGTAACCTAGTGGTCTCAGTAATTACACAATTACAGTAGTTTCATGCTTCAATACAGGGCAGATGTTGATCAGATTCTTGACAAATCAGAATGAAAAATGAAAGTCCCAGTGATAACATGAACATTTTTGTACAACAGGTAAAGAAAAGAGATGAATATTTCAGAGGATTTGTTCAGCAAGTTCTTATCTGAACAATTAACAGTGTAGCTGATAAACAGGACATTCATGCCACAGTACAGTGTGCTGCTGAGAGCTGAAAAACAGGACGGTCATGCTGCGCTGCATAATGTGATTCGCATTTGTTTTCTAAAAGCTCCTTTTAGACTGAAACTTTACCCATGCTCCTTAACAAAGGAGTTGTTTAGGACAAAAACTAATTTTTAGTCTTGGTCAGGATCCAAAATGTGAAGCATCTATTTGAGTTTACAAACACAATCAGGTCTGAGTATCATGAAATAATTTAACAGAAAGGACATACTGTGAACTAAAATGTTCTGATTTGTATGATTTTGAGAAAATGATTTTGGAGTTGTATTTCCCAGGATACGTTGCCCTATTAGGGAATAAAAAACATCTTAAGTCATCAATAATTCTATGATTTATTTTATGCAAACAAATATGTAATATTCAAAATATGCTGCATGTATGACATGTCTAAGTGTCCTAAAATTAAGGCATAGACATTTCTTGTATTTTTACATTGCTGAACTGTCTCGTCTTCATCCTCAGGGGTGGGCAATTCCACCCCTTGAGGCCCACTGTCCTGCAGGGACAGGCTTATCTCTAGATCTCCTCCATCTCTAATCAATCATTTAATGTGATTTATGTATCATGTAATTTTTTTTATGTAATCCTGAAGACTTTGCAGATTTTTCAGGGTGTGTTTGATCAGGGTTGGAGTTAAACACTGCAGGACGGTGGCCCTCCAGGAGCAGGGTTGGGAAAAAATCGAGTTAAAAATGCAAAGATTTAGTCAACTAAATGTATTAATATCAGTTTTACATGCAAATATTAACATTTGCACAATTTTTTAAACCTCAAAATAAATAGAAAGGAGACTGGGTACAGGGGGCCAAGAGGGCCTATGAGGATCATCCCTAAGGGCCCCTGCCCTGGTATGCAATTTCTACTGAGGGGGGATCTCCTCCCCTTGATGCATTTCACAATCCCCCTCTACCCCATCCCTCAGAGAGATTTTTAACAAGGGGGTCCCCCTTCTCTAGACTGTGATTCCTACAGTACATCCCCTCACCCATATGTATCCTGTGGTGCATGTTGCCTGTTTAAGGGTTAAGGTGTAATTTATTACTGTGATGGAGCTAAATGTTTAGCAGCCATTACCGCAGTCTTCAGTGTCACATCTTTCACAAATCATTCTAATATGCTGATTTTGATGCTCAAGAAACATTTTCTATTATTATCATTGAGACCATTATATTTTTGTATTGACAGTGATATTAGTGATATTCAGAGAGTTTTATATTTATATTTTAATATTTATATGAATAAGATTGAAAGAACAGCATTTATCTGAAATAGAACTCTTTTGTAACACTTTGTCTTCACTGTCAATTTTGATCAATTTAATCCATCTGTGCAGAATAAAAGCATTTCATTCTTTCAAAAAACTTTACCGACACCTAACTTTTGAACATCAGAGTTAAAAAAACTAAACCAAAACAAACGGTACGGACACCAAGACTTTATGTGAGAAGATTTTTTATTGTTTTCCAGCAGTAACTACTGGATATATACACAAAACAGACAGGGCCAACAAAATCTGTAACAGCACTGAGGACAAAAGTTGGGATAAAAGATGACTCAGAACCATCTACATAATCTGAAATGTGTATGTTTTATACTTCACTGAATTAAAGAACAATTAAACCACAATAAAAAAAAAAGAAAACATCAATTGAGAGGGATTGAAAAAAAATCCTAAACCCTTTTCCCCCCAATCTTACCCTCTTTTCTGATAAATATCCCAAGTCCCTAACTCCAGTTACAAAAATGCGATTTAAAATGTAAAAAAATTTCACTCTATGCTTTGATGTACTGACTGAATAGACATGCATTCAACAAAATCTGAACTAAGCGGCATCACATCTATGTTTGTCCTGTGATGTGGCATAGTTCTGATAGAGTTGGGAACCAGCATCAGAAAAAATTCATTACACTCCTTATTTCCCCGCCTGCTGGGCTTGACGCCTCAGCAGCACGTAGATCTTTTCTTTGATCCAGTCTTTGTTGTAGGGCTGGTAGGTTTGTGTGTCTGCCCGGTACCTGTTTAAATGACCAAAGAATGAAAAAATTACTACATTGCTCAAAATGTGTACCCTTGTACATGATTGATGAGATCTTGTGTTAGTTTACTTACACAAGACAGCTGAGGTCAGCGAGATCATCAACAAAGTCGAATAACTGGCTTATGTCATATGTGATGGAGGGACTGTTGGGGTTCATCCTCTTCAGATGCTCTTCATACATCTTACACACTCCTTTTATTAGAGAGAAAAGAAAGAATTAAAAATTCCACATTAAAGCATTAGAATTGTTCATAATATTCATTTCTAGCCCTTTAAAATCAAAAGAAATATTCTACCTTCCATGCATTCGTTGACAGACTCATAGTCTGCATATGTTCTGCCTTCTGGTCTCTTGGTGGGCTGCACCAACAGAATTGTGTGAGACTGAACATCAGAAATAATTAAAAAAACAAGTGTAAATAAATATTACATACATTTTGAATTGTGTACACATTTTAGAGAGCAAAAAGACGTAAAAGCTTAATTAAAAAGCACTGTACATATAAATACACCAGATATGACCCAATTATGTGGAGCCCCCTACTGCCAGAAACAGAGCTTTGACTCCTAGCAGTGAGATTAACACAGCGCGCGCCGTGTATATATATATATATATATGTTTTTTTTTTTGTTATAGAATGGATGTCATCTTAATCTGACATTCAATCCAACCATCCCTGCTTGGCATATGAACTAAGCAAACTTAAAGATAACGGAATCTCTGACATAAGACCCTGAAAACAGCAACTGTTGGACTCCAACCCTCCCCCAAAACAAAACCGTCTAGATGCTTCTTATAAAGGCAGTTACTACGACGGGTGAATTTAAATATAAGTTTGCTTAAGTCTCACTTTATATTAAGTGCTTAACGTTGTAGAAAGTAATCTAGAAATATTCCAGCAGACTTCACAACTCGTTCATTTCGTGAATACTCGACGTTATCTTGCTACACTGCTGCTAGCTGCGCGCGATCACTCACTTGAATATTTCTTGAACGTGTCAGTGCAGCCGAAGAAACACGACTTTCTGACAAGGCAAATGTATATAATATACACCAGAATACAAAATACAGCAGTGAAATACTTACCATATCTGGTCCTGGTATCTAAAATTTCGCGATGAAAGCTGTGGTACCGCTGACGGCTAATCACTGAGAGCAGCTACAGAAAGAGCATAAATGTGCAACGAGCATCCACTTCCGGTAGTGGCGATGACGCGTTGGATTTTCAGAATTAAAGTCTTGTGACAAAATTGCAGTGTGTTCAGTTTTAAAGTGTATTTATTTTATTTTGACTGAAAATGTTACGGCACTGGTAACACTGTGAGGGTTTGGAATTGTATTGTAACTTTCAGCAAAATAATCATGGTTAAATTCATATTTTGTTCCCTCAAAAGCTGTATTTTACGTTTTTTGCAACAATATCATTTAATTGTGCTAGATGGATTTATATATCCAATGTACTGTGCAGACTTTTTTGCAGTAGATGTTTTTGCTTTTTTATTTTTTAATATCATACTTTGTAATTTTCTATTTTAATTTTTTTTAGGGTGACGTTGTAACATTTTCAGGGACTACAGATTAAAAATAGCCTTTAGACTAACTCTGGCCTATTTATATTAATAATAAAAAAAACTGCTTCCAAGACTGTCTCACATTTTGTACAAGAGATTTATTCAGTTAAAATTTTTAAGTGAAATCATCAAGAGTCAGTGTGCAGTGTGGTTTGTGTTAACACTTTAATGGCATAGCAAGACTATACAATTGAAGTACAAAGTTCATAGACTTCAAAAAAAGATATAGAAACAAAATTAAGAAAGGAAAGCTTGTTTTAGCTTAATTCAGCAACAGCAATTTTATTTTCATGAAATTGATGAAACTGCTCTATTTTGAGATTGTTCTTGCTTGTTTTGATACTGTCATATTTGACAAATACTATAAAGTGAATGTGTTTCTCTGAACATACAATAAAAAGCTTTAGGGGGCAATTAATATTCTTTTCCTCATTAAAACGTTTTAATCCCAAGATGCCTTTAATGACTGCGTGTACCTTGAATAAACATTTTTGTCTACATGTATGTGAGCTGGATTTGTTTGTTGTGGGATTTCAGTGACCCTTCTTTTAAATCCTTTATGCACGGGATCTCAGTCTATAACCTCTGACCGCGTTGATCCCTCTCCTGGATGTTGGTTCTCTTGGGGCAAGGCCTCTGGCAGAAGCCTTACACGTCTGCTCACATTCCTCCTTGGAGACAAAGTTATTTCCATTCCCTTCGCAACCACCGTACCAGAATTGTGAGCAAGAGCCGGAGGAAGAATCAAAGTAGAAACGAGATGTCCATTCATAACAGGACCCAACATCTCGTGCCAAAGAGCACACACCAGCAGAGGCCTGACGGACTGGACTATAATCCTGAAAACAAAAGAGATAATGTGTTGGAAAGAGTATTGATACAAAAAAATTAAATTATGATAGATGCAGCGTAGAGGAATATTGAGAGTGAAAATCAATGAGCTGGTTTACTCTATAGGGGAAATTAGGACATCCTGCTCTTCCAAAACCTTGAGCAGCTGTTACTCCATCAAGGCAGCAACCATATCTATTAACAGGCAGATACACACAACATAGATAATTGAGTGAAATAGGATATGAATGGTCAGTTTATAGGTTGTGAAGTTTGCATTATATTGAATGGATCAAATATATTGAACATTATTAAAGGGCACCTATCATGCCCCTTTTTACAAGATGTAATACAAGTCTTAGGTGTCCCCACAGATAATTTATTATATCAGTTTGAAAATTCCTATTTTTGGAAGCAGAAGCACATGCTGCGTCCCAATTCGCATACTATTCGTCCTAAATAGTATTTGAAATTAGAATAAGTATGTCTCAAATCGTAGTATGTTGAAATTAGTATTCCAAAGGTACCCGGATGGTTTACTGCTTCCGGTAGAAATTCGAAGTGCAAATCTGTGCATACTCTTAATGGCTAATATTGCACACAACACAATGTGTGGACAAGGATTTGATTAAAAATAGAAACACGCATGAAAAGTGTTAAAAAACTACAAACATGGCAGATATGCGAGACCGACAGACAGGTAGAGAAAGGGGTTTGAGTGATAAATAATCAATATCTAACCTGTTGAAAAAATATTTATTTAATGTTATCCGCGTTATATTTCATCTGCAGCAACACTGTGAACTTTATTATGACACATTTGGTCATTATTTTTTAAATGCATCATTATGCAAACATATGAGCAGAGTTCTCGGTATGATAGACCCGCGACTAGCAGATCAACGTCCCTCTTCATTTCTCTCCAATACGATAGGAAATTAAATTAAACGAAATATGGATAATGTTAACTTTGACAAGATGACTGACAGTGCCGTTTAAATGGTGACAGGATGTACGTAATTAAGCAACAGAGCGTGCGTTAAAGACGCAGTTATGACAAAGTCCTAAAGCTTGCCTACTATTCTGCTACATACTCAAAAGTATGTACTTTTTCTTCACAAAAAGAGTACATACTTTTAGGGCATAGTATAAGTAGGCGAATTAGGAACGCAGCAACACTGTTTTCGTGCATGTATCTTTAAATGCAAATGAGCTGCTGCTCCCCGCCCACCTTTTCCAGAATACAGCTGTGCCTTTACAGCTCATACCTCAAATACTCTGCCAAAAAAACATGTTTGATTTTGATTATCATGTATATCGCGCTGAAATCATGCGTTTTACAGCCATATCAGTTTAAACTTCTGCTCTAGCGTGAAGATAAACATGGTGGATTGTGTGCGGCTCACTCAGGGCGGGGTCTTTGCTAATACGGCGGTGTCAGTCAGCAGTCGTGGGTGGGGCCTAAACATTGTGACGTCACAATGCTCAGAGAATCAAAACGGCATGTCTAATGAGACTGATTTGGTTTAACGGGGATTAAAAAATAAGGAGTGGGTGGATTTTTATCATTGTAGGATAGTTGTGTCCACACACTGCTAAAAACACATTTATATGCAAACACCATTTAAAAGTGGATTTTGCATAATAGGTGCCCCTTAAAGATGCAGTATGTAATATTGACAGATAGCAGTTGAAATGGGTACTGTAGTCCAAATTCAAAATATTGTTTCTCCCACCCCCTCCTCCTCAGATGCGACGCTCCAGCGGGTTGTCAAATTGAGGACATGCATCGGGAGTGAGAGCAATTGACAATTGAAGGCGATGAGCCCTACACTGTAAGTTGATGAGTGATTTATCTCGTGTAATAGTTTGGTCTTAGAGTGTTTTAGACGGATGCAGAGCTTTTAGTAGGGGCTCGAGTAAATCATCTGACCCAGTAATTGCTGTTCTACATTGTTTTCCGCTTCTGGAACCCGGGGGGTTGCTACCATTGGTTAAACTGCAGTGGGGAATCACACAGACCACAAACAAAAATCAGGACATTCCGGACACAGAATGCACATTTTCAAAGCAGAATAATTGGGCTTTTAGCTTTGTCTTCAGAGAAACAGTAGGTTTCCTAATAAATCTGCCAAATGGTTATGGCTGTTTTAGCTTTGATACAATCAAATAATTAAATTTTTACAGCAGCTTTAAATTGACTGTCAGGTATAATTTTTATTATAATGTATATTTTATTGATATGATATTTATATTATTATCCTTAATATTTTATTTTATATTTCATTTGATATTTTATTTTATTTGTTTTGTTTTGTAGTCTTTTTAGTGATCAAAGTGTATCTGTGGGCAGATGATTTGACTATATATACAGTATATGTACCTGGACCTATGACAGTCATCCTGAGCACAGCCTTCCCCACGAGGCCCTGAGGCAGCAGTGTGGCCATCCGGACAGCAGCCATAATATGACTGGGCACAATGCGGCCCAGTCACTGTGGGGTATGGATCACTTGGTCTGTGAACTGCTCACAGAGCAAATGTAGAGCAAAAATCAGAACATATACAATAAAAATAAACACATGAGAAATGGATACAGAAATGTAAAACTGCTTTCAAATCATCTACATATTTGTGAAAGCTTTTTAACCTAAGGTTGCATCGTGGGTATGAGGCACAAATCCACGCAAGGAGCTTTCATAACCACTGGGGTACTGCACGCTGGGCACCACTAAAGCAAAGTAACACAAACACAGAATGAATCTCGTAGCACAGGGCATTTCAAACTTTTTATGCCACAGTCTGTCAAATATGATGATTCCCTCCAAGAGACCCCCTTCTTAAAACATAAAAGGCAGCAATATATTTTCATATATAAAAATCTATTCAACTGAGAAAAACTATAAATATGTGTAACATATTTTCTGGAAAATATTTTGTTTTTATTGAACTGCTGCTGTAGTTTTTCTACCCATCATTAGACTACTGTTGGATGCATAAACCTCATGAGAAAATAAAAATATGGCTGTCAAAAAAATGAAAAAATTATGATTAATCTCATGATTTCTGGGCTTTTTGGAAAACAGAAATTTTTTTTTTTTTTTAAAACAATAAAAACTACTAATAATATCAAATTCTGTACAAAAAAACGTGTTATTTATTGTTTTACTTTTTTAAAATCATATATTGCATTTTTACAAATATTATATATGCATACACACATTACCATTCAAAAGTTTAGGCTGTTTTTTTTAAATAAATGAATACTTTTATTCAGCAAGGATGATAGCAAAGACTTTTAAATTAAATGTCTATTTCAAACACAACTCGGTTGTTCCCAGATTCAAACTGATTCAACAGAAAATCCTGAAAAAAGTATCAGTTTCCACAAATATTAAACAGCACAACTGTTTTCAACACTGAAAATAGTAATAATAAATGTTTTTTCTAGCACCAAATCAGCATATTAAAATGATTTCCGAAGGATCATGTGACTGCTGAAAATTCAGCTTTGCGGAGAATCACATAGTTATAATATATCAAAATAGAAACAGTTATTTTAAATTGTAATAATGTTACACAATACAACATTTTTCACTGTATTTTTGACCAAAGACAGCCTTGGTGAGCATAACAAAACATTTATTCTTCTTTCAAAGACGTGTATACACATACAGTCAGTGACCATGAATAAACTCACTTTGTGCACCAGGGCAGGGCTGTGTGTTGCAGTTCTCCACAGCATGAGGTCTGGGGAAAGTAGCACATCTTTCATCTGGATATTGATTGTGATCCAAATCCATGCATACTACTCTGCGCTCACGAGTACCAGTTCCACAGCTACGAGAACACTGAAGGAGACAGGGAGAGAGGTATGCACTTCAAACTGATCGGCTTTCTCCTTTATGGCCTTCCTCTCCTTCCTTCTCTCACCAGGCTGAAGTCATTGGTATAATATCTAAAAACTTGGTGGCAAGCTGGTCTTTGACAGGATCTGATGTCATGTGGATGTGTGAGACCCCTGCAGGGGTGCTCAGTGATGTGCTCTCCTCTGCCCCCGACACAGAATACCTCTCGTGTCTGCTGTCCCTCACCATACGTCACCGAGCACTGGGGGAAACGAGAGAATAAAGCAATAATCAAAGTTAGAAATAACAGAGCAACACCTGGCAAAAATGTGTGATTGTGAGTGCATGTGTCGATATTAATGAAATAACTACATACATCACCAAAGGGACCGACACTGTACTCGACACAGGGGTGCTCGTTGCAGGCCATCTGGGAAGCTGGTTTCCTGAGGCCTTGTGCAATGCAGTGAGATTCATCGACCATTGCTGATGTTCTCTCATTAATACAGTACACACTACGGGTCTGCACTCCTCCACCACAGTGAAGCGAACACTCTGAAAAGGTGCTGTATGTGTACCAACAAACACAATCAGTCACACTTAATTTGAATTTTGTTTACATATAATATTGCCAAAGCATTACATACAAAACAAGTAATGACAAGAAAAAGAAATAGACAATATTACAAATAAGGAGCTGACTAATGAATAAAATAAGAATATAACCATTCAAAATGATATAGAGTTGAAGGAATTTTCTCCAGCGGGTATCTTCTCACTTCTTGTTTACGAACATGTTTGTTCAACTGAATACACCTATTTTTAATTATTTTATAACAATATAGTAAAATTAGCATGCTAGTACACAGTTCCAAATTCAGCATTGTTTTCGTTCTTGAATGAATCAGTATTTTGGAACAAATCGGTTGAATGAATGAATGATTCACTTATGACTCACTTATACATGTATTGCTCCTGACTGAATCGAGTATGAGGTCTCTGCAGAGCAAAAGTGGGCGTTTCTAAATTTGCAGGCATGTTCATACTAGTGGGTGTTTCTAAATTATGCAATGAAAATGATGCACATTACCTGACCCCACCCCACACAACCGTCACTGTGATGGGAGCAAATCAGATAATGCGGTTGAAAACGCCCCTCAGTTTTGGCCTCGCCCACCAATCTGGTAAATCCCATTACTGTCCTCCAGAGACCTAGGCTGCTTCCAAAATCACATACTTCCCTACTATATAGTAGGCTATAAACAGTATGTGACAGAAGTAGTATGTCTGAATTCACAGTACTCATAAAAGAGTAGGCAAAAAGTACCCAGATGACTTACTACTTCCAGCATGATTCTGAAGTGTGCATACAATGGACACTTTACTATCCCATGAGGCCACAGGAGGCATTATGAAGGCAGAATAACATGACGCAACTGACACTGGTAGGTCACATGACAATGACAAAATGGTGACAGGTCACCAGGTTCCAGCTTCCAGGTTACATTTATACTACACACAGTCATACTATATAGAACATACTATTCGCCGCAAAGTAATTACTTATTAAGAAAAGTACATACTCAAGAGGGTATGCCATTTTGGACACAGCCCTATGCTTGACTGAATCCGTTTTTTTAAATGATTTCGAAAAATAAATTCGGAAATCGGTTAATACCGATGAAAGACAGTCACTTATTGCCCACTACTGAAATCTGTTCACTGCAGGAAAGTAACTGAAAAATACACAGACGGACAGACTGAAATATAATACAATATAATATCATATAATATAATAAATATTATAGAAATGAAATAAACAACAACAAGCAAACCAAAAACAACAGGAAGTCAGGAAAAAAAAAAAGATTTTATAAAAACAAATTGTATATGAAAGAAGTATATATCCATGTATGCAAGCATACACATATACATACATTTCATAGACACATATTACACATGCATAAAATCATACATAAATTACCTGTAGGTGTCCAGATGGGCAGCAGCTCCAGGGCCATGTCTAGAGGTGACAGGAAGAGAGTGATCCTCAAAAGCCACAATCTCCCCATGGCTCACCGCCTTTCAGCAAAAATAAGGGTGTTAGAATGAACTGTTTGTGTGTGTGGTTTTGTGCTGTAGTCAGTGTACACATACTCTGCAGACTCCCTCCACGCAGATGTCTCTGCGGCCCACATAGCACGGTGTGCCGTCCACTACAGCAGGTCTGTGACGGTAGTAGAAGTTCTCTCCTCTGGGCACACACACCAGCTCACATGGGTTTGAAGCTGGGCCAAAACAGAACAGGTCATGTGACTATAAAGAGCCTCATCTAGTGCACTGAACCGCCTGAGGAAGGTTTTTACCATAACAAGATATGAAAGCTTCCAGAATTGTCGGACTTAACCATCGATTACATCTAATTACATGTTCAACACTTCTAATTTCTGCACAAAAGTCTTTCCCTCATTGTCATTTAAGAAATTAAAGCTCCAATTTAAGCCATGTGAAATAATCTTTTAAACAACAAATTATTTTCTTAATCAGTATTTTTATGTTTTTCATAAAAAAATGTCCAAAAATCTGTAAAAACCGATTATTTTATAAAAGGCAAAAATCATTATTTACATTTGTTGATTTAATAACAAGAGTTATTGATTCAAATCTTTTTCTTTTTTATGTGTAAATGTAACCAAATTTAATGAGGTTTATTATTAAAACAAGAAAATGGCAATGGGATGAGATAAATTAATTCAAGATATTTTCTTTGAAAACAACCCTTAAAATATTAAATAACTAAATGACTAAATCCATATTTAATTAAATGTATGTTGTTTATTTACGAATTTTGAATTACATTTTTTTCTAACTTAAAAATATTAGCTGTTGCAGCTCAAATATACAAATAAACTTACAAAACATCTTTAGTTCCTCATTTAAAAACTGCATAATCAATAAAATGATATGTTATTTAGTCAAGGTTTTGTGTAATTTTCTACCTCCATAGTATGGCTGCCAGGTGTAACGCTTTCCCTGGAACTCTATTCGGTCAAATTGAGAACACTGTTCTTCACGAAAATCTCTAGATCCAACAGGACATTCCTTTATAGAGGGCAAAAGTTATAATGTTGTAAAGAAAAACTTCTATTAAAACATAGCATTTGTGCATTTTTGGGGGTGTTAAGTTGTTTACCTGTATGTTACAGAGTTTGTAGGACTTGGATGGCCCAAAGCAATTGTGCCCACCATCCGTCCTTAATATTGAAAGATAGAGGATGAGTTATGAAGGCTATAAGGGAAAGGGTTTCAAATGTACTAAACACCCACTTTCACACACCTCATGGTGTTGCAGACCCTGGTTCTCACTGCCACTCCAGTGCCACAGGTGCGACTGCAGGCTCCGTATGGGCCATATTCACCCCAGTAATCATCAGACGGCTGTCACATCTACAAACAAACACAATATCTATCATGGTGGGGACCAGTTTCAATCTGACACAGACAAAACCATTTTGTATTAATCGCCTAAACATCCAATTCAATTCAATTCAATTCAAGTTTATTTGAATAGCGCTTTTCATGATACAAATCGTTGCAAAGCAACTTTACAGCAAATTAAGTTTCTACAATATTTAGTGGTAGCTTATCAGTGGTGACTGCCAGTTAATGTACATATGGCAGAAATGTACGGGAAAATCTATTAAAGACGTAATCAATTACAGACGTAATCAAACAGACGATGAACACTATTAACAGCAATTATTATATGATGCAATCAAACTTATAGCAAAATTTGGTAGTTCTGTAAGTTGTTTCAGGGTTGGCATCATCTGAGGTCCTCTGAGGGGTTTGCATCATCTCTTCTCAGGTGTTCTGGATCCAGACTGAAGCTCGTGGGATGTCAATCCCGTGGCAGAAACAGAGAAACAAATAGAGACATAATTAGCGTAGCTGCTGTTCCAACCAAGCAAAATTTATTTGTTTAACCCAAGCTAAATAATAATAATGTGCATTTGATCAGATATAACTGCAGTACAAGATTATGAGATGCATTATTTGAATGCTTGGCCAAAGAGATGTGTCTATAATCTAGATTTAAACAGAGAGAGTGTGTCTGAACCCTAAAAGTTATCAGGAAGGCTATTCCAGAGTTTGGGTGTCAAATATGAAAAAGCTCTACCTCCTTAGTGGACTTTGCTATCCTAGGTACTACCAAAAGTCCTGAGTTTTGCGACCTTAGGGAGCGTGAGGGATGTAGCGTGGTAGAAGACTAGATAGGTACGCAGGAGCTAAACCATTAACGGCCTTATAGGCAAGGCAAAATTGTAACTGATACGGAATTTAATAGGGTAGCCAGTGCAGAGACTGTAAAATATTGGGGTAATATGATCATATTTTCTAGACCTGGTAAGAACTCTAGCCGCTGCATTTTGAACTACCTGTAGCTTGTTTATTGAAGATGCCGGACAACCACCTAGCAGTGCATTACAAAAGTACAGTCTAGAGGTCATGAATGCATGAACAAGCTTTTCTGCATCAGAAACAGGTAACATTTTTCGTAACTTGGCAATGTTTCTAAGAATGCCGTTTTTGTAACATGGGAATATGATTTTCCCCCCCCCCCCCCCAAAGACAAGTTGCTGTCTAATATAACACCCAGATTTCTGACTGTAGAGAGAAGTTTCATCTGGTCTTGTTGAGATATATAGTTGAGTATCATCAGCATAACAGTGGAAACTAAACCCGTATTTTCTGATAATATTACCAAGGGGCTACATGTATATTGAAAATAGCAGAGGAGCTAGGACAGATCCTTTTGGCACTCCATATTTTACTGGTGATAAGTGAGATGACTCCCCATTTAAATGAACAAAGTGGTAGCGCGAGGCGGCCAGGTAGGATCTAAACCATCTTAAAGCCTGCCCTTGAATACCTGTATAGTTTTGTAATCGATCTAGGAGTATGTCATGATCTATAGTGTTGAACGCAGAACTAAGATCAAGTAAAACTAGCAATGAGATGCAGCCTTGGTCTGATCCAAGAAGCAAGTTTTGCATTTGTAATTTTAACAAGTGCATTTTATGTGCTATGGTGAGGCCTGAAACCTGAAATATCCATCTTGAATAGTTTCAGAAAAAAAAAAAAAAAGCATGTCATTTCTGCAATTGGTTATACCAATTCTTGAGCATGTATTTTATGTTTGTGCTACTTCACACAGAGAACTGCCAGAGATCAAGTTCTAGGACCCCGAGAAGAGAGTGGAGCATCATCTTTAGGATACACAACACATTATTTTAAGGCATTTTTACATTTTTGTTGACTACAAAGTATTCAACTTCTATAATGAATGATCACTTACCTTCTCAGTGTGATACTTCGAAAATCCCAAGTTCACCCAGTCACAGTGAGAGAGATGCGTCACTGATGTCCATTCACTCAAGACTGAATATCTCTCCCTTTGTGCACACGTACACAAACGTACCAATACACACTACTCATATCAGGTTACAATTAACCCCTCTTGGGAGAATATCATGCATGAATCTTATCATGATAAAAGGGAAATGAATCAGTGACTACTGCATAAATCTTCATCACACTTCATTATTCATTATTGTTTGGTAAAAATGAAAAGCAGATTGAGTTCTACACAATATCTGTTTATTTAGACATTTTGGTATCATTTAAATCTTCATTTAATAATTTTGCAGTCTTCTATAAGAAAGGTCAATGGTCGAGTTTATATAGTGTTTGCATATTTTACCATGCATATTTCAAATCAGTTTTACAGAAAGATACAATAGGATCATGCAAGAGACTTCTGACCTGTCTATTAAAGGAATATTTCACCCATGAATGAAAAGTTGTTTCTACAAACACGCAGCTTTTCGCTTCTCAAGACATTAAGTGATGGACTGGAGTTGTGTGGATTACTTGTAGATTATTGTGATGTTTTTATCTGTTGTTTGACTCTCATTCTGATGGCACCCATTCACTGCAGAGGATCCATTGGTGAGTAAGTGATGTAATGCTACATTTCTCCAAACTGATTCCAAATAAGAAACAAACTCATATACATCTTGGATGGCCTCAGGGTGAGTACAGTTTTCAGCTAATTTTCATTTTTGGGTGAACTATTCCTTTAGGGCCAGAACCCCCAAATATTATTTTAGAAAGAATATTATTATGAAAGCATAAGTGTGTGATGTGTGACATCACAACAAGGCTTTTTTCAATGTTCTAACCACAGACGTTCCTCTTAGTGCCACTAAACATATAGTATTCAATCATAGGGGTGGAAGTGCTTTGTGACACTCAATCCTCTAAGCTCCTATTTTAGTCCCTTTCACTTTTCAGCAACCAAAATGACAGACGATGGCTGTCATTGTGAAGGAGAATGCAGACTAACTGTGCCAACTTTACCTACAGGATCGGCTTCACTTCCACCCTAACAACTAAGATCCAGACACCACGTATAGGGACGATGAACTTGGATAAACAGGATGCATTGTTTAGGTGCCTATAACATTTCACAAGAGGAGATTTCAGGTAAAAACTCATGTGTGTCATTTGTTGGATGTTAAAATCTTTAATCGTATCTCATTTTAATATGAGACTATGAGTAAGCCATTCGTATGTTGATTACCCTGAAAAGTGTAAAAAGTGTGGCTCTGGTTGCTGCTGTCTACAGTTTCATCAGAGCTGTCTGTTGAGCTTCTCAGCTTGCCTTTCTTTGGCATCCAAAGCGTATTTGGTGTCTTGGAGGTCCTCGATGGTCTCCAAGGCCTCCTGCAGTTCCTTGTTAAGAGCGTTGTATTTGTCAGTCAGTATTCTGTTCTCCAGGTGAAGCTCCATGATGTGGCAACTCAGCTCCAGGTTGTAATGGCCACAGTGCCCACGTAGCTGCTCCACCTCCCGCAGCAGAACCTCTATACTCCTAATCAGAGACTCCAACCTCTCCTGTTGTTGGGTCATACTGTTGTGTTGCTTTTTGTGCTTCGGTTCTCTATAGTATTCCTAAAAGAAATAAGAGGAAAATAGATACAGATACAGACACAGACAAATACAAACTGAAATCCTCTCTCTGTCTAATAGAGTCCGTTTTAAACAAATCCAATTAGTTTAATCCCTTCCTTGTCTCACCTCTTTCTCCTTTTCCCTGCTACTCTCTCTCTCTCTTTCTTTACTTTATAGAACTAAAGCAGTGGTCTTTGGCTGATTTTGGGATATTAGGATACAGATTTTACATCAAGTGGCGAACCAATATCTGTATACTGTTTTGGTAACTAAATCATAAATTAAAATAATGATTCTTAAATAAAGCTGAAATAAATAATAATATTATATAAGTATAAACTAACGTAAAATATAAAATGCTAAAACTATAAATACTGTAAATAGGACACAAGCAAAAATACTTAAATGAAAAAAAAAAAACTAAATTGAAATAAAAATTAAAACAACATAAATAAATAAATAAAATCTAATTCTAAATATTAATAAATACTATAACAATATATACATAATACAAAAATAACACTGTTAATCAGCAAATCATGCAAAATGTCAGCAAAAATCTCCTTAAAAATCAAACTGAAATGTATTAATATTACAACAAACCACATAGGCCGAACAATAAGCAAAATTCATAGGCTGAAAAGAAAAATAATTAAATAATTAAATACATAAACAACAGCAGAAATGTGATGTATCATCCAAAAACATGGAACAATGAATTATTGTATTAATATATCAGCCATATTACAGAGTGACAGATACATTTATGCCAAAAATACGGTAGAGTTTGATTGGATGAATCAGCTGCCTTTGTTATCATCAACAACAACTAAGATGTGAAAAGCATTTTCTCCTCCCCTCAAATTATGCATGATTTATAGTTGCATTGTGTTATTTGTATTCAGTGTTGTTTATCTCCACTGCCTGTGACAGACCTGCAACCCATTATTGGGTTGTGAAACCACTGATCTAAAAGACATCCTGTTATCTTCTAGTTGGCAATCCCCTTTATTAAAGTGAAACACATCCTTAAAACATGCATGGATGCACACACATAAATGCACGTTACACCTAAAGACAGGAGAACTATGGTTGATTGATATACAGTATCTTCTGCTCATAATGCCTAACGATCAGTCAAGCAAAGTAAAAGTGCGCCATGCTAAACGTTAAGCCACTATAATCACTAAGGTGATTAGCATGCCAACACAAGTACTTTAGCCCCAGACTGTATGACTGCTTATCCTGTACACTGCCAGTCTGTGGTCCTCTCAATTTAGAGGCTAATACTAAAAAAAGTCCCAGCTCAATCTGATAAAACAGATTTCTATTGAAATGGATGTGCAAAATGCTCATTTGGAGAGCAAGAGAATTGAATGTGCGGCTGTAAATAGAGAGTCACATCAGGTTACAGTCTGTTGCATGGTCTTTTAATCTGATGTCGAGGGCACAAATAAAGCTAGACACAAGCTAGATCAGCAAAAGTTATCAGGAATCCGAGATTGCGATCAAAAGAGAGACACAGAGAGAAAGCCATAAAGACAGCTTTCTTAAATTATCGCCACATTCAACGTCACTGCTGCTAAAAAAAAACAGTTGCTGGTAAGACCTTGCTGACATGTAGTACTTTATGTAGTGAGTTATGGCCCTGCAATTCTTACTGTTTGTTCTTGTTTTCCCCATATGACAAAAATATTTATATTTTTAGTTTGGCATAAATATATATAAATATATACATATTTTTCTATCAAAAATATTTTGTAAACATTAAAAATCCATCAAATATATTTGCCAAACTACATTTAAACATATTTAATAAAACTTCAACTATATCGTAAATATTATTTTCTCTCTCTCTCATCATTCTCTCTATATATAGACCAGACCATCCAGAAACCACAACCCCCACACACCACGACACACACCCACACACATGTATGTAATAAAATAGATTTAAAAAATGTATCTATATTCAAATGTTTATATTAATTTATTAATCAATCAAATATAAATTGAATGGTCAATTGATTCTAAATGTTTGGCAGTCGCTGATCTATGATATTCTCTACGTTACAGATCAGAGGGGCTGCAGAACCAACATTCGGCCACTCGCGCAGTATCATAGCAACGGTATTGTAAACAATACTCTACCGTTCATCGCACTGTGTTATATTTCTTGGACTCGTGCTTATTAACGAACTGAAAATGCATCAACCCGAACCCTTTGCAGGGGAAGAGGCAGACGAACCTGGACCATCTGTCGAGTCTAAAAACCAAGCGGAGAGAATTACAGCGCGTCGCCTCCGCATAGCCGCACGAAATGAGGCCAAAACACGGTAAACATTCATCTCGAGTAACGTTACATTAGCCGAGCACCTTGTTTCATTAGTTAGCAATAAGCGTGTCATTCTCAGATCTTTAAGTAACTTATTCTGGAGATTTTATACGTGCCATGAAATGCTTACAAATTGTATGTTTTGCAGTCAAGATCTTGGCGAAGATTCCCAGGGAAAGGAGGATATTCGAGAAGAAACACAGAAAAGTCAGAAGGAAGTGGAGAAAAGTAAAAGGGTCAGTCGTCTGCATTTAAATATAGCTAGCATCTTGCTTTTATTCCTTTATATTATATTATATTATGATAAGAAATATTACACAAGCAAATATTGTAGTTTTAAATTCTGTAGTATTGAATATTGTGCACATAATGTGTAAGGTAGATCAAGTTTTCAGGACACTTTCCTCTGCTCTTTTTGCAGCACATGGCAAAATTGCAAACTGATGGTCTAGCGTTGGTGACCAACATTCAGGTCGCTGTAGATGCCAGAGAGTCTGACAGGAGAACAGAGCTAGAGGAGGCATGTCGACTGAGGTACATGCAATGAAACACTTAGTCTCCCTCTGTCACTATAAGTCTTTGAAATTGTACCTCCGCAAAGGTTGTATTCACACTAAAAATGTGCCATTTGATCCTATAAGGAGAGAAAATCTGGAAAATGAGGCCAAGTCCAGCCAGGAAAAGTTTGGGGAGATCACTCGCAAATGGACGGATGCTAAAATGAAACAGACCCCACTAGATCTAAGAGATGCTCTAAACAGCCAGCAACAACTCTGTGAACAGATTTTAGCGGACAAGAATAAACTGATCAGTGAGCTACAGCAGGTGAACTTCAGTCTGCAACAAATGCATGCAAAAACATATAGACTGCAATTCAAGAGTTAATAGGAGCGTTTTTTGTATTTTTTGTATAGGAGCTAAAGGCAAGTGATGATCACTATGTGAAGGACCTGAAAAGACAAGCTAAAGACATAGACCTGCTTATTGACAGAATGGAAGAACAGATCTCAAGTCTGAAAAAGTCATACCGAGAGGACCTGCAGCAGATTGAGGTGTTGTACTGCCCCCTGCAGGCTGGAGTCCAAATACAAATTATCATTCCACCCTCATAATATTGTTTTGATATGTTTGGTTTAATAAGGAATTAACAATTACACCATATATAATGGCATGTCTATGAATGCACACTATTTTCTGTCATATACCATTTATTTTCTGTGGACATTAAAGAACTCATTTGATGAGGAGAGGAGAACGTTGCTAACCAAACACAGGAAGAAATGGGGGCATCAGATGAAAGAACGAAGCGAGAAAGAGGTACAATACTTAAAAAAAGTCCACACACACATGGATTAAGACACGCATTGGATTGAAACCGATTTGAATGTGAATACCTTTGACTGAAACCACTTTGACAACAGATGCATCTTTTTCTGCAGCTGAGGAACATGATGCAGGGTTTAAGTCTTTTGGAGGAGCACGAGGACTTGCTGCAGAAGCTGAGGGTTTGGAAAGCTGAAGAATACAACACAGACAAAATCAGAATGGATACAGAAGTACAGGTGAATTTGACATGGACTTAATTAACTGTATGTACATGTAACTATATGCTAGAGACAGTAATGCTATATTAGATACAAATAAACATCTGCCTTTGTGTCTGTCTGTGTGTGCAGAATTTAAGAAAGAAGTTACAAGAGGTGAAGTTCAACTGCCATCTGAATGAAGAAAAACTTGATTACAAATATGAGGTGCTAAAGAAAAGAGAGGAAGAGAACGCCATCTTAAAATCCCATTTGAAGAGGAAAATTATAAGGTATCATAACTTTTTCAGATTAATCTTGGTACACTGCTGATAAAAGTTTGATGTCAGGAAGACATTAATACTTGTATTCAATCAAAAGTACTGTTTTCAACATTGATAATAATACAAATAAATGTTTCTTAATAACCAAAGCACCATATTAAAATTATTTCTGAAGGATCATTTGGCACTGAAGGCTGGAGTAATGGCTGCTGAAAATTCAGCGTTGCCATCACAGAAATAAATGACGTTTGAAATATATTAAAATAGAAAACTTTAAATTTACTTTAAATTTAAATTTTAGAAAACTAGAAAAAAATAGAAAACTAAACATTTAAAATTTTAATAATATTTCACAATATTACAGTTTTACTGTATTTTTGATCAAATAAATGGAGCCCGGGTGTGCATGAGAGACTTCTTTTAAAAACATTAAAAAATCTTACCAACCAAAACACTTGTGTATGGCAGTACATATCCAAACTAATCTTAGTAAAGATATTCTACTTCTTAGTATAGTAGAACCCAAGATATCTGTCTTTTTTAGTTTTAAGCTATTTTAATGCATTACAACATTCTTGTTCAATCATTTTAATGCAGCAAGAGTCACTGCCTTTCAGCTGATATAGTTATCATTAGAGTTATCATTTTTGGTGTGAAAGGACGTTTAGTCTAGTAATCTCACCTCACTGCAGGAAAACAGTCATGAATACTGGTGAGTTCAGAACTGACCTGAATTTTTTCAGAATGCAAGATGTTCTCAACAACCTAAAGTCTAAATGCGCCAATCAGGAGAAGCAGTCGAAAGCAGAGGAACAATCACTGAGAAATGACTACACACGCATCAAACAACAGTACAAGGACATGCAGAAGAAAGCAAGGTGAGTGCACTTACTTACCTCATGATCTTAAGACATTCAGACAGTCCCTGGACAAACCTTGTTTTTGTGTTTTTGGACAGACACTTTGCAGCGCTCGATGCTGAGCGTTTTGAGAAGTTATGGTTGATAAGTGAAGATGAGGTAAAGGCCTTGGCACACAGGGTGCTGGAGACAGACAGAATCATTCACGAGCAGCAGCTGGGTCTGGCATGGGTGTCTCCTCCGCTCCCCTTCATGGAGCACTCCGGCCCGATCGAACATAAGACCCTCAGGACAGCCTCACAGGCAGCTGCAGATACCCTGCAAGAAGAAACAAGAGATTTAGTGGAGGAATCTGAGGGTCTGGACGACACTGGTAGTGGAGTGAACAGGAGAACAGTGAAGAGAATTCTGGAGCTGCTGTGTGACGAATTAGTGAGTGTGTGATTGTGGCTGTGTGATTCATCAGTTAGGGATACTTTTGACTGATTGACATTTTGAAAAATGAAACTTCTTGAAATGATGCTTCAATTATGTTAATAATTTATGTATGTATTATAAATTATGTATATATTACATATAAAGTATCTTATTATGGCATTAAAGGGATTTACTGAAAGTCAGTGCAGTCCAATGTTGTTTTAGATTGAACAAAAATTGAACAAAATCAAGTTTATGCTTAAAACAAAACAAATATCTGTGAATGGGGAATGAAAACTTGTTTTCCCTTGTTCTTGATTTAATCATGAACTCACTTCATTAAAAAACTGATGTCATTTTGCTTTACAAGCAAATGTACTTCACTTTTACATTTTAAAGACACATTAACATTTTTAAGTACATGTGCCACTTTTTTGCAGTGTGATCAGAAAGTACAGTAAAAGTTATTTCCAGTTATTTCTAGTGGTTGGGAGCAGAGGTATTCAAGATTTCAGCTATTTTTGTAAAATTATTTAAACAGTAATGGAGAGTGGTTGGAACCTGTATTTTCAACTAATACAACTCATTGTTTGCTGCTTAGACATTTACATTAAGAGAACATACTGACATTTTGCATTCCCTTCCATTTATTCCTTAGATTTTCTTTACTTGGTCTTAAAAAGTTGTTTCCCCTCATAAAACCTGCAGAAAACCTGTAAATAGTTTAAAGCAATTGTATTTTTTCTTTTCAAAATCAGAGGCTGATTTTCTCTTTCTCTCAGTGTTTTCTCGTAGAGAGTAAACTGCTGAAGCTGGTGTCTCATTTGGAGAAGAATGATCAGTCCCTTATAAAGCTAGATGCCATTTTCTCAGTAAGTACAATTAGACCTGTGGTTCTCAACAAGGGGGAGAACAACATTCCCCCAATATGTCTTTCAATTATTTAAATTTAGTTGTGTTGACATAATTAAAATGCTAAAGAAACACTAAAATAAAGATATAAATTATGACATGTTATTTTTCTGTTTATTTTTTATTTCAGCAGAAGTATTAGAGGTACATATTAGCTTAGATAGCAGGTCCTTCAAATATTATCTTGTACAAAGGGGAGCAATGGTGTCAAAAAGTTTGAGAACCACTGAAAAACTAAAAAGACTGATGTGTAATTAGATTTCTTCTTTCTTTAATGCACACAGGCAATAGGGATTGAGAGTGAGAAGGATGTGTATAAAATGGCTGAGTTCTTAATGAATTACAGACAACATGGCCGAGAGCAGAGGGAACAGATGGAGGTAAAAGTGGATCCCATCACAGCTCAGCATCTCCCTATGCCACTCTGGAAACAAAACTAAATATGTTGCATTTCTCTTTTGTGTTTTTGTTAGGAAGAGGAGACAACCAACAACTCTGACTTCATCCATCATAATGACCTACTAGTGGCTCTGAAAGATTTTACTGCTCAATACTGCAGACCCCAGTCAGTGCGCTTGCATTTCAAACCAAGACGCTTCTGCTGTCACGCATATTCCCTAAAATCAACTATTTGTTATTATGTCCAGTGATGTTCAGGCCTCACAGAAGAGCAGTGTTTTGGGGTTGGATATGAGAGATGACTCAGAAGATGCAGCGTACTGGGAAAACATTGCTAATGTTATCCCAGAGTCCAAACTCAGGCTCTGGAGTGCTCTAGATACAGCTCTCAACAAGTACCAGTAAGTGTACATTTTTGTAGTCAATAATTATACCATACTGCGCCCAAATTAAAACCTTGATTTGGACTATATTATTAACAGTGATGTTTTATCCTTAGTACTGTACTGACTGAAAGGGCTGAGCTTCTGGTGGAAACACAGAATGTACAACAACAGAATACTGAGCTCAGACAGCTGCTGCATCTTTATACAACCTCCAAGGTGACTGTGTGAGTGTGTCACGTGATGTTAAGGTTCAGTTTTGCTGTTATTCGCAAATCATCTAACTTGACTTCTCCTGATAGGCCAGTGCTGAGCCGGAGATGCAGCCCAGCAGGATGAGGCAGTTCCCCATGTGATATACTTCAGAAAAATAAAATCATTTAAAGGGGTCATATGATGCGATTTCGAGTTTTCCTTTCTCTTTGGAGTGTTACAAGCTGATTGTGTATAGATAAGATCCCTGAAGTTACAAAGACTAAAGTCTCAAACCAAAGAGATATTCTTTATAAAAATTAAGAGTCTGCCACGCCTACCTAAAACGGCTCGTTTCTAACACGCCCCCACATATCTACAGTACCTCACTATGTGGAAATATTTGCATAATGCCCCAGTTGTGCACGCAAAGAAAGAAGGCGTGGTTTCATTAACCGCAGTTAGTGTTGAAGCAGCCATGTCAGAGAGACGCTGTGTTTCTAGGCGAAAGCAAAAGCACTTTAAATTTAAAATTTAAATTCACTTTAAAGCCTTCCGAAAGTAGAAGCATTTCGTAATCTTTTAAGATTACTTACACAGAACAGCATTGCATTTTATAGGATGACCGTCGTGAACCTATGAGAGGAGTAATTCCTGACTTTTTTGCTAGCCAATTCTGGCATTCTGAATCAGCTACGTTTTGTTATAGTTTTAAGTATTTGCTATGGACTTTTCAAATGCGAATTTGCGCATCGTGTGTGTGTGTGTGAGAGAGAGAGCGAGAGAGAGAGACAGGGTCACATCACAGTGGAGTCAGCTGTCTTAACCGTGGCTTGTGTACTGCACACATAGCAGCTTCATCACTGTGTCTGTCACGCGACTCTGTTTCCCTTTCGGGCTGTCTTTACATTTATTTTGAAAGATGTAGATCGCGATTATGGTAAGGGGTGTTACATTTCCGACGTGTGCTTGTGGTGTTCGGCCAATCACAGTGCACCGGGTCAGCTGGCCAATCAGAGCAGATGGCGCTTGTCGGAAGGAGGGACTTTGTAGAAAAGGAAGCGTTTGAGAGAGGCGGGGCATAGAGGACCTACAATAATGTACATTATTTGAAAAATAATGTACAGTATTTGAAAAATAATGTTTTTTGAACATTAAAGCATGTCAACATATTCTGTTACACCAAATACACAAAACAATGATCTTTAAAAAAGCATCATATGACCCCTTTAAAAATCTGTATTTGTAATCTATATGTTGAAAAATGTTCAACACTACAATTGAAAATTTCAACACAAGAATCTGAATACTTTTTTAAATATTAATTGCTGAGCATGTAAGCAGTGCATGGATTGCAAAAAAGTCTTGCAGTTTTATCAAGTGACACTGCACTGCAGTTTTCACTTTTCAACACTAGATGGGGATATTTCGGCGTTCAATGGAAACGTATGGTTGTAATAATTCATTGTAATAACTGTTCTTGACACAAGCATAAATGTAATAAATTCTAGTTAACTATTTTTGCACTTATTCATATTTATAATTCGCAGTATAATTATAAATACGTATGAGTGTAAAAAAGACATCATAAGGAATTTCCCCCATCTTCCCATCTTCCCCTGTGTTTTATATGACTGAGTGAGATGGGAATGGGGAATGGATTGGGGGGAAACGCAAAGTCTCCAGACGCGGTTTTTTTGTATTTGTTTGTGTTTTTAACTTGGACTTCAAAAGACGCGAGTGCAACGGCCAAAGACGTCCGTTTAGCGCATATTTACACAGAACTATGGAAAAGCAGCTCAGTGGCATGATAAAGAACACGCTTATTGAAACTTTCTTCACAGACTGCAGTCCAAACATAAGTAAGTTTGATCTCAACTGACCGTTTATTATTGAGGGGGGCTATAGCTGTTGTGTAAACACAGTAAAACCACGGTAGCAAAAGTCGATTTTAAGGGGTCATATGATGCTGCTAAAAAGAACATATTGTGTATTTGGTGTAATGAAATGTGTTTATGCGGTTTAAAGTAAAAAAAAACACATTATTTTCCACATACTGTACATTATTGTTTCTCCTCTATGCCCCGCCCTTTTTGAAACGCGTCGATTTTTACAAAGCTCATCGGTCTGAAAAAGCGAGGTGTGCTGTGATTGGCCAGCTATCCAGTGCGTTGTGATTGGCTGAATTCCTCAAGCGTGAGACGAAAATGTTACACCCCTCACCATAATGTGATGCAGTGTCCGGTCGGAGCAACGAGACAAAAACATTAAAACCCATTACAAACGAGGCATTTGTTGCATCCAGTGGGGACTTAATTACTGATTATAATGACTTATACTGTCTTTTCACACGTTGCGTTGCATTGCATCGCGCAGCGTAAACATAAAACTCTTGTCTGCATTTGTGATCAGAGAAATGACAAACTACAAGTGCTACTCTACACTGCCCAAACTCGCGTTTGAATCACCAGTGGCAAATCCTTTAAATAATGAAAACGTACTTACAGTCTGTGAGTCAGAACAGCCGGCATTGTAGTCTAACGTTACTCTGCCAGGATCAGTAAACAGTCCTCCATAAAATTTAGTTTAATTAACTAAAAAGTTATGGAACTTGCTTTCAGGACAAAAGCATTCATTAATGTCATGTTGAGCAAGATGTCACAATGATTTTTTTTAAATATATATATTTATAGCAAATCAGTTATTATTATGTTTTGCCCCAAGCTCATGTTATTTACCATTTTTGCTCTCAACAATTATTTTGTATTTCAATAATCGTTTCATGTGTTGTTATTATGGTCAGGGGTTTTTTTAAGTATTAAAAAAAAAATATGTTATATATGTTATTATTATTTTCACTTTCTATTAGCAGTTGATATGTGGGAGTTCCCGAGGACTCGTTACGCAGACTGTAACGGCTCAGAGGCGAGTGAGGAGACGGAGATTGCTGTGAATATCGGTGGTGTCAAGCACATTCTCTACGGGGACGTGCTGAACCGATATCCCGAGACACGTTTGGCGGAACTGGTGAACCGAGCCACGGATTCCACACAAGAAGATCTCTGCACGCTCTGTGATGACTATGACGACTCAAAGCAAGAGTTTTACTTCGACAGAGACCCAGAGGCCTTCAAATGCATCCTAGAGCTGTATTGCTACGGAAAGATTCATATGAAGCGAGGAATCTGTCCCATGCGCTTCATGAGAGAGATGGACTATTGGGGGATCGACGCGGGGTATCTGGACGAATGCTGTATATGTAGTTTAAATGAGGTGCAAACCGAGCTGGCGGAAATAGCAGAGAAGGTCAAGACCATCCTGGACGACCTAGAGGATGATGCGACGGTCACTAGTGGTCAGAGGTGCCAAGCATTCCTGTGGAATCTCATGGAGAAACCCGAGTCATCTTTAGCCGCGCGCGTAATTGCAGTGGTGTCGTTCGCGTTCATCCTGCTCTCCTCTGTGGTCATGTGCGTGGGCACCATCCCGGAGCTCCAAGTGAAAGATGCCAAGGGCAACCTCGTGGAACACACGACCCTTGAGTCCATCGATACGGCTTGTATCATCTGGTTCACAGTGGAATATGTTTTGCGCCTCGTGTCCTCTTCGAACAAACTGCGCTTTGTGTTTTCCTTCATGAATATAGTAGACTTTCTAGCTATCATGCCGTTCTACGTAGTGTTGATTTTGGGTGCTGCTCAAATGGAGCTGGCCAATGTGCAACAGGTAGTGCAGGCGTTGCGCATTGTGCGCATTGCGCGCATTTTCAAACTCGCACGCAACTCATCAGGTCTGCAAACTCTCGCCGTAGCACTAAAAATCAGCTTGAAAGAGCTGGTCCTGATGCTCACGTGCATGAGTGTGGGGATTTTCTTGTTCTCTGCAATGGGGTACACAGTGGAGCAGAGTCACCCGGAGACCATGTTCACCAGCATCCCACAGTCTTTCTGGTGGGCTATCATTGTCATGAGCACTGTGGGTTATGGAGACATCTATCCTAAAACAACGCTGGGCAGGTGTAACGCCGCTGCAAGTGTCCTGTGTGGCATCGTAGCTATCGCGTTACCAGTTCACCTGATCATTAACAACTTCGTCATTGTTTACCGTAAGCAGCGTGTGCTTGAAACCACTGCGAAGCATGAGATCGAACTCATGGCGTTACGCGCGAAGGAGGAAGAGCAGGAGTGTCCGGAAGCTGCAAAAATGCCACCACAGGCTTCGGTTGACTGCAGCTCGGTGTGGGATAGTACTGGTGCGACTTCGTAACAAAGTGGCAGGTATATTCCGTTATTATTGACCAGCTGTCTACAAAATGCAAGAACAACTAGAGAGTGGTTCATCAACTTCAAAAGAATAAACTACTTTGGAAATAAAACAATCAATATGAACATCTGAACAGCGTTCGTTCGTTCGTAGGCTACTACATCTATCTAGCTATCTACTCTATTTGTAATCCGTATGACTAAAAAAATAATTATCAATTTCCTAACATGCTTGGGAATTTTATGTTGAAGTTATTAGGTTGAAATAAACATTGTCGACACTTCAAATAGTTAGAAAATATTTGTATTCAAAATTGACTGATAAACATACAAGCAGCTTGTGGACTGCAAAAGCGAGTCAGGGTATTTGCAGTTTTATCTTGTGGCACAACTTGTTGCCTTGCAGTTTCCACTTTAACATAGACCGAGTATTTCAACCTAACTTACTCAATGCTTTCTAGGTTGCATTTAGTTCGGATCGGACGCGGTGAGAACGCACTAGGTGGTGTGTGAGACAACAAGACACAGTGAGTCTCACGATGGTTTTCAGGGCCTACGCCACTATGCTACTATCTTAGTGCACAGTACCGTGTGTACCACTTGCTACCATACTAACATTAACGCCCAAGGTTGCAGCCAGCGTCCAAAAAGTTGTAAGAAAGTGTCAGAAACACAGAGAGGGCACTGTGTAACGTGCATTACTGTGATACCACATGCAAACTGTGACGTTACCAGGATGTGTACCTGGCGATCTCCGAACGATGTTTGGAATGCCGGTCGACCTCTCGGTCCTTAATCGAAAACATACACCACCTTATGGCTCCCACCACCTCCAGCCCTCTCTAGAGGTTCACACTCAGACCTGCCTCCATCCCTCATGATTCGCACACAGACCACCCCACACGAACACACCACAGTCACCATAACCACTACCCCACACACCTTAGTTCTGGTCCTGTCACCCGTCTTTACCCATGTTGCGCTCTTTAGGATTTGTTCTGCTCTACACACGGACACCATGCAGCTGAAGTCAGAAGCTTTTTAAGACTTTCTTCTTAGGTTTTGATCCAAACATATGTAAGTTTTTTTTTTATCACAATTGACCATTAACATTAGAACATTAACGTGGAGCGCTCCACTTTATTAATGCGAACACGACTTAATGTTTTAAATATATTTGAATAATGTATTGAATCCTTAGGTAAAAAAATATTTTTCAGTATTTTTAATAAAACGTATTTAATTTTAAAGTAAGCAAAACGAGTTTTGTCCTCTTTCTTGCTAATGTACAAATAGAAAAGGGGAAACCGGGACTATAGCCTAGTTGTCACATGGGGAAGTTGTCAAGGGCTGTATCTCAGTAACTAGTCCTTGCAGTGGTTTGTATGTTGGTGCCAAAATCAAAATCCTCTTTAAATAATTTTTTTTATTAAAATGTTAATATCTGGTCTGTATAATCTGCTCTCAGGAAAAAGTAGGCTATTTTCACATGTCATATCGGGACAAGTTGTCACATACATTTTAAATGTTATAAATGTACACAACATATTTCTTAAAATATTTTTGTCCAAACGATCTAATATAAAGTCTCCTTTTACATTTTTGTTGCCCCAGAAGCAGTTTTCATTGTGACAACTTACCCCGTTGTGCCCTTCTGGTCGCAAATGTTGTCATAAAAGGTCAGCATGTGTTCAAGTAACTTCCTCTTTTTTCGGCAAAAAAGATGACAGCTGATTTACAAAAAAAATTAAAATAATCACAGTCTGAAAATATGTGGCAGTTTCTAGCCCCGGTCTCTCCTATTATATTTATCTAGCTACCAGTCATGGACATGTTGCTTTTTATAACCTATATGGTCCTCTAGATTAAAAATTATTCTTATTTTGTTTTTGTTTAAAACTCTGGATTGTATCAGTTGACATGTGGTTCCCGAGGACTCGTTACGCAGACTGTAACGGCTCAGAGGCGAGTGAGGAGACGGAGATTGCTGTGAATATCGGTGGTGTCAAGCACATTCTCTACGGGGACGTGCTGAACCGATATCCCGAGACACGTTTGGCGGAACTGGTGAACCGAGCCACGGATTCCACACAAGAAGATCTCTGCACGCTCTGTGATGACTATGACGACTTAAAGCAAGAGTTTTACTTCGACAGAGACCCAGAGGCCTTCAAATGCATCCTAGAGCTGTATTGCTACGGAGAGATTCATATGAAGCGAGGAATCTGTCCCATGCGCTTCATGAGAGAGATGGACTATTGGGGGATCGACGCGGGGTATCTGGACGAATGCTGTATATGTAGTTTAAATGAGGTGCAAACCGAGCTGGCGGAAATAGCAGAGAAGGTCAAGACCATCCTGGACGACCTAGAGGATGATGCGACGGTCACTAGTGGTCAGAGGTGCCAAGCGTTCCTGTGGAATCTCATGGAGAAACCCGAGTCATCTTTAGCCGCGCGCGTAATTGCAGTGGTGTCGTTCGCGTTCATCCTGCTCTCCTCTGTGGTCATGTGCGTGGGCACCATCCCGGAGCTCCAAGTGGAAGATGCCGAGGGTAACCTCGTGGAACACCCGACCCTTGTGTCCATCGAGACGGCTTGTATCATCTGGTTCACAGTGGAATACGTTTTGCGTTTCTTGTCCTCTTCGAACCAATTGCGCTTTGTGTTTTCCTTCATGAATATAATAGACTTTCTAGCTATCATGCCTTTTTACGTATTGCTGATTCTAACGCATTTGGGCACTGCTGTGATGGAGCTCGCTAGCGTCCAGCAGGCAGTGCAAGCGTTGCGCATCATGCGCATTGCACGCATCTTTAAACTCGCGCGCCACTCATCAGGTCTGCAAACTCTTACATTCGCGCTCAAAAGCAGCTTGAAAGAGCTGGGTCTGCTGCTCATGTACATGAGTGTGGGGATTTTCTTGTTCTCTGCACTGGGGTACACATTGGAGCAGAGCCACCCTGAGACCATGTTCACCAGCATCCCACAGTCTTTCTGGTGGGCTATCATTACTATGACCACTGTGGGTTATGGGGATATCTATCCTAAAACAACGCTGGGCAGGTGCAACGCCGCTGTCAGTTTTCTGTGTGGCGTAATAGCTATCGCGTTGCCAATCCATCCGATTATTAACAACTTCGTCATTGTTTACAGTAAGCAGCGTGTGATTGAAACCGCTGCCAAGCATGAGATCGAACTCATGGCGTTACGCGCGAAGGAGGAAGAGCAGGAGTGTCCGGAGGCTGAAGGAACGGCTTCGGCTGGCAGCAGGTCAGTCTGGGATAGCGCTGCTGAGAGTGTGAGCGCGTCACAGAGTGACACATATATCCCGTTACTTGGTGATACAGCAAAACGTGTCCAAAGGCCAACCTGCCCATAAATGCAAGAACAACTAACTAGAGAGTGATTTGCACTTGTCCTTTGTCAATACTTCAGAATAATCGCATTCGAAAAGAAACCTATCATATGAACAGTACACTGTGATTACAGCCTGGAAAACGGCTGAACTCGATCAATAATCCTTAAACTCTATCTATCTATCTATCTATCTATCTATCTATCTATCTATCTATCTATCTATCTAATGTTTAAATATGTAGTTGATGTAACTCTAATCCTCTGCTCAACAGTCAATAAATCGTTTCATGTCAGTAATCAAAACTTGAAGCTTTTAACATATAAAATGTCTCTTGTTTTAATCACCTTTTTAAAATATGCCTACATAGTAGCTAGCCTATAAGTATGTAAAGTTTATACACCCCCAAGTCTCTTTTCAGAAAAACACTTAAATAAAATGGGTTACTAGGGTCAATGCAACTCAGAACAACAATTTATCAAGGAACATTAAAGTAAAACAATAAAGTACATTTAAAAGGGCTGATCATAATTGTAAGTAAAATTTATTAAACAAAATGATTTGAAATCATTTAAATTTTACACACATCAAAGGCTTCAAGTCTCATTGTCTCTGAAGACATTTTACAGTAATGAGAATATCTGACTGGTCTCTTCACTGAACAAGCCTGAAGGAAGAAAAATCACTTGACTTTATAATGGAATTAGAGTACTCTCAATCACAACCTAATTTGTATACATTTTTGTAACATATATATTTTCAATGATCTTCAGAATAATGTGACTGTTTGTCTGTTTACTGTTATTTCCACATTAAACATTTCTCCTCTCTCCTTTCTGTAGCCATTTGGCATTAAACAACAGCAACTGATTGTTTAATTTATTATTATTATTACTATGTAGATTGAGCAATTGCAGTAGTTCTAAACTGTAAAACAAAACCAGCAAACAATATGTGTGTTTTTGCTATGGTGACTGAATGTGCATGCTATGATATGCCAGTTGATGTCTAAAACCTTGTAGCGATTACAATTTGGTGCTTCAGATACATCAGATTATTTAAACAATTCACTCTGATCTTGTCCTGTACACATAGACATCTATGAATTTACCTGTACTTTTTCTCTCCCTAGTTTTTAAATTTTTTTTTATCTCACCTGCCCATTAAACAACAGTGTGAACCACCATCCCCCTCTGTGGGAGTTTGAATGATGTATCGAGGGTTTGAATTTCGCCGCAGTGCTTTGAGCGTCCCTCGGGTGTGAGACATTCATTTGTTGGCTGCTGAAAGACATGTATGGAGATGGATGTGGGTGTGTTTGTGTGTGGGTGTTATTCATTCTGTCTGAGTGAATTAATGCATTGAATTTTTTGTGCCCACATGGAAAGGTCTTTGTGTTTGTGTGCAGGACTACTGATGGCTGGACACTGAGATATGGCTTAGATCTGGCATGTGGGTGGACAAAAGAGCAGCCGGTGCTAATAGCTAGTAATCACTGACCCCACCAGCACAGCTAAATCAGAATCACACAACACAGTATGGCTAAAATAGGGAATACAGGCCACATATCAGTACATAAATAACAGCAAAATGCACCTCTATAACTCTCACACCATCATGTTGTCCAGCTAAGAGGGAAGCACATGCTCCATGCAGCTGACCGTGTCCAAAATCTGAATTGCACATGGATCAGTATTGAGTTACACACACTACATTGTAACCAGAGAACATAGTCAGCCCCCCTCCACATCTGACACATTTCGGAATCTCAAAGCCTACTGCAGCTTCTAAATATAAGTTTCCCCTCTAGGAGTTCTAGGAGGTAAAATCAGCCGTTGCACACAAGCTACGTTGCCAGTATCTTATAAATTGTCTGTTTTTCAGAGGTCACTGCTTGACCTTTTGAAAGTTTGTGGGAGTATAAGCATTAAATTTCAAGAGACAAACAGGTGTGAGCTAATCATTTTCCATAGTATGTGAAACCGTGTGCTGAGGTGGATAGAATGTGAATAACTGGAATCTTATCTAATGAAAATAAATATGACTGTTTAAACTTGCAGAAAGGAGGCTACCAGTAGGCAAAAGCAGCTGCTGTGATTTAAATGAATGACAGGATGAAAGAGATCTTCCTTCACATCAAGAATAATTTTCAGAGGAGAAAATGGAGAAAAAGCACATGTGCACAATTGATACTTAAAAGTACTGTAGAAGCCCCCTTTTTCTTTTAGAATAAAGCTATTTCTTCACAAAAGGAATTTACATAAGTGCTCGCCACACTTCAGTACTGTGGTTAAATCTAGAGAAGAATAATCACAGTGATCAAAACTGACCTTTACTGATGGTGGGAAGATAAGGAAAGAAAATCAGAGAGAAAAGTCTGAAAAGCAAAAAAGAATAGGCCTATTCACCTTTTATGGGTTTAATCTTTGTTGTTTAAATCAGGGGCTTTCAAAATAGGGGGACTGAGGGGTCACAAAAGAGTGCTAGGACGTCAGCAGAAAATCTGAGAGAAACGAAAAAGGCTTTTACATAAAGTGTTTTTGTAGAGCAGTCAAAGTTAAGATATTAACTGTTTATTGTGAAAAGTGCTATAGGAATAAATCTGAATTGAATTGAAAATGTTTCTGTTCAGGTTTATACATCTAACACTCTAAAAATTGATATCAAAAAGATATACTTTCAAATTTAAAATATTTTTTCAAACAATATTTTAATGTGCTTTGGCCTTAGCAAAGTGTAAATGTTTAATAAATAATACATGTTTTTTTTTAAAGAGAAATAAGCACTTAAAACATCCAGACCAGTGTGGACTTAGCAAACAGCAACATCTGACTGAAATCAATGAAAAAATTAATTATGTTGAGAGAGTTAAGTGCTGGTTATTGGGTAGATGGCCATGTGCCACAACCACATTAAAAACTCAAGGTACTCAACTATGCTGCTATGCCACCCTGTTTGCTAAATGAGGATAAAAATGAGAACATGAAGGAGAATATAAATAAACTGGATGGTAAAACACTTAACTTTCTGTTGACAGATGGCATCAAGTCATATATAAATGATGCCACTAAAGTTATTTGTGCAGTGTTTAGCAGTCAATATCTCCTCAGTGCATGAAAAAGACACGTGGCTCTCAGAGAGCCATTCCTCACCACCTCGTGTCATCTCAGCTGCTGTGAGGAATCTCAATCCGGTAGGACTCACTCGACATTACAGGAAGTGACGGTCACACTAGTCTACTCACAACAGCAAGGTCATCCTTACAACAGCACAGACAAGCTGAGATTGAAAAGCCTGGTAAATCCATGCTCTTAAATCTTATGGCGGCACACTCTGTCTACATCATTCCTGCCCTTCAGTCGAGCAAGACCCCACAAAAGACTCAATTTTATTGAAGATATATTTCACATACTGTGCTTACATTAACAGCAGACACCTAATTAAGGAAATTGGCCATGAGTGGCAGAGCAAGCCGGGTCCAGAGTGGAGCAGGTCCATTACTCTGTATAATTAATTACTGGTATAAAGCAGACTTATGATCATATTTCTCAGAGGATATGGGCAATATTTTGAGCACAATGTTTTTGGCAAAGAGTTCTTAAAGAATTAGAATGACATTTTTAAAGCTTTTTGACTAATGGATCAGTGTTTCAGACAGTGTTTATTTATTTTTTTTGTCCACAGATGCACCTCAGCCTTCACTGTGTATATATATGTATATATAGTTTGGAGTTGGTAGATTTTGTTTCCTTTTTTTGAAAGCATTCTCTTAAGCTTCAGCGTTAGTTCAGTAATTGAGTCAGAGGTGAAGGATTCCTTTGACTAATTCAAAACGTTCAAATATTAAACTGTTCAAAAGAACCAGTTCATAAGAGTTATATGTTTCGTGAATCGTATCAGAATCGTAGGTTACTACGCTGAACGAGTTGTACGTTTGTTTCTGGTATACAACCCGCGAGGACAACTCGACATCGAAATAAAAAGACGATTCTTCTTCTGAGAACTCACATTCACAGCTCAGATATAGGCCTAATATTAACTACAGTAAACTCTGAAATATAAGTACTTGATTTATGGAGAAATGCACTGGTCTGATGTCAGGATCTGCATGAATTCAGTAAATAACCTTTTGATTTAGTTTTTTTTTTTTTTTTTTACAATTTTACTGTTAATGCATACATGTAAGCCAATGGACAGGAATTCATCTTGAACAATTCCATTAGAATTTATGCTTTTAGTATCGATTAAGTGGTAGTGTGGAATAGCCTTGAATGAATAACCATAAATTTATCCTAAAAGAATACTCAAACTTTTATCATTATCGTTATATATTATGTCACATCCCACATCTCCTGTCAATTTAAAATTAATGGTTATTGTAAAGACTGTTTACAGTAACAACTAAACAATGATATATGCTCATTGGCCTAAAAACATTATTGGTCAATTTCAGAGATCTTCAAGGTCA
Source organism: Sinocyclocheilus anophthalmus (assembly GCA_018155175.1). NCBI lineage: Eukaryota > Metazoa > Chordata > Actinopteri > Cypriniformes > Cyprinidae > Sinocyclocheilus > Sinocyclocheilus anophthalmus. The sequence continues at coordinate 883,309 of JADLZN010009233.1, forward strand.
CAAAACATCTTTGTGTGAGTCTCTGTGAGCACTTTAAACCTTCTAAAGGGTTTATTCTGGCTATAATAGTGCACGAGATTTGTGGCCTGAAAAGCATTGTTAAAGACGGGTCAGGTAATGGTCAGTCTCTCAGAGGAATTATAAAATTCATTATGCTGCATTGAACACTGAACCAATCTTCACATCCTTCATGCAATGTAGAAGGTGAAAACAGGGTCAGACACACATCCGTTTGCATTTTTGAAGGTTTAAAAGTGTAAACATTACATTACATTATCCCTAATTTATTGCATTATCCATAACTTATTACATTATCCATAACTTATCCTTTCAACCATGTCAGATCAATTTAGTATTTTTCTCTATATTTGTTATGGTTTCTTAATGGGAACTGTACATGCCCATTCATAACTCACCATGCTATTTTCCTGCTTGAATAAATACATTTGAGTGCTTTTACAGTGATGTCATACCAATAAAAATGCAATATCAATTACATTTTGAAAGCCCCAGCATAATGTCTCTCTCTAGGGGAACTGGGGGCAGAAGTTGGAACAAGGGCACGATCTGATAATTTCTATCCTTTTTATAACCTTCATGAAAAAGTTTGATTTCCATAAGTAGCCTCCCCTGGAAATGGCCCTTGTACACAGGAGTTATAAATCTCTACAATGCACAAAGGCACATTTTACTAAGATACACTAGGGATTTCTGAGGACACATAGCCTACATCAGAGACAGAGATAAATGGGAAGAAAAATTGATAGACAAAACAAAAATGAGAGAGGTAAAGGTAAAGTAAAATTACAGTTTGTAATGCATTAATAAAAGCAATCACAGACAGAACAGTTATAAAGACAGATGTACACATTTAAAAATCGTAATGACTTTTTCTGAAACCACATTTCCCTCAGGACATATAGTATGCACCTCTAATTACTTTGATTAGAGTTTAGTGCCCTATATGCTGACCAACATCAGGTTTTCTTTCTGTAAAAGCACATATTATATTTGGACTAAGTTAATTAGGAACTCTCAGTATTTTACTGAATTATTTTCCAAAAATATTTGTAAATAGAGAAGATTTTCACATTTAAGTAATTCACAAATTCACTTCAAGTCGTCATGAAATCAAAATTGAACATTCTTATTTTTTTTATGGAATACTGTAGTGTTTATTATAAATAATTTATCTGTGCACTTAAATTGCACTTAAATTCGTGTGCCCTTGTAATCTTTTGTCAAAAACGTTAACCTCCCCTCCCCCTCAAAACGACTCATCTTCTCTTCCGGTCTACCTTTTTAAATAAAATTGAATTTCTATTCCATGATGAAACATTTACTTTTAAAGGTCTATATGAAATTTGATGGAGTAGTAGAAAATAACTTTTTTTCTCAATGTTATCCAAGTAAAGTACAAATCATGAAATAAGAATTTCATATCAGAGATATATCTCTGATATAATTATATCCCCCAAATGTATAGTAAATATTGCATTATCATATAAATATATTAATATTGCATAAGTTTCAAAAACATCTGACTGCATGTCTTAAAATATGTAGGCTATTTTATTATATGATTTATTATATGATCCCAAGCTCTGCAGCAGCAATTTCAGTGATGTTTCTACCCTTCATGTGTTCAGGTGTTTGACAAGTGATTTTATCATGATGAAAAAGTATTTTTTCATTCATATGTAGCCAATGCCATAGATATGCCAAACTAAAGTTGCAGTGCCATGGATTACTAGACAACACAGCATACAAACGTCCATCCAATATACAGTACCTGGAGTCAGGTTTTTCAGGTAGTTATTTCTGTGGTCAAGCATAACAAGTTTGTCCTGCTTAAGGAAAAGTCTAGCAGGCAGGCTCTCAAAATGGTTGCCACTCAAGAATATCTGGCGAAGGTTTGGATTACCAATGAAGGCTGATGGATCTAAGGATTTCAGTCTGTTGTTTTCCAGGTACAGAGCCTCAAGTTTTGTCAGAGAGGTCAGAGCTCCAGGAGTCAGTTCCTCCATCTGGTTATTTTGGAAGTCTATGCTCTCTAGATTGTTGAGTCTTTGCAGGAAGGCCACGGGTAGCTGGGTGAGTTTGTTAGATGACAAATCTAACCTCTGGAGAGAGCTGTTTACTGGCAGACAGCCAGCATCCATATCGGAGAGCATGTTATCTGAGAGTAAGAATGATGAAACAATTGCGATGGTAAAGCTGTCAGTTTGTTACCTATTAGGGTAGAAGCTATTATTAACCGATACACAAAGACACATACGTACAAGAGTGCTTGTTCTGTCTGTGGCTTTGTGAGTGAAGGACCGAATCAAAACAGCGACTGGGAATGTGAAATTGCTTTTACGCAACATATCCTTAAGATAATATTGAGTAACTTGCTTTTTAGACAAAATACTTTGACTATTTTTGCTCTGTCAACCTAAAACGTGTCAAACGAAGCCAAAGCCAAATCTATCTTTGTGCGTCTTCTTGACACAATGGTGTTATTCCTGAATGATTCAGTGTTTTGAAGGAATTGTTTGAGAGAATCATCCAATGAATCAAGCAGATAATTATTTTGTTCCTGAATGATTCAGTGTTTTTAAAAGAATAGATTGTTCCAAACCTGTATGAGTTGAGATGAACACAGATGATAATATTTTGAAGAATGTTGGTAACCAAACAGTTTCTGGTCTCCATTGACTCCCAACATTTGTTTTTCCATAGTATAGAAATAGATTATAATATTTTTGGGTGAACTACTTCCAAAATAAATCAGCCTTTTTGAACAAATGGGTTGAGTGAATTCAGGAATGTGAATTTAGTGATTCAGTAACTCACCATGGAGACTGAATATGAAATATACTACCAAAACTACTCTTTATCATTTCAAAAATAGTAGTATGAAAAGGCCAGATTCAGCCATAAAAACTAGTTTTGCTGATGAATGAATTAGTGAATGATTGGATAGCTCACTCAAAAAGACTCACTTGTTTAGCTTCTGATAGAACAAATCCCTGATACTCATAAAACCAGAAATTTGTCACCACCTACTACAGTAATGACGTAACCTTCAGAAAGAGTCCCTACTACTGATGAAAAGTCACAGACAGACTGACCGTCTCTATGGGATGCGGAAACACAGAGGTCGATTCAATTTGAGGACTGTAACTAATTTTAGTTAAGTAAACACACACACACAAACACTACCTGTAAGGTCAAGCACATGAAGATTAGACAGGCCCAAAAGCAGGTCCGCAGGTAATGGACGCAGTTGGTTTCTGATCAGACCGAGTCACCTCAGATGGGACAAGATCCTCAGGTTATCAGATGTTATGGAGCTTAAATTGAGGCCTGTAGTGTTACCCGGGAAGGCCTTGCTGGTTAACTGTTTGAAGTTAACAGAGACACAAATGACACTGACCTCATCGGATCAGAAGACAAGTCTGCATTTTCCTGGGTGTGAAACATTCTGCACATAAGCAAAGCAGCTGTGTAGCAGTGCAAGTGTTAGGAAATAATAGCTGTACATATTTATTACAGAAATAAGAATACACTGTCTAGTCTTGAACTAATTTTTCATGCAGAGCCGATTCTGCTTTTATAACCTAAATCACATATTACATTGGTAAACATGCAATCAAGGATTTTCCAGGTCAACATTTGGTTTAAATGCTTATGCAACATTGGATTATATTAATCAATTCTTGTGAATCATTTACAACCACCAAAAAGCATGCTTCTTTAACTCTTTGTAAATGACAATGGCAACATATCTTATTACATAAAATAATATTTTCACACTTTTTCTTAATTTTTACAGTGCCTCAGTGAATATCATCTAATATTTCAACATTTTAGTTACCCATCATCACACGAGTCATAGGTCTTCCATCAAATAAATCTTTTTTATTAACAATTTCACAATGTTTCAACAGTTGTCAGTGGCAAAATGATCAAATACAGAAAATGTTTGGACCGGAGGTCTTCATGTTCCACTATGGATACAGGTTGTATCTAATTTTTGTCACAGCAATTAATAAAATGCTAAAATGTGCTACGGATTGCATCCTTGCATCATGTAATATCAGTCTTCAATAATGCATATATTTTGAGCAGATAGTTCTGGCAAACAACTAAGTAATGCTCTTTGAAAAGCATTTTTCAAAAGTGTGCTTTGATATAATGCATGATAAAAATATAATCTGTCACTAAATATTTATCTGTTTTTCCTAACAAAAATAGAATACTTGAGTATATAAATTCAGATGATCATGTAATTGCAGAGCTGAAGTATATATTCTGTTTCAAACACACACTCAGGCAAACAGTCACATCTGACAACCTTGCAAGGAAACCAAAAATAACTTCCGAAGTTTAAAATGCTTTTACTTTAATTTTGTTTTTGAAGAATTGTACAGTCTAGGAAGACATAAAACACCCTTAAAACGACTTAAAATGGAAACTACACCCTTTAGATGATTTATGGCATGTTCGGTGTTAAATATTAGACCCCACCCCCCCTTTCCCCAGTCATTTATACTTGGAGTTTGGCACTTGGAAGTCCTGCCATTTGCCAAAAAGAACACTATGACATTCTCCGCTTTCATTGCTTCCAGATGGATTATCACCTATCCAACCTAGGTTAACTGAAATTAAAAGAGAGGAGAGAGGGTTCAGGTCAATGACCAAAAAAAAAATGCAAAACTCAAATATGGCAGTCATTTCACATCCCATTCTATATTCAACCGCACACAACAGCATCACCACCACACCATCAGTTTTCAGATCCAACTTATTCGATCAAACTAAGCCAGACATATTTTAATTCAGCCAAACATTTACACACACATGCATGCACACTCATATTAGTGCATCAAACACAATATTAATATCAAAACCTGCCCTAGTTATAGTACCTAACAGTGAGAACAAAACGCGCTTTTTAATGCCAAACTTCAAAAAACACCTTTAAAGCCAAAGCATAAACACAGACACAAATACATGATAAGGCACCACTGTGGTTACCCCACAAAACTCAACTCCTCAGAAGTCTAATACATTGTCATCATCCATTTCAACATCAAGAGACCAACCCCAGTCCTTCAGGCCCAACTCAAGCAATCTGGAACAAAGAGGAGTCATTCGGCCTCAAAGTCAACATAAAAAATTATGGCCACCCACGCTTAACTGAAAGTATACAGATAAATGCAATGTATGCAATGCAAAATAAATGCAATAAGGTTTTTCTTTAAGTTTTAAAAAGATGTGATAATGACAGATGCAGCTCTGTATTTGCAGTTAGCTATACTATAAAATCAGATTTTACCATGGCTTTTTTTGGCAGCTATTCATTCATTCATATTCACTTTTTTCTTATTGGAACAGTCTGATCGGATTTAATCAGATACTGTGTTGAAAAAGTGACAGCTCAGTTAGAAATAGATGTCAATATTATGGAATTAAAAGAGAGAAGAGAGAGATTGCATTGTTAGTGGGTGTTTTTTTAGTATTTACTCTCAAGCAAAGAAGATCTGTGCTGTTTTAGATGCATACAGAGAACAGAACAGACAGCCAAACGTGATGTTTCAGGGCAGCACATGCAAGCAGAAAACCTGGGTGATAAGGAGCGATGCAGTGTACTTACTCTCCACACATAAGCACAAGTGGGGAAGGTGAAAGGTCAAAGGTGTACAGGTCAATGAAGAATGATACGGAGCATGGGGCCAGGGCTATAAAAGGTTAGCAATATAATGTAAGCTACTGAGAAACTGTGCAACTTCACAGCCAAATCTAACTTATTGTGCCAGGTTAACATATGACAGCACCATGACCTGGAGCATCTACATTTACTTTGATTGAAGCAGAAGTTCACCCAAAATGTATTCACTTTCATTTTGCTCCAAACCTGTCTGTAATTTTTTTTTCCTCATAGAAAACAAATATAGAATTTTTAAGAATTTATGACACTTTATTCCCAAAGTGACTCCAACTTCCAAGCTCCAAAAATATACAAAAAACATCAAATTACTGTAAGTAGTCTATAGAAGTTTATTTTTGGGTGATTTTTTCTTTTAATTTAGCAAATGCTTGTATCTAAAGCGACTTACATAAAAGGAGCAAATATAAGAAGCAACCACATTAGCAATGCTCCAAAACACATTTGAGCAGAAGAGTTCAAGCTAGTACAGATGTGCAAGTAGGAAACAGGAAAGAAGATTTTTTATGATTATAGAAAGTGACTTTGTATAAATAGTTATGAATTACACATTCAAATGTTCATGGAAGAGCTGTGTTGTCAAACAATGATAAAATATCAGCCTCCTTAACACAAAACTGTGGTCTAACTAATGAAACAAGCCCCCTACAAATGATCATATTAACAGAACTATAATATATTATTAACAGAAACTGTGAGTGTCAGTATAGGTAAATTAATCACAAATCAATTTGCGATTCCAGATGTTTCAAGAACTGTATGCTCTTCTATAAAAACAATAATTATTAAGAGAAGTAAGAAATATGATTCAGTTTCTATCTTAATTTTATTTTTAGCACTTTAAGATAATTAAAATTAATATCAACTATTATTAGAATTAAATATATACACATTTTATATAATTCAACAATAATTTAATATTCTGCAGTCCCCTTTGGAAGTTTGCCGAGGCCCCCTAGTGGGCCTCACCTCCTGGTTAAGAACCACTGCTTTTAAAAATCATATTTCAACCTCAAATGACAGTGTATATCCATGTAACATAATTCTCCATAATTCCCAAGCTCCTTTGTAAGAAATGGATCTGTGGAGAGGTTCTCACCTGGTCTTAGGTGAGGGCTGCTGTCGGGTGGAATACACTTTGACGGCTCCTCTGTGTGAAAGTCTGGGGGATGAACAGGCTGACAGGTGAGGAGAGGGCTGAGGGGACAGGCCACTTGGTGCAGCCTCGGAGGGGGGAGAAGCTATAGCTATGTTTGAGGAGCGGGCTATAGGTTTACGTGGGACCCTTTTGAGCAAGCGGCTGACCCATTTCTGCTGCTCTTCTGTGGAGTTGGCCAGCAGCAGTAGCTCTTTCGCCGTGGACATGTCATAGTTCACTGGAGAAAAACAATGAACCATACAGGTCAGTTTCAATCTAAAGTACAATGTGGAGGTTCAAAAGTGAGTCCATATTTAAAATAAATAACCATTTTGAGTCAGTATGGATGCATTAAATTCATACACAGTTCAGTAAGACATTATACTAATTATAATGTTTCAAGATATGTCAGTAACATGTAAAAAAAAAAACATATATATATATCTCTATATATATATAATATATATACTGGTTACAAAATGAAAATGGTTTTACAAGAATATTAAGCAGGCCACCTGTTTTTCAGCATTGTACTAGCAATGACACTGAGACTGGAGAACGGCCTCTGAAATTTAGCTTTGTTATTACAGATCAAAATACATTTTACAATATATTAAAATAGAGAATATTTAAATTGTAATGGATATTTCACAATACTACTCTACTACATTTTTTTATCAATACAGCAGACCACAAACATTTAATGGTAGTGTAAATAAATAAATACATAACAAGGAATAATAATAATAATACAATTGATATTAATTACATTTTTTAACAATATAAAGTTTATAATTTATATATAGATCTGACGATTAATATATTTTTTTTATGAATATGTGGCTTGTAAATATATTAATTAAATATTATTTATTTATCATAAAATATTTAAAATAATTGAATATTTAAAAAAAAAATTAATAAATATTCTAAGGAATTTATAGCATCTATATTTTAATTCACATTTCATTTCAGTAGCAAAAATGCTAAATTCTAATGTGTATAAATTAGAATTGTTTAGTGCTTTGTGAGTGGGACCTCCTGACCTCTGCAAGGAGCTAGGACCTCTTCTTTGCGATCTATGTGGTCTTTATGGCATTTGATTCGGCAGCGCCTGCACTCCAGGGCTGGTGGGGGCTTGAAGACGTGCCACAGAGGCCTTGGACATGCTTCACAGCTAGAGGGGAAGTGGTAAAGCGTGAGTACGAACTCGTGACCTTTGTGTGGGATAAACGACGACCTTTCAGCTGCTGATAAGGGTTCCATTGCAAGCTCCTCTTTCTTGCTCTCTCCCTCATTGGCATATAATATCTACAGACAGAACAGAAGAAGAAAGCTGAAGTTTGGTAAGATTATTCTCAAAGGATGATAAAACATTTCCTGGAGGGACAAATTAAGCATGTTACCTGGAAGAGGCGTGGGATTTCTCTGGGGTCTGCGCGGTACACATCTGTCTGAGTGACAGGTCTCACATGGAAGAGTTTGCTAAGAGGGGAAAAAGGCGGCAGAAAAATTAATGGGTTGGCTAATGCTGTGCAAGAGAGCATAATGTTTAATTAAATGTTTTCGGGTGCATGTAGTATGTATTATGTAATTTCATCCATTTGGATTACAGAGTAATAACAACATAAACTAATAAACTTTAAAAATACACAACATCCAGGTTTATATATTTATCAATAAATCCAATTTGTTTCACATTTTAACAATTTAAGCCATATTTTAATCATGTACATATTCTTTATTATTATTATTAAATTAATTTAATTATTTTCACATTAGAGATTTATGCTGATTCTAAGCAATTTGAAAATATGATTATTTAAAAAAAAAAAAATTAGATTTCAAATAGTTTTATAAAAACAATAATGAAGACATCTTTGGTTTCTTTATGTATGACAGACAAATATGCATCACACAAGTTTATTAGTTTATGTTCAGCCTGTGTAATACAAATTTATATGAAATTGAAATAAGGTTAAAACTAAACCATTAATTCAATTTCCTTATGAAACAAAATAAACTAACTAAAATAAAACCAAAAAAAAGCCTTAGACAATTTTTTTATCTAGTTGCCATGGCAACTTTTCACATTTTCATTTAGTTTAACTTGATGTATTAAAATGACTAAAACTGAAATAAAATGTAATAGAAACTGTAGACATATTTATAAAAAAAGAATAAAAATGGCAAAAACACAAAATTACTAAAACCTTAACTAAAATACAAATGAAATTGAAGAAAAAATAAACTGTACTAATATAACACTGTTTCAAATATACACATTTTAAATTTACATAAGTTTTCAAACTCACTCCAAGTCCAGAATCATGAATGGGCTGGACTGCTCTCTGTCTTGCTCCGAGTCATAAAACAGGATCTTCTTGCTGCTTACCACCACATACTGCAATTTACACAGATACACGCACAGATGATCAGAGAGGGTTTTTTATTGTGACATGTGAGAATGTATGTCTAAACCGTTACCTTCTTTTCCCATCCAAACCGTTTGGTGTTTCTGGTAGGCATTGAGAGCCATCCCTCGAGACTAGAATCTGTGGTAAAAGAAAAACAGAAGAGTGTTTTACAAATTCAGTAATTATTTACAGGTTTTGTCAAACTGAAAATGACCAAGCAGATTCATTTTTCTTCAAGCAATTTTAAGCCTTCAAAAACGTCTTTCCCAGGTGCATAACGCAAACCAGTACTGGAGGTCTCCTGGAATCAAAATGTTTTAGTAGTGTTATTGGAGTTTCAAAAAACACACATGGTGATCAGTGCGATTATGTGCAAAATGATGGCAAATCTAATGAGCATCACACCATATTGGAAAGTGTGGCTGTGTTTCAAAACATAATGCAGTGGTTCCCAACCTTTTTGTCTTATGTACCCCAACAGCCCCATCAGTAGTTACCTCTTCATCAACATCAGACCAGAACTGTTGTAGAGGACATATATTCTGCTACGAGCACCACAATTATTGATGTGAGTTTTTAATATCTCAATGTGTTAAGCCATTAATTACAATAATTCATAATAAATAAATTAATTAATTTTAAAAAGTTTTAATCGTTTATTTTTTTTAAATTCCTAATGTTTTAAAGTCATTATTTTTATAGGTTAAACAAAGCCATTTTTATAGGTTAAACCTGTTTTAACAAAGCAAAATATAAATATTTCCAATTACCTGCTTGGAGTACAGTATGTGTACACTTAGTTGGGAATCACTGACCTAGTGAGCTGCCTACCTAGACAGCATTTTTCGGCTTCATAGGCTCTTCACGCCCCAAAATGCTGTCTAGGTGTTTAGTATTTGAACTCCACACTGAATGGAAATAAAGAAGAGCAAGGGGCAGTATGCGTGCTGATTTGTTTCCATGCAGGGTCACCTGCAGACTCTTGGTCAGTAGGTTTCTCATATGTGAGGGCGGGCCGTTGCCCCCACTCGACTTCCTCATCCTCCTCTGAGTCGGAGGGGAACCAAGGAGCAATCCGGCATGGCCGGGTATCAATACACACTGACTTGGAGCTTCGTTGGTATGTGAAGGACATAGACTCCGAGGTGTATGAATGTGTGATGCGCACTACAGCGGCATCACAGTGAGAGTGGGAAAGAGTGAACGAAGAATGAAGGAAAAGAAGCAAAAGGATGCATACATTTAGTATGCCACTGTGACCAGGGGAAGGAAGGAACATTAAAAAGAGGGGGAGAAGTAAACAAAAAAGAAAGATAGAGTGAAATGGAAAACAGGTAAAAAAGAAAAACAGTGGCAGTTACGTATTGATTATATGTGTTCTAGAGTCAGTGGATAATCGGGGTAAAAATATCATTAATAAAATTAATAGATAGATAGATAGATACCTGGATAAGCGTCATCACCCTCCAGGTCGTTGCCGGTGCTGCTGATGCTAGTGGTGTCCAGAGAATGAATGCTGAGAGAAGTGAGCTGACAGCGCAGACGCTCAATATCACTGTCTTTACTGTCCAGGGCCATCTGCATCTCCAGTCGCCCCTGAGACTCCTCTGCCAACGTCTGCAAACAGAACAACACTTTATGTGTGCTTTACATATGTATGCAGAAAGGTGGCTAGGTTTTCTGGTGGTTACATTTCTTTTAAATATATGTAATGCCACTCACAGCCTGCATTTCATTGATTTCTTTCTGGTATTTAATGATGGTGCTGTTGAGTTTTTCTTTCTCAGTGCGGAGCTGCAACTGCAGTTGTCTGTTCTCCTTCTCCTTCCTGCGGATGTCAGTGTTGTTGCCTTGCTGCGGCCTGACATCTGTCTTCTTCATAACCTCAGCCAGTTTGTTTATAGCCTACAATAAAAAATTTGATCAGATTTACCTGAGACATGCTGATATTTAAGCTATCAGAACAATGGTGTAACATGTACACTGTACTTATAAACTCTTGGTTAAAATAAGCCAAACACACCTGACACTTGAGGGTTCTCTCAGACTCTATCTGCTTCTCAAAGGACAGGATCAAAGATTTCATCTGTTTTTCTTTTTCTCTGGACTTATCTATCTCTGTGTATACACATTTATAAATGTTACAGCACATATATATGAACATTATAACATCAATCCATTCATATTATTATATTATTATTAAGTGGCATTCAGCAGCCTACTCACTATGCTGTAGGTGTTTGAGCTGATTGTTGAGCTCTTCTTTCTCATTAGCCAGGTTGCCAACATCCACAGTCAGTGTGCGGTTCGATTCCTCCAGCTGGTATAACACAAAAGATTAAACATTTTCATTAATTCATATGAATGAATGTTTATGTTGTGAGCACAGATTAATTAATATTTATTATATATGAATAAGTAATAAATAAATACATTCTTATACTCGCTCTAATTCTCACCGAGCTGATGGTACTGTCCTTTTCGCTTAGTTCCTGCCGGTGTCTGGCAATCATGTCTTTGATCTCCAGCTCCTTCATGATCTTTTCTTTCTCCAGGTCTGAGTATTGCTCCTCAGCGATGGAGCGCGCCAACTCTTCGGCATCTGCCTTTGTCAGGCTCACCTCTAGCTGGGTTGCCAAGGAGTCCCTATATAAACATTCACAAACCAGTTTGTATATGAACAGGAATTCAGTGTACTGTAAGAGATCCATGCATACAACTTATTATCTGTTCCTTCATCTTTAACTAACTATACTAATATCTATTTACCTCACTTTTCATCTAGCCTTGTGCAAAATGCATATTGCTCTTTCTCCTTACTGGGAAAAAGCTGTGCCTATATCGCTCAACTGTGATGTTCCATTAGGAGGCACGCTGTCTGTGATGTGGAATACACTAGCATATAGATGGCTTCAAAGCCAAAAGACAAGGACCAAAAGCCAAGAAACTCCAATTTTACATTTTTCAATCGTAAAGCTACATTTTGTAACTTTTGGCCCTCTAGCGGTTACTTGTTGAGAAACATTGTTTAGGTCCTTACATGAGTTCTGTGCAGATGTATCTATCTGGTGGATCATGATTACAGGTGATTGTGTCAAACAAAAAAAGTTGTAGTTAAAAAAACAAGATGAGTCATTTTCATATGTCCCGCCATCCTGTTTCAATAGCAAATACTTGTGTGCAAATACACACCTCTCTTCCTGCAGGTCCTCTATTCTCTGCAGAGCATCTTTGTAGAGTTTAGCCTTTTCATCACTGTCCTCCTTCAGCTCTCTAATTTGAGTTTTATAAAGTTTCTGAAATCAAGGAAAAACTTTTTATTTCAAAACAAATATGAGGACACAGATACACAAACCAACCCAACTACATCCCTCCACACATTCACTGACAAAATATGTTAAAGCCTGTCAGACATACTGTGAAGTACTGCTCTGCCTCCAACTGGTCCTTCAGCTCTTTCAGCTGTTTGTCAGCTTCTTCTCTCTCCCTGATTGGAAACAGAGAAAAGAGACTTATTTTGTGAGTTAAAGAGCGATAACTATAAGTTTTATTAATCATTCTAATTCTATGAGAATAGTGGCATTCCACAACTACTGTACAATGACACAGAAGAACAACATCATTGGAATATACAGTACATATCATCCATCAGCAACCCTAACTCACCTGCGTAGTTCCTGATTTTGTTTCTCCAGGCTGAGTTTGAGCTCCAGCAGATGGTTGAGCTCTTGTTTGAACTGTTTCTCAGAGGAGCGCAGGGTGCTGATCTCCTGCCTCTGTACACTGAGATCTGCCTGAAACAGAGTCTTCTTCTGAGTCTCCTGCTGCACACGCACACTCAGCACCTCCATCTGTCACACACCACACACACACACACACACACACACGGCTGGATTTTATTTATTGGACTCTCCACAGACCATGTGATGCATATATGTAATTTTAAAATGCCTTTCATTTTTAATTGTGAGTAATATGTTTCCGTTTTTTTTTTATTAATTAAGTTTTGTCCAGAAATATGTTCCAAAAATAACGCTGAAGTGCTGAAAATATGAGCAAATATAAAACATATTACAAAGCATAAAGTGTGACAATTAAAACAATTTAATTAAACAATTAAAATTCAGACATCAGACAGATAGACAGCTACAGTCAGGCAAGAAGAACAGTCAGATAGGTGTACCTCGCCAGTGAGTTTTTCTTTGAGTGAGCGGAGCTCCTGAAGCTCATGTTTGGCTTGCTTGTAGTCACAGTCTAATACTGAGTTTTCCTTCTCCAACTGCATCAGTCTGTTTTCCAACTGTTGCTTCGCTGATCGGTCTTCCAGCAGCTTATGTTCCATATCTGTCACACAAACACACACAGCATAACCAAACTCTGAACGAGCCAAAGGCTTGTACTACATACTTTGGAAAGATTTACTCAGCTAGAACACAAAAAATGGAAAAGTCATTTTGGAATGAGGAAAATATTTTGTTTTCATACAGGGCTAATTTTAAGGCACTTCCAAAAGAATCATGTAAATCTTGCCAGGCAAGTATCTGATGTCCTAGCAAAGATTAAATGCTCAAGTTTTTTGTTGTGAGTCCAAATTATGTCTTCTTTTGAACAACTGTTTTATATGTATTCCAGGTTTGTTTTAAGAGAGGAAATTGGGCACTTTCCCCAGAGTAAATGAATGGGTACCTTAGGTAACCATTTTTTCCCCCTCACTCTAAACTGCACTTCCCTATTTTATTTTATTTTTATTTGTAGAGAAATTTGTAAACGTATACATGTTTTTAGAGTTTTTAAATTAGAGTCAGCCGAGTCATTTTACTTTTCAGGTCCTCAGACTTGGCCTCCTCGATGGATTGGTTGATTTTGTTGTTGTCGGCCAATCTGGCTTTAGTGGCTTTAAGCTCTGCCTCCTCCTGCTCCAGACTCTGCTGAATGGCTTTGAGTTTAAAGGAGAGATCGATCTCCTGCTTGCTCTTCTCCTATGAGTGAAGGGGACAACATTAATAGGGTTTTTTCACAAAAATAGACATAACCACACACATCATGTGCTGAGAATCATTCAGTCTCTTGCTAAAACACACACACACACCTTTTCCAGGGCAGTGAGATCCTCCTGTAACTGTCTTTTCTCTGCTTCAGCCTTTGATAAAGAACTCTTTATGTGCTTTAACTCGTCTTCCAGTCCAGAGACACAGCCTGAAAATGAAAGAAAGATAGAAATAAAAATGAAATTGCAAGAAAGACAAGCAGGTAAAAACACGACCGAAGTTGAAGTCAAAGGTCAGGAATTCAAGTCGATATTAAATGTTAAACTTCAAACCATAAAAACCATAAATAACCATAGAATTTCTTCTACAGGCACTTTTGACCCTGTGGACCTTTAGAACATAAATTCTCATAAAACACTTTAAACTCTTGGTAGTTATTTCTTATTTTTTTACTTTGTCTATTCCTAACATTTTTTTGAAACTAATAATTTTCATTTCAAATGTTTTTATTGTTATTATTTTGTGGTGACAATTATATTTTAGGTATTGTCAGAATAAAAATTGATACAATTTACTTAAAATTAATACAATATTTTGTACTGTATTATTAATTTATTTGACTTTTAAAATAACATGACAAATGACCTTGACTTTTCTTTGTTTTCTTCATATGTATTACATACTTCATCTCAAACATAATCCTAAAAGAATTTTTGATAAAACTTGTGGCAAAATCATTTGTCATGGTGGAAAAGAATGAGGTACAGTTGTAATTTGAGAAAAAAATTTAGAATAATTAAAAAAACGGATATAAATTATTTGCACACAATAAATATTTTGTGGTTTATGGTTTATTTCATGGTTTTGTTTATTTATGTTTGTTTAGCTTGGAATTTTCATATTTTAAGATTAAAGTCTTAAGGCCCGTTCACACCAAGAACGATAACTATAAAGATAACTATATTAGCGTCCACACCAGCGGACGATATCGTCCGTTTATTCCAAGTGCCACGCTCGTCTGCCACTTTAAATTCTCAAGCTCGTTATAGCAAGATTGCTTCTTCTGATGTTGACCACTGTTTTTAACTCGTATCATCAGCTAGAAAAAATCGTTCTGAAAGTGATTCCAACGATATCGTTTCTCTGTGCCTTTATCGTTATAGCTGTGGTGTGGACTCTGTAATGTTGAGAACTTTATCGTTATCTTTATAGTTATCGTCCTTGGTGTGAACAGGCCTTTAGTCTGGGGTAAATATCAAAAGCTTCACATAAAAGGCACATGAAAGTAGCAAAAATAAATGAAGGCATGATGAGTTTTAAAGTAGTTCAAATCTGTTCACAAATGAAATAATAATAATCTCTCAGGAGATAAAAGCACCTGCAGAAACAAATCCTTTAAATTTAATAGACAAAACTGAAAACACGACACAGAAGAGATTTTTCTTGTTTGCCTGTTTTTCTCTGTCCAGCGACATAACATCAGCTACCTGCCTCTGACCTTAAAATAACACTATTCATATTTAAACTCGCTGCGGGCAGCTCCACCACAACACAACAACACTGCCCAGTGTGTCTTTCAGCGAGGAGCACACCACCACTACACACTCAAACATAAACGTTTGCTTTCACTCACTCACATAGACCTGCACATAAGTGTGATCCCTAGAATGTAACACAATCTCTTTCAAGGAAGCTCGGTAGATGCTAATTCACAGCTACATCTGTCTAATGAACATAAACAGGCATAGACACACATGCACTTACCTTGTAGGTCATTGATAGTCTCTGAGCCGAGGCTTCTCTCTCGCTTCTCCACCTCCAGTGAGGTTTGCAGGCTCAGTTTCTCCTGTTCCAGACCCTGCCGGCTGCTCTCCAGCTGGGCCAGATGCTCCTGAAACTCCCTGAGAGAGAGATCCAGCTGCTGGGACTGTCTCAACGCCTCGCCCTGGGCCTTCTTCAGCCGCTCGGACTCCTCCACCTCAGCCTGAAGCTTAGCATTAATCTCCTCCAACTAAAAACACATTCATTATCAGAATCTCTTTTGTTCTTTTAATTCTATCCCTAAAACAAAACCAAATTTATGCAACTGTCCAAAAGTTTGTGGTGAGTAAGATTTTTTTTTTTATGTTTTAGAAAGAAGTCTTTTATGCTCTTCAAGGCTGCATTTATTTCCGGGATTCTTTGATGAAAAGAAAATTTGAAAGAACAGGATTTATTTGAAATAGAAATATTTTTTAAATAAAATTCTTGATTTCTTTTAAAATAAATAACTTACTGACCCCAAACTTTTGTTCGGTAGTATAAGCTAAAGTGATTTTAGAGCTTCAGAAATGCATAAGATATAAGCAGTCTTGAATATAACAGTATTTTGTTCCATTGGGGTGTCTTCATTTATTAGAACCAACCAAATATTTATAATTTCTATTTTTATTAAAACACTATATAATATATATTATATATATTACTTATATATATATATATTAAATAATATATATCGTTTTTTTCCTTCTCTCATTTTCTTTTCTTTTCAAATTGAAAATAGTGAGCTGTGATAGGAGAAAGTATTTTAAAATTGAAAAATGACACTTTCGCATTAAGCACAGACCTTAGCAGGTTAGGTTTAATTCCTATACCTTTTTTATTCTTGTTTTATTACTATTACCTTTGCTTTTTTTTTTTTACTTTTTAAAATTAATTTTGTCGATTTGTTAAATAATAATTATTGTTCTGAGGTTAATGGTCTGATAAAATTTTGCTCAGGGACCCACCTGTCTTTCCAGGTGAATGTTCTTCTCAGCAGAGATTTGAGAGTTCTGGTTCTTCTTCTTCAGTTCAGCTAGCTGCTCTTTCAGGCTGCTCACTGCAGCAGAGAGAAATGCAAAATATGTTAACATTACAACATCAGCAGAGCAGAACTAATACTTTCTAGATGGGAGAAGGTTAGTACTGAGAAAATCGGGTAGAAATTTTGGGCCAGTGCTTTGGGGAATCAAGAATATCAGTAAAAGATTCAATATTAATAAAAAAAAGTAACTATTTAACAAACAAAAAATGGCACAGAAGCTGCATCTGAAGCAGCATATATATCATTGAAAAGCTCATGTAATTCAAAGAATGTTGAGTAATACTGAAGGCTAAGATGGAATGATCTACCAGGTATAAAGCAAATTATGATCATAATTTTTTGTAGACTGTAAACTTTTGTAAACTTTTTTTGTAGACTAATATCAATGTATTATTAGTGAATAGAATTTTTTCTAACTCCTAGTAAATACTCAGTTTATTCGCTGTTCAAATGAATCAGAATTAAATGTCATTGTTGAGAGTCATAATGGCGTGTTTCTATCTGCTGTTCTCACCCTCATTCTCAAGCAGACGCTTTCTGTCTGTTTCTAGTCCAGCCTTTCTTATGCTCTGAGAACGCTGGTGCGTCAATAAAGCCTTCTCTCTCTCCAGTTCCCTCAGAGAGTCTTCCACCGCCTGTCTCGCATTCACCTATAACAAGAGAGAAACAGCTAGAGGAGCTTGAAGAAAGCTGCACTTTGTTTCTGAACAGTTTTGAATTAATGGCCTTTGTTGGGTGAGCGCAATTTAAACCGGTGTCTTACTTCTTCTTCAAGCTCTTTGGACAACTTCTCTAGCCGCTGATTTGCTGTTCTGTTGAGACACAACACAGTTTAAATTTATTGTAAGTTAAGATATATAATGTAATGAATTTTAGACTTAATAGAATTCTGGCTTTAAACATCCATTATCCTTCATACAGACACGTGCGTGTGTGTGCGCGCGTGTTTATATACAGTGGGATCCAAAATTCAGGGGTCGCAAATATGTAATTTAATTTTTTTAAAGAATAATTAAACAAAATGAACATTGTGACAACATGAAATTGAAATATTAATGATTCTGCAATATTTCTGATTTTCAATTCATCTTTCCATTTAAATTGTTATGCTGGTAACATCCTTTTTAAAAAGTTGTATTACATAAAGAAGTATGTTCTTATTTGGATCCAAAAGACATTTGGATCCCATTGTATGTTAATGAGTATTTGTACCTGCATTTATTTTCCAGTTCCTCCTTTGCTTGCATCTCATGTTTGACTTTTTCTTCCAACTTTTTCAGCCTCATCTGCAGGTCACAGGACTAGGGACATGCACATAACACATTTGAAAAGTCAACAAAAAACTTACGCGAAGTTGTTTTTCCATTCTATTAAAAGCAGCAATTATCTAAAGAATGTGGAGAAACACTCCAATTATGTTGAGTAACGGCACAAAAGAAGTTGTGGTAAATTCTGATGCAGAACAAGTCATATAAGCATTGGTTTTAGAAATCTAAGTGCTAATTTTGTGCCACCTACTATTATAGGGCAATATTCCCCAAACGTTTTGCCTTATGTATGCTAACAGCTCTATCAGTAAGGCTCAAATACTCCATCAACATAAAACCAGAAATATGTTCAACTCATATTATAGTGTTTATCATTTAACATTAATCAATAATATGATAAAAGTCAGTAATATTATTTAAAAAAATATGCACCTCTGCTTGGTTTAAGTTATGATCCTCATCGACACTCTCAGCACTAGAGTCCTCTTCTGAACACTTATTGTTTTGGTTCTGAAACAATCTGAAAGAGAGACAGAAAGAGCATTACGGTAAACGTTCCACTCTTCTCTGCTAGCTTCGTCCTTGTTTACTCTGCAGCAACACACTTTGAGATTTCATAAATCAATTCAAGATGAAAAAGACAGTTTGGAGAATACGTTAGAAAGAGAGAGAGGGAACAAGAAGGAGAGAGGAAATGAAAAAAAAGAAAATCTCAAAGCAACTATTCAATCTCCTCAACTCAGCCAGCGGCCCATGTGGCTTCACTCAGCCACACTGGAGAAACTGAGAAAGCGAGGGAGGAAACAGTGAAAGGAAAGGGAAAAAGGAGGGAATTGTGATGGAACAAATACAGCACTCCTTCACGGTTACCATAATCATGCAAAAATACTGTACATCCTGTTTCTATCAATCCATAACAGGAGCTTGCTGTCATTTTACAGCTCTTTAGTGTTCATCTGTGAGTGAGCATGTGTGGAAGAGAACAAGATACCCGTGTAAAAGTCAAACAGCGCTACAGTGTCTGAAAGGTGGGCTTTAAACTATTTCTGTCACAGATTTCACCATTTTTGATATTTATATCTACTGTAGATATTCATTTACAACCAATTTAAAATGTAAAACATATTTTTACAGTCATATAAACTCTTTAAAAAAAGTGATATCCATACTGGCATAATAAAAAAAGTCATGGCTTTTTTTGTTGTTGTTTTTTTATAATTTTCTAGTTATGCTCAGGTCAAAAATATTTCATATGCTAGAAACTGTTATTTGTGAGTGCAAAACTCTTACAATCTTTATTGCGTAATCATGAACGCCTGGAAAAATTATGGAAATGGATTGGCGAAAAGATGTGGGAACTCTGTTGGGACTTTTTGAATCCTTTTTCCACGCCGGTCAGTTATATTGCATTGCCATATTATGCAACAAACCATTATGTCAGACAAAATTTCAAATGTTTGTAATAAAATGTTACAATATTTGACATTATAATACAACATTTCAATAGCCACAGTTCCATTGTCAGAATCCATCTTGTCACAAATAAAATACAAAACGCACACATTTTCACACTTACTGGTCCTCCCTGAAATAGGTGAAGCCCACAAACGGTAGTTGATTCCCTGCGAAGGCACGGGGAGGGGGGAAGGTCTCGGTTCCTAACGGATCATCCTTTATATCATCATCAAAGTTACTGGTGTCAATATCGCTACTCAGCTCCGGCACCACTGGAGCCATGGCTGAGAGACAGAGAGAGGCAGAGCGCGCTAGTAGAGGGGGGGGGGGGGGGGGTGTTGAGAGAATATTGTAAAAGATTTGAGCAAAAATAGTGTGCCGTGTTTGAGTGCTTGTGTGTGAGAGAGTCTCACAGTGAAAGGCTCAGTGTGTGTAGCACACAAAGCAGACACTGTACTGAAGGGAGGAGTTGCATGTATGACTTTCCAAGCTTGCCGGTGCTTACTCACTACCTACTGTGCACACACACTCATGCTCACTTACACATCCAAAACACTCCCTGCTTCTGGAGCGAACGTGCTGAGAACACTGGGAGAACATGTGACAAACATCTATTGGGGACAGGCTGGATTCAAACTCTCCACAGCCAAAAGAAAACAGCCAGAGATGGCTGGATCTTTGTGCTTTAAGTTTAGTTTTTGAATTAGAGGAAGATACACTCTAAAAAATGTTGGGTTGTTTTAACCCAACTTTGGGTCAAATATGGACTAACCCAACTGTTGGGTTACATTTTTCAATTACATTTTTAACCCAAAAGTTGGGTTAGTTCATATTTGACCCAACGTTGGGTTAAAACAACCCAGCATTTTTTAGAGAGTATAAATACATACGAGAAAAAATAAATAAACGAATGAAACCGTATTCCTCTATAATCCACATTATATCCAAACATTGAAAAAAAACTGCATTCATTTAATTCATTCCAAAGACAAACACAAAGAGATTTAAAAACATCTCTTAGGTTACTATATGGGTTGGTTACTTTATGAATTTTTATATCTATCCATTTGGCACTCCTACACACTCAAATTAAGCAAATCATTATCTTTATCTTTTAATATCTTGATCTTTAAAGTCTAGTTTATCATCATTATTAAGAGTCAGTTGTCTGTTTTTAATGAATAAACACAATTATAAATCTATTAATACAAGTAATTCCAAATAAATGAATAAATAACTGCAGTAATGTCAATAAGAACTCTGATCTATAAAAAAATCTCAATGAGGAAATGAATTTCCAAGGTAGTATAGAGTTGCGCTTCTCTGGATCACACATCCATACTTTTTTCCATATTTCCAAACATCCATATTTATTTCAATATACTGTAAAACCAATTTAGTCAGACATAAACATCTATTAAACTTATCAAAGATATAGCTAAAAAAAAAAGATAAAGCATGTCAACGTGTGTGCAAGAAAAACACTCTTGGAAAGAAAATCTAATCCGTTTCTTTGCAAAAACACAGTCTGCTGTATTTTATTCTAATTTTTTCAATATGGCAACACCACACTATACAGATATATGGATGATGTTGCTTAGTTTCCCAGAATGCTCCTTGATAGCACTGCTAATAACAGACTACTGTGGAGGCAGAGAGAAAGCAAATACAGTATGTGCATTTGGGCATCACTGGAGCAAGGGACAGAGAGAGGAGGAGAAAACGAGTCCAATTCTGTGGTTTTGAAGCTCTTCTCTCATTAGTAACTGTGTACGGGCCACATGTTGGGTTCCGCCCTTACTGAAGCCAACCCCATACCCCCGTAACCCTGTCCCAAACACCACACTCCTTAACAGGAGCACATCACTCCTCCACACTGCACAACCCAGCAGAGAGCAATGTTACTGAACAAAACAAAACTAAGAAAAAAAAGAAAAGAAAATATTGATGACATAAAGCAGCAAAAAAATTATGTTGCTGTAACATCACACATTGCTCTTTTATCACATCCCATAATTATGCTTCATGGAGAAATATACATCAATCAAGTCAAGATATATTATGATTAACCAGACAAACACATCTAAACAGGTCAGTTATATCAGTTGTAATTATATATCAATAAAACAGTCAGTGAGTAGAAACCACAATAAAGAAGGTTTCAGCACAAAGTAAATGCAAGACTATGTATGCATGACTGAAATGGCTTACTCAGAAGCATAACATGAGAGTGTGACATTAATGTTTGCATTTGTCTGGAGAAAAATATGAGCAGCAATTTCAGGAAATTTAAAAGCTGTGCTCCAAAACCCCATATCCATAATCTGATCATATATGAATGACGCAAGATATGAAACAATGCAAGACTTCAGTATATTCTCTAGATATCTACTGTATACTGTTATTATTCTGCACATGCATAATGTTACAGTAATTGAATAATATTGACTTAATAGTTATAATTAATTGGCTATAATTATCATGAGTAAATGTGACTTTCACAATCATGATCACAGATCAGCCACACTCACACACGGAGGCTTACTGTCTCGTATGGTGTCGAAGGTCCACTGATCATTCTTGAAGAAAGGGTGACATTTTATTTCATCCACTCCAGAACGGCCAAGCCTCACCTCCCTGAACATAGCAAAACACTGGTCAGCAAACCAAACAGAGAACCACAACCACGCTTACTAATCCGTTAAGTGACGTTTGTGCGTGTGAGACTGGAACATCCAACAGCGAGTGGATGAGTTGAGGAGCCAAAGCGTCACACGCAGCAACATCCAAAAATAAGGAACGGTCATTCCCCTCCCATTCCTTGCATCTGGATCAGAGGGGTGCAGCAGTTTGGACTGCCACGTGTGGGACATTCCTGCAGCCAGAATGCAAAGGAAGGGGTGTGTTGTGCTTTTAAATGAAAACATAAAGCTCCTCTCTGGATATTTGATCAGGAATACTCGTATGTGTGTGCATGTGAGAGGGAGGAGAAAGAGAGAGGAAAAAGAGAGATATAGGAAAACAGATGGAAGTTATCAGGCTGAAAGAGTGACAAGGCATTACAAAGAAATGTAGTAGAAGCATTAGAACATGAAGTTGATGTTTTACCAGTGACTGATTTTTTTGAAGGGCTATTAAAAGCATAAAATGAAGAGATGAAGACAGGTAAATCATTTTAAAAAAGGCTTTAGTTGATTTAAGTTTATGTACAATACCATTTCAGAAACTGGGGGTCGATAAGATTTTTTTTATTGTTATTGAGCCTCTTATGCTCTTCAAGACTGCATTTATTTCATCAATCATTCAGTACAATACAGTGAACAAAACTATTTATTTTTTCTATTTGAATATATTTGAATAGCTTTCTATTTGAATATAGCTGAAAGCTGCATTTTCCACAGGCGTTACTCCAGTCTTCAGTGTCACATGATCCTTCAGGAATCATTTCTAATATGCTGATTTCATATTATTATCAATGTTGAAAATCGTTATGCTGCTTAATGTTTTTGTGGAAACTAATACATTTCCCCCCTTGGGATTCTTTAACAAATTAAAAGTAAAAAAAAAAAACTTATTTTAACATTATTATAAATGTCTTTGTCACTTAATATTGACACTATAAATATTGTCACTTTTGATCAATATAAGGTGCCTATGCTGAAAATTGACCCCATACTTTTGAACAGTAGTGTATATTTCATGACAATAAAACTAATAAAAACTGATACAAACAAAATAATATCAAGTATAGCAATTTTTTAATTTAGTTAATTACAAAAATGTTCAAGGTTAAGCCATTATTGTTTATTCTGCAATCAAATTAAGCACCATTTCAAATTGAATGAAAAAGTTTTTATTTATATTATTGATGGTCACAATTTATTTAACATTATGGGCAAAATCGCTATTGGCTGACCTGAGTGACCTCTAGAAATAAATTCATATTTTTCCATGCTGCTTTTGACATCACATCTCAGGATAGTAGGGGACTAATGTTTAAAAGAGGTTACTGATTCTAAATCTCTGTTTCTCTCTCTCACCTGTCAGACAGAAAGGCACAAATGAGGTCTTGGGCCTTCTTTGACATTTCGATATCATCTGGGAAAGTTAAGCTGTTTTTATGATCCATGATCTTTCCGTAGGTGCCCACCAGGGACTCGGCATAAAACGGTGTGTCACCTGCCCACATCGACAGAAGAATGAACATAGGATGGTAAGAACAGTAAAATGCGATTACAGGAGATTGAAGGATGCAGAAGTTGGCGCTACTCACCCACTAGCAGCTCATAAATGAAAACGCCAACAGACCACCAGTCACACTCCCGGCCATAGTAACCTGTTCCTCCTTGTGACATCAAAACCTCTGGTGAAATGTAATCAGGAGTCCCGACAGCAGTGTCACAGCGGACCATACGGGACTAAACACAAATACAGATGCATATACATAAATATAACCATTCTATACACTGGTTAATCTAATGTTGCTAGAACATAAGCTATTGCACATTTCAGCTTTAAAAAAAACCCTATAAATCTATTGAGAGATCATCATAATTCAGGTTGCACTATATGATCTAACCACAAGAAGGCAGCGCTGACAGTTATCACAGCATAGGGGATTTCTGCAGCCTACTGTACATGCAAAAATTATTGTTTCAACTAGGTTTCTGGTCTTAAAATAGTCAATACACTATGAATTGTGACAAATTAATTGTAATCTTGCATACTATACAATTTAAAATGTAGACTCATTCTTTCTGTCTTTCTCCTATACACTCAATTACACAGACACACAAATCAGAAGCACTTATCACACAACCCAAAACACACCGAGTCCATCTTCATGCATGTTCCAAAGTCAGCGAGTTTAAGGTGTCCGTTGCGGTCAAGCAGCATGTTGTCTGGTTTGATGTCTCGGTGGATGAAGCCCAGAGAATGGATGGCGTCCAGTGCCAGCACCACTTCTGCCGTGTAGAATCGAGCCCACTCTTCTGGGATGTCATAGTTGCTGGTAAGAGTCACCAGGTCTCCACCGGGCATGAACTCCATCACCAAATAAAGGTACTTCTCATCTTGGAATGCACAGCACAGCTATGTTGACAGAAAGAGTGAGGTGAACAGGTGTCACAATATACCAACATTTCAGCAGTTGATACCAATACAGTGAAATTTCACAATACTTGATTCCAATTGCAACACCACAGCTATATTAAATATGCTATTGAACAGTGCTTTATTTAATAATAATTGTTGATTTAAAAACATTGCTATTATGTAATAATGTATTCTTATATTTAATATTTTAATAAATTACATTCAAATTATTATACATTAAATAAATATTATAAATAGTAAAGTTAAAAAATGACATGTTGTCTTCAAGTATTTATCAATTAATTATTAATCAAGTAGAGTAATTAATTATTATTTAAGATAACAGTCCATTATAAAGAACACATTTTGTTGATTAAAGTGCCACTATTATGCTATTTGAAATGTTTATAATTTAGTTTTAGGAGTCCCCAAAAATAGGTTTATAGGTCAAAAAACACTTTC
Organism: Sinocyclocheilus anophthalmus; assembly: GCA_018155175.1. Taxonomy (NCBI): domain Eukaryota; kingdom Metazoa; phylum Chordata; class Actinopteri; order Cypriniformes; family Cyprinidae; genus Sinocyclocheilus; species Sinocyclocheilus anophthalmus. The sequence continues at coordinate 908,692 of JADLZN010009233.1, forward strand.
ATTTTTATATAATATACATTTAATTGTACGTTATTTCTCAATGCCTCTCAAACGATTCGTTCGAAGATTCCTCTATCCAAACCTCTCCTTGTGAGGCTACTCTGCTCTGACTGGTCAGTTGACCCAGTCTGTTGTGATTGGTCTACTGCATACAGAGCATGTCGGAAAAGGAACGCCCATCACCAGTACTGGAATACGGCTCATCAATAATACATCCTTTTATAATAATAATAATAATAGTGCTCCACTCTGTTCTAAAACAATAAGAATCAGAGGGGGAAAAGGTTTTTACACTTATTTTAGCGAACCGGACCCACAGCTTGGTAGTAAGGACCCAAACAATAATGGTATATTACATTTTCCACACAAACGAGCAATAGCGTTTGAAATTTTTTTCACGGGATGTCCATACAGAACGTAGGCAGGCATTATGCAAATGTAAGAATTTGTGATGTATGAAATTTGCGGAATGGGATTCGAATTTAAAACAACTAGTTTCAGCGGTTCGGAGTCGACTCTTTCTTTTGAGAGACGGATAACTTTATTTATGATGCACTTTCAGCTTTACAACTATGCAGACTGTTTACATTCACACACAGCTACATTACACACATGCATGAAATGTAATTTTCAAAAATCCATGATAGGGGCACTTTAATATTATCAACAAATCAACTTTACATAAGCAATTCTGTTAGGCTTCAAGGTCTAATGAGCAGATCTGATATTTCTTGTCTTGCCTATTTACATTAGGACAGAACTGACTGTCAACTGACGTGTTATAGTACAACAACATGTGCAGGTGCATCCTGTGAGGTGCAAGCATTCAAACACAGCTGCCTGTCAATCAGACAGCACTTGGTTTGCATTTTTAACATTTTATTATAAACTTAGTATTGAAGTACTGGCAATTTTGACATCCTTAAAGGTGATTATTTACTTATTGATTATTAAATATTTTAACAGTGTCCTTATATACACTCTGTTATTGTTTTTTATCCTTTCAGCTTTTGGAGTTTCCCAAATGTAGATGCAGTTCTCAAACATACTCTAGTACACACATCACAAAAAGTACCACACAGGCATATCTATATACGAGAAGGAATCCCACCTGAACTATCCAAGGACTCTTGGAGAATGCCATGATGTCACGCTCCTCCCAGAAGAAGGCGGAGTCAGAACGCTTGACCATCTCAAACTTGCTGAGCTGCTTCATGGCATACACTTGTTGGGACGCTTTGTGTCGTACCTACATGCACATATGTGCATTAACATCATAAACATCCATATAAATCCTTAATGAAACTACACAAATTCTGCAATGTGTTGCTTTATGCAAACAAGTGTTTAACGTATAATTGAAGTCATTCATCTTCACACTGCATGCATAAGCATCACATAATGCTCTACCATAGTTAACTATTTATAAAGACTGACAAGTGTGAAACTAAAAGAATAAGACAATATCACAAGGACAAAAGCATGCATGCTCTGTGTTGTTGCAGGTAAGTAGGAGCTGGCAGAACATGTGCATACATGCCACACAGGCGTTAACACACACACACAGACAAAAGGCTATGCCTGAAGACAAACAGCAGATAACATGGGCAGACTCTCACATAAACACTCACTCACCAGCTGCACTGCACCAAACGCTCCACGACCAATCAGCTTGACTCTGTCAAAATCATCCAGCTTCACCTGTAGTTCCTTGAGGCGAGTCACGGCTTTTTCATCTAGAGAGATCACACCACGCATGTTATCACATGAATACAGTTTATCATTTAATTATTAACAAACACATTTACATTATGCAAGGCTCAAAAAATTAATCAAGGCACAAAAATTCTCCAGTTATTTTATGCACATTTTTAATGGAACCATTTAAAAATAAATAATTTTATATATATATTATATACAGTATATATATATATTATATATATATATATAGATATATATATCCACAGTATCTCACAGAAGTGAGTACACCCCTAACATTTTTGTAAATATTTTATTATATATTTTCATGTGACAAAACTGAAGAAATTACACTTTGCTACAAGGTAAAGTAGTGAGGGTACAGCTTGTATAACAGTGTAAATCCGTGAAGCTCTGGGGAACTCCATGCCCAAGAGGGTTAAGGCAGTGCTGGGAAATAATGGTGGCCACACAAAATATTGACACTTTGGACCCAATTTGGATATTTTCACTTAGGGGTGTACTCACTTTTGTGGCCAGCGGTTTAGACATGAATGACTGTGTGTTGAGCTTTTTTGAGGGGACAGCAAATTTACACTATTATACAAGCTGTACACTCACTACATTACATTGTAGCAAAGTGTCATTTCTTCAGTGATGTCACATGAAAAGATATAATAAAATATTTACAAAAAATGTGAGGGGTGTACTCACTTCTGTGAGATACTGTATATATATATATCTATATATATATCTATATATATATATAGATATAGGACCATGGGTATACTGTTTTATACTGTGTAAAATGTGTATACTGCCACCATGTGACTGACTGTTTTTAATAGGTATTGCCAATATACTACAATAATGATGCACTTGCTTAATTTTTTTTTTTTTTTTACATGATTTACTAAGTTTACACAATATATACTCAAAGTCAACAATGTTTAAATGCAAGTGTACTTATTATCTGTTGACAAGGCCGACAGTAGGGTTTGGATGTGTATTGATGTATCCATATATTGCTATGAAAATTTAGCGATATACAGTATGATCTATTATCATTTTATAGTTATTATCATCAAGTTACTGACATAAAGTTCTATAATTACAGACAATATGAAGTCATAAGGCTTAATTCAGCAAAAGCCATACACATACAATAAATCTAATAATCTATGAAATTCCAAAGAGACTTACATCTGTTTAAGAAGGAATCTATGTTTTTGTTCTTTCTCAGTGCGGGATGATTCAGATCAAGGGCCAGAGCAGTTACTGAATCCTGCAGAAGACAAAGAGCAACGCAGTCAAAAAAAAAAAAAAAAAAAACCTTAAGATATAAGTTCTTATCATTTCAATACAAAGTGATTTCTACAGTTGGCTTTCCTCTTCATTCACACAGCCAAAAATGTCTTCAAAGTGAGTTCATCACTCTCCTTTAATCCCAGAAACAAGCCACCTCGACAGCCTGTGAGCATGTAACTTATATAACTTATAATAAGGATATAAACCTAAAGTGGAGATTTATGAGTGGGATTAGGCCTTTACAGTCAGCATTAAGTAATTGTATTTATAAATGACTTTAGGAAATGAATGATATGAATGATCCTGGAAACTACATCACATACCCCTCCAAATACACACAGTGACACTGCAGAGCTAAAAATATATAGAAGACACACACATAGAACACACTTACCCCCACCCCCAACATTCCCAGCTGTTATTTTAAATTGTAATAATATTTTAAAATAATAAAATTTTTCCTGTATTTTTAATGAAATAAATGCAGCTTTGGTGAACAGACCTCTATCAAAACCTTTTTAAAAATCTGTTATATACCTTCAAAATTTAGGTTTAAAGGGGTCATATGATGCTTTTAATTTTACTTTCTCTTTGTAGTGTTACAAGCTCTTGGTGTATAAAGAAGTTCTGTAAAGTTGCAAACACTAAAGTCTCAAAACCAAAGAGATATTCTTTATAAAAGTTAAGAGTTAACCACGCCTACCTAAAATGGCTCGTTCTAACACGCCCCCACATACTTACGTCACTATTTGGGAATATTTGCATAACTCCTCCCAAATGTTTATGCAAAGAAAGAAGGCGTAACTTTTATTCTCACTGTAGTATTGTTGGCGCTGCAGCCATGTCCTGAAGACGCTGTGTGCTTCGTTGTGAAAGCGAAACTACTTTGTTTGGCCTTCCAAAAAAGGACGATATCGCGTAGTCATGCCTGGAGCTGATCTGTGCTGTTTGCTGAGGGAATACATCAACTTTCACTGTGGACAAAGCGGAGTCCAGCCCGCCTCAGCTCACTCTATCCCGGCCTCAGTGCACGCTAAGCCGGAGGTTCCCCTCACGCTAGGCCGCTGTGTTTTTTTCGTTGCCACTGATGATTCAAACGCGAGTTTTGGGCAGTAGAGTAGCACTTGTTGTTTGTCATTTCTCCAATCACAAATGCAGATAGAGTTTTATGTTTACGCGGCGCGATGCAATGCAACGCAACGTGTAAAAAGAGTTATAAGTCATTATAATCAGTAATTATTATGTCCCCACTGGATGCAACAAATGCCTCGTTTGTAATGGGTTTTAATGTTTATGTCTCGTCGCTCCGGCCGGACATGGCATCAACAGTATGTGAGGGGCGTAACATTTCCGTCACACGCTTGAGGTATTCGGCAAATCACAATGCACTTGATAGCTGGCCAATCAGAGCATACCTCACTTTTCAGACCGATAGAGCTTTGTAAAAATCGACGCGTTTCAAAAAGGCGGGGAAAAGAGGAGAAACAATAATGTACAGTATGTGGAAAATAAGGGCTTTTTAACTTGAACAACATAACCCACATTCATACACCAAATACACAAAATAATGTTCTTTTTAGCAGCATCATATGACCCCTTTAAGTTTGCAAGGTGTGTTACATGAATTCTACTTCCGTAACACAAATCGACACTCACATACAAACCAAAAGACACACAAGCACAATCAACAATGACAGAATCCTGTTTTCCTTGCACCAGGAGTCAGTCCACAATACAGTGTTTAAAGACGAAAACACACACTCAAAGGAAGCTGGAGCCCGCTATCTCTCTCCTAAATTGAAGGATGTGACCTCAGCTTCCTGTATGACATTTCCCCTGGTAGCAACACAGCAGGACACAATGAGTCTGCATCCAATATAAATGAAAGATCATTAGTCATGAGACACATCATAAAGTGTCCAAAGTTCAGTTGCATCATAAATATCTAGATGCACTAGATGATACAGCACTTGTCTTGGACTTATACTGTGGATGCAGCATTAGCCAAAAAAGTATTCAGGTACTAATGACATTGTAGAAATGCAGTAGTGGCAGTCAGTATTCATGATTAATTTATTTGGTGAGATTAAGTGTACAATAATAGCGGGCTTATTAAGACAAAATGAGAAGTATTCAGCTGGTCATGTGATCTCAAAATGGCCACTCCCCAAGGCAACTCACTCTATGTAAAATAAAACGGCTTTAATTATGATACTGATAGGAATTTTCAAAAAAATACTACTCACTGCTTTAGGTGTAATGAATGAGGAAAAATTCCTGTGCGCAAGGAACAGCTACTATAAAGGACAGTATGAACGGTCACCATTGTGCCCTTGAGAAAGCCACTTAAGTCCAAACTACTTCCTTGTAATAAGTCTACAGTAAGATGCTTCGGATAAAAGCGTATGTGAAATGAAATTAATGCCATAGGCAGACAGTTGAGGCCTATTTTGATAGTGCTGAACAGTAAAGAAGCATCCAGAGAAAGCAGGGTGTGCCAACTCTCAGTCTTGCTCAAAAATGCAGTACTTGTCTGGAATGAGGGTTTTCTTCTGCTGAGGAGAATGCTGGCCGGGTAATAAGAGATTTCACTCTTTGATTGGAAGTGACAATAGGAGCATACATTCTAGTCATTTTCACCCTGTAAAGCTTGCTTGACAAGTCCTCGCATTTCACTCTAACCCAGTCATTGAATAAACGTATGGTATCTTCACACTTTGTAAAGCTATTTCCTGCCTTCTCATGATATGGGCATATCATGTAAAATAAGTGAAGCCTGGTGCTTTAGGCCTGGACAACATAGCTCTGTATTTGGGAAAAATACTACCATCAAAAGACAGCAACATTACTGTGGAGGAGGGTGTGTTGATAACACACTGATCAGAGATAAGACAGAAGAAAATTATCACAATCCGCTGGGACAAACGTCCACTCATTTGTTTACACCCTCAACATATAATGCAGTTTTGTTTTGTGTTGTATAACCTATATGTGTAGGAAGAACTTTCTGTTATCTTCATTATCTTATTGGGTGGTCATTACATTAACATTAACATTGCAACATAAACACAAAATATAACCAACCTTTCATAAATATTCTTCGCAACAGCCAATGTGGCCTATGTAATTTGGATAATTAAAAAATAAACAAATTACATGCTCCACATCTTTTGAAAAACTTCCTGTGCATGTAATCATCATATTTTGAATAAACATGCTTTCCCCTGCGATTGCTACTGGAGATGCAAGCTCTTGCTATTACTGTGCATTTTAGTCATTTCTAAAAAGCAATTTAATCAACTCATTAATGTTTACAAAATAAATGTCAGGAGGCAAATTTCGGCCATGATGTGTCTTATATTGTTTGTAAAATTTTAGAAAAAAGCTACAAGTTTCCTTCTTGCTGCAATTTTTGTATCTACTTTCTTATCCATAATTAATAAATGGGCAGATATGAATGAATTCTGAGTTCATGATCCAAACTTTTGTATAGCATCCCATTATCCCATAACCTTACCAGCAAACTCCCCAAATTCAGCGATGATCGTTGGTCCTTGATGATTGACTCCAGTATTCTCACCCGATTTTCTAGTCTCTTTCCTGCACCGGTCGACATTGCGGCAGCTCGGTGTTGTGAAGGTCCCAGTAAGCATCAGATTGTGAGACTTAAAATGTCCGAAACAAACTTGTCTCTACCTGTCGTAAGTCAACGCGACGCCTCTCAAAGCTCACCGGTTCTGGATGAATTAATTATTTAGCCGATTTTGCACAATGCATAAATGTACGGAACTCAGTGGTTTTGTGTCTTGACCTGTGTAAATAACAGCGGCTCTCCGCGTGCTAATCAGCAGTGTCAAATCAGACTGACTCGCGCTCGTCCAGGAAGCCGAGTGTCTCTCCCGCTCCGGTTCAAACATTACAGGGGGGGACCTTCCGTGTTCGGTCTGTGGTGAAAATCACACTCTTGATCTTCCTGACTGTTATTTTGGAGTAAATGAAGCAGAGGGGACTATGAGTACATGTATGTGAAGGTGAATGGAGTGTTTCTTTGTCCCTCCCCCGCGGCCGCTGGAATTCTTCGGATCTTATCTCAGCCATCGCTTTTACCAGACAAACGTTACTCTCTAAATTCGACCCCATATACTACACTAGCTATATTTAGACGATTACATACATGTATTTATGATGGAACGAATAAGCTTATTATTGACGACTTCTTTCGTGTGCGTTTCGTAAATGTACTGTGGTGTAATTCAGCACTGAAATGCAGTGTACTGACGATAAAAATGATGGCATAGGCTATAAACGTCTCTGCTGTGAACACGGTGACCATTCATAGTAGGCAATCTGAATATTTTAATGTAAATATTTTAAAGCCATTCTCTGTGTTAACTATTATATTAAGGTCAGTAATATTTGCCTTAGTTTTTAGAGGGATTTTCAATATAAAAATAGCGTGTCTAATAGTCAATTATTTCTCAATCTGAACAATCATGGCTGTTGAAATCAAATCAACATAAAAGTTACTAATATGTTCCATTTAGGGGAAATAAGATAAGATGTAGGCTACCTTTTATATAGCTTTTGTATTGTACCACCCCAGTGACATCTTTACTCTCTCTCCCACTATCGCTCCTCTCTCTCCGCTTCTCTCTATATATATATATATACAGGTGCATCTCAATAAATTAGAATGTCGTGGAAAAGTTAATTTATTTCAGTAATTAAACTAAAATTAAAACTCGTGCATTAAATAAATTCAATGCACACAGACTGAAATAGTTTAAGTATTTGGTTCTTTTAATATTGATGATTTTGGCTCACATTTAACTAAAACTCACCAATTCACTATCTCAACTAATTATAATATGGGACATGCCAATCAGCTAATCAACTCAAAACACCTGCAAAAGGTTTCCTGAGCCTTCAAAATGATCTCTCAGGGTAAGCCACAAACAGTCAATGACAAAGTAGCTGGTTTACAGAGTGCTGTATCCAAGCATGTTAACAGAAAAGTTGAGTGGAAGGAAAAAGTGTGGAAGAATAAGATGCACAACCAACCGAGAGAACCATAGACTTATGAGGATTGTCAAGCAAAAATCGATTCAAGAATTTGAGTGAACTTCACAAGGAAGGGACTGAGGCTGGAGTCAAGGCATCAAGAGCCACCACACACACAGACGTGTCAAGGAATTTGGCTACAGTTGTCGTATTCCTCTTGTTAAGCCACTCCTGAACCACAGACAATGTCAGAGGCGTCTTACCTGGGCTAAGGAGAAGACGAACTGGACTGTTGCCCAGTGGTCCAAATTCCTTTTCAGATGAGAGCAAGTTTTGTATTTCATTTGGAAACCAAGGTCCTGAAGTCTGGAGGAAGGGTGGAGAAGCTCATTACCCAAGTTGCTTGAGTCCAGTGTTAAGTTTCCAAAGTCTGTGATGATTTGGGGTGCAATGTCATCTGCTGGTGGTGGTCCATTGTGTTTTTTTGAAAACCAACGTCACTGCACCCGTTTGCCAAGAAATTTTGGAGCACTTCATGCTTCCTTCTGCTGACCAGCTTTTTGAAGATGCTGATTTCATTTTCCAGCAGGATTTGGCACCTGCCCACACTGCCAAAAGCACCAAAAGTTGGTTAAATGACCATGGTGTTGGTGTGCTTGACTGGCCAGCAAACTCACAAGACCTGAACCCCATAGAGAATCTATGGGGTTATTGTCAAGAGGAAAATGAGAAACAAAAAATGCAGATGAGCTGAAGGCCAATGTCAAAGAAACCTGGGCTTCCATACAAACCTCAGCAGTGCCACAAACTGATCACCTCCATGCCACGCCGAATTGAGGTAATTAAAGCAAAAGGAGCCCCTACCAAGTATTGAGTACATGTACAGTAAATGAACATACTTCCCAGAAGGTCAACAATTCACTAAAAATGTTTTTTTATTGGTCTTACGAAGTATTCTAATTTGTTGAGATAGTGAATTGGTGGGTTTTTGTTAAATGTGAGCCAAAATCATCACAATTAAAAGAACCAAAGACTTAAACTACTTCAGTCTGTGTGCATTGAATTTATTTAATACACGAGTTTCACAATTTGAGTTGAATTACTGAAATAAATTAACTTTGAAGATGCACCTGTATAAATGAAGATGCACCTGTATATGCCATACATTTTTCTAAAGCTCTTCAAAATGCCCATTTTTACTCTGTGTATGACACCAATAATAAAACCCATGTAGGGCCCTCATTTGTTGACAAATATTTCCTTAACTTATTACTACTTGACGCTCTCTATATGAGGACTGGACACAGACATTAAGTGGTGTTGTGTCAATGGAAACAGCTGACACGGATTGTAATTTATGAGACAGTCTGACTGCAGATCATAGACTAGACACATGACCTCTCTTATCAGCCAACAGCTTTTGATTATAGCCTATACTGATAAAGAAAAAAAATTGCACAGATTGAAGACACTATTCTGAGGGACAGAAATGTAACTTTTTGTCATGCATGTAACCTAAATACGCTTTAAATCATAGCCTATATATAGTAACCTAAATATGTGGCAAAATATGTTTTGTTCAAAAAAACAAAAACAAAAAAAGATAATATTCGTCAGACAACGCCCACTTCTTGCACACAGTCTTAATGTTAGGAATGAGGAAGCAGTTTGTTGCATGCCTCAGAAAAGTGTCCACAGGGTTTAGCATGCTTAATTAATTTCTATGGACTAGACTAGAGAGAACTGCCATAAAAAGCTAAAACCGCTCAATGAAATTTCTACTGCTCCTATAATGAGCTGTATAAGTAGGTGTTTTATTGGGATTGAGGTATTTACTTAATAGTTTGTGGCATATTGAGACATATCCCACTCAAATAATGGTGAAAAAACTCTTACTTTGTGTCCCTATGTGGTTTAGAGTTTAATTCCTGCGCGTGTGTACTTTTAACAACCCAAACGTATTGCCAGTCAGATGTGAACGCTCAACACTGACCTCTGGTGGTCATATTGAATGGGTTCATCTTTAAGCAGATATGGAAACGCATCTGGCAAATTTCTTTTTAATAATAATAATAATATTATTCAGTAGGATCATATAATTCTGGGACGCATTTTATAGCTTATGGTAGCCCCCGTAAAGTAAATTAAAAAGCTCGTCAAAATCTCATTTCTGTCCATCCTGTCAGTTCCGTTGTGTAGCTTTTTTTGGAGGCCCTGGAGAAGCACATAAGAGAGGTAGACCGCTGAGCTTCCTCCTTTAGCTCTCATACTTACGTAACATTATTTGTGTTTAAGAGTGCCTGTGGGTTGTTAGACTGAGGCTGAAGATGTGGATGCTGAACATAAAAGTGGATGGATACTGGATAACATTCCCAGCAGCAGATCACAGCTGATCACCACTGTGGAACTGCATCATGCTGTAACACCAGAAGTCCTATTCTGTCTGAAAGACAATGATGGAGAGGGTGAGAAAAACACATCTATTTTCATGTATACATGCATATATAAAATTATTTTTTTTCTTAGTCTTCATTTTGACATCAAATAATAATCTATAGTTGTTTAGGTCATGATGTCCACTTAGTTGTGATGGTCACTTAATGCTATTTATTGATGGAAGATACTAACCATGGATGTATGAACGGAATAAAGAAGAGGTGGATAGAGCTGTGCTGTCTCGCCTACAAAAAGAAAGAAAACCGCAGAATACACAAGACATCAGTGAGAGACTGTGAGTGTGGCTAATAGAAAGGCATAGATTCAGAAAATATACAGTGATGTATAAAAATTTGAAATCACTGGAGAAAATGCTAATATTTTGCATTCTTTTCCAATTTAATAACTTTGCAATTAAAAATATGTAGAAACATTCAAAATGTTCTAGAACTACTTCCAGGTTTAAATGAGATATTATTTTGGATCAAGTTGCATCTAAAATACATCTCAAAAACCTGTGGAGAAAACAAGGTTTAAGATACAGTTAACAATTTCATGATGGAAATGTAAGAAAGTGGTGGTTTACATATTTTTAAATGGTGGTAAGGTTCCGTTTTCAGCATATTTTCAGCAGTTTTCATGCTTTTTTGTAGGAAACACACGGAGGACTCAAAGAAAGGTTCACAGTCTACTGACACCAAGTCCAAATTAGAGACACTGCTTGAGGAGTCAGGTAGTACTCTTTAACATCTCCCAACAACAGATAATCTGCATGTAAACTGACAGTGATGACATTTCTGGAAGTCATCGGTCTGCACATACACTACCATAATAATGTAATGTTACAAAACTTTTTATTTCAAATCAATTTTGTTCCACTGAACTGAAAACTGGAGTAATGGCTGCTGAAAATTTAGCTTTTTTCTCATTTAAGAGAAATGTTAAAAGTTAAAGTATGTTTTGATAAGTAATTTTTATGTATTTGCAGAGTTTTGGCAAGTCTGATGAAGAAGACAAAACTAACCAATGAAGTTTTGTAGTCTTATTATGTATTATATATGTTTATTTTTCCTTCTGCACTCTGTTATTTACCTTTACTTGAGTGTCAGTTATAATTTTACGATTTCATGAAGGTGTTTATTTGTGCATATCTAAATATATCTGGGCGTGCAGAGGTGGTGCTGCCAATGGTGTGGGAAAACGGTTATCCTGATGGTCCAGAGATGGATGCCTTTAGTGTGCAGCGGAAGCCATTTTTGGCAGATTGGGAAAACATGGAGCTCACAATCACCTGCAGCTACGCTATACTGGACATCTCCAATAAAACCCCTCAGGACATCCTCCAAGAGATGATTTACCACATGGAGAGTATGTGGAGTGGACTGTCTTGACTGTTTCAGGCTCTTTCATTCACTCTAAATTAGCAGCCACTCCCTCTCACTCACTATATCCTTACTTTCTCTTGGTTCTCTCTCTAAATGTATTTCTCTTTTAGAGCCATTTAAGTAAACAGCTATGAGGATATCCAGTGCAGACCTGGAGGAGGAGGAAGAGGCAATACATGCACTGACACAGTGCTGAAGGAGAGGGGTACACTACAACCGTGTCTGGACTAATATGATCCAGCCTCCACAGGGACCTTTCAATGCCACCTTCCCTGTCATCCTACACCAATTCATCTACTTTTTCGCATCAAAGGAGACACGAAACACCTTCATTCTCAACCCAATCAAATATCTCTGTCAACTAAAGCCCAACCCTTCCCTTCCCATCAAACTGGCTATCATTGGCCCACCCGAAGCAGGCAAAACCACAGGTGAGATTTCTGGAAATAAAATACAAGTCATTATATGGATCTTTGACACTCATAAAAATATATAGTACCTAAAAGGCAAGTGTTAGAGATGCTGAAAAAGTAGCTAATGGCCTCTGAATCGTGTGTGTCCACTCAGTGGCCCGGGTTTTTGCACGTGAGTACGGCCTCGCTCGTCTCTCAATTGGGGATGCAATACGTATGGTGCTCAACAACCAGGCCAAAACTGAGTTGGCTAATCAGGTGCAGAAGCAGTTGAACCAGGGCCTGACCGTACCTGATGAACTGGCCATCCAGTGCCTGGAAGTGGCAGTAATGAGCCTGGTCTGCAGCACACGTGGGTGAGGACCACAGCTAAATCCCAATCAATGAAATGTACTTCTGCAAGGAAAATAACCTAAAAGACCGATGACTGCGAGTCTGTGTGTGTGGTGTCATTATACATGTGTGATCCTCAGGTTTGTGTTGGATGGCTTCCCTTATCAAGCATCAGGCTGAATTACTGGAATCCTGCAACATTATGCTAGTGATTGAACTGCAACTAGACATGACAGAAGTGCTGAGGAGAGGCCTGAGAGACAGGGAAAAAAACAACAGGGCAGACCAGCACATTTATTTGTTTATTTATATTTCTTTTTAATTAATGAAGATGATTTGTAGTACTTTTTGTTAACAATAACAACACTGACCTAAACATAATTTAATGTCACTGCTAAAAACTTTTTTGTTTTTAAAAAAAAAGTTTTGTTTGTTTTTTTTTGACATGGGCAGTGTTACAAATTTTGTGGTATTGTGGTCTGGCATACTATGTATATTAAATGCAAATGTTCAAAATTGGTAAGATCATGGCAGCTCTCTCCAACAGGCCTAACCCAATGCATGACAGCCTCCAGGTCCTAAACATTCGCAACTCTTGCTTCAGGCGGGAAGTTGAAGCTCTCATGCTACACTTTCATCAGCAGTATCACAACTGGACTCCCGTTGATGCTCACAAGAGCAAGTGGTGGGTGTGGGAGCGAGTTTTAGATGAGGTTTGCATTAGCATGAGGCACATTCATGCTTACCTGGAAAGGATTCAAAAAGGTGAGAGCATGCAAATGACGCACAGTCATCAAACAAGAAGCACTAGCAATATACATTCTTATATGACAGCATTCTGTCGTTCTCACAGGCCAGGCAGCCTGTATAAATAGACTGTACATTACCCCACCAGAGCTGCAGTCCCGGCTGGGCAAGTTTGGGTAGTACTGTCCAGTTAGCCTAGCTCTTCATCGCCATCTGGTGGACTATTCACATAATAATACCTCACTGGAATTGGCTGCTGGGTTCAGGGGCCACTTCTACAAAATGGCCAGCAGGGACTTTCTAGAGGTAAAGGATCAGATGGTCCAGCAACAGTTCATCTGCACACTGAAATATTGGTTTAACTCACTCACATCCCTCTTTATGTGTTTAATAAGAGATTTCTTGAGTCCCCGGAACAGTTTGTGGTTCCAGGTTGCCTCCTCCTCCACTCCTGCCTCATAAGCTCAATGCAGGCCAGGTGAAGAGTAGGTTCCCTCAACAGGCGGAGATGAAGGGTTTCTGCCCTGTCACTTATCTGGATGGTCATCAACAGAGGTACAGCAAAAACACTCTACAACACTTACAGGAAGAAATTTTACACAGTTTTACTGTAGTCTTACTCTCTGTAATCATTATTAAGCTACATTTTTCAACTGCAGTCCAAGTAAAAACACATTCCTGCCACATTATTCTCTTCATCTGTAGGTACGAGGCCTTGGTGCATGGAAACACAGAGTATGCTGTTGAGTAACGAAATAGGATCTATATCTTTTGAGTTAAAAGTAACAAGAAAAATTTCTCCAGTGAGTAGTAATTTTTGTAGAGGGGGTTCCTGTTTGGCTCATGCAATTAATTTGCCATTACAGGAATAAAAGACATTTTAAAATACATTAAAATAGAAAACAAAGATAATTCAACAGAACTGTTCTTAGGTCACCTGAGACTTACTGGGACCAGAAACTTCCACATAAACTACCTCCGTTGGAAGATCCGGTCTTAATAACCTCTAGTAGTAAAGTAGTAAAAATATGTTTAAAGCACAAAATATGTTTGAAACAGTAGAGGTTTTTGTGGCAATTTATTTTCTATATTAACCACAGTTTAGTTTATTATTATTATCATACATGTAGGGTGTTGCAGTACCCATAATCAAAGCCATGACTGCTGTTGGTCAACTCAAGCCAAAGTTCCTCTTTCTCAGTGTGAAATGATCTGCTATATTGTACTTGGCCTTTCATCTGAAAGGTGGCCTTGAATGTCTTATTTTAGCTTTTAGAATAGCTGGAAATGAGAATGGTATGGAAAACTAGCCTGCATAATATCTTTTCATAGTTTGTAAAAGAAATGCATTTATTCAATGTAGGATATTTTCAAATAAAGTCAAAGTAATCACTTGAAATCACTTTCTACCCTTCCACCTCCACAGCATTCAACAGCAGGAATCCAGACTATATTCGTCAGAAGTACAAAAATAATCTTCAAAAGTTTGAGGAAAGCTGTGAGTTCATCTCATACCTGGGTAGCACCATGAAGACTTACAGATCCCCTCACAACCTGCCCCCTGATTTTGCACAGAAGCTGGACAGGTTTCTGGCCCTGGAGAAGTCCACCAAAACAGCCTCTGGTCTGATACAGCTTGGGGGAAGTTAGAATATAACTTCAAATAATAAAAACCTTAAGTCAGATTCAGCACTTCACAATATTTGATCAGTGTTGGTTGACGTTACATTAGTAAACTTCACAACAAAAATTCACAGTATACATTTTGAGAGGACTTTGTAAATGTGAATAATTAAAGATATGAATAAATAAGTTTTATGTGATTTTTTTTGTTCTTGTAACGTTTGATGTTTTTTAATTAAGAACTTTAAGAAATGAATAAACGATGGATAGAAAGAAAAATGACAGACATACATATAGATAGAGATAGATAGATAGATGCTGCCATGAGTAAACGGTTCGTCATCGTTGTGCGCCATTCACCTTTGCTTCGCTTTACCTTTACGCAACATGACATCCACTGTACATTTAGAGATCGTCGGACTGTTAAACAAACATAATTTTCAAATAGCCAAAAGCATTGCGGAGGTAAAGTACTTAGAGGCTGAACAGTTGTATTTAGAATTTGAACATGGCTCACTGTGCTAAAAGAAGCTGAATAAACACTTGTTCACAAAAGCTATAAGGTCTGCACTTATAGGGATTGAAAACTAAATTCCCGGAGTCATTTGATGATTCAACGATTCGCCCGCTGCTGGAATGTGATTGGCATGATTATTTATCTAACAAAAAGAAGGTAAGGCACTTGTTAATTACATACTGCTCACTTGTTTTCAATATGACTGCGTTTTAGTAATATATCTAACACCTATGTTAACTTGTCAAGGAGCTGAAAGGAGAGGTTTGGCAGTACAGTGGCTGTCTAATGTCCTTCGGTAATGAGAGGAAACTGTCCAGCTGGGCAGAGAAAGAGTGGAAGTTTTCTTTCCATCAACCACAGGCTCTTTATAAAGCCCTGGCTGAGGAGTATTACACCAGCAACCTGCGAAGCACAGGGGTAAATAAACACAACAAACGAAAGAGCGAAACATAACTGTTAATCCAATGAATTAATAAACGTACTTCATATTTATGCGACTACAACGATCTATAATTTCACATAACAGCTACTACAAGGTGTGCAACCTCTGCTCTCTCTTTCCCACAGAATACTTTTGTTTATATGGATATTGAAAGCAGAGGAGAGGCATTTGGCAGACTGCTGTTTGAGGTAAATAGATCTTCTGCCTTTTGATTATGTGAATTGATTGATAATTTGATTGTGGAATTGTGTTTCCACGTCTCCACTCTCAAAGTGTTTTAAATGTAACCTGTCAGCTCTTCTCAGATGTGTGTCCTAAGACGTGTAAGAACTTTAAGACCCTGTGCTCTGGAGAGGCAGGTTTGTCCAAGAGTAACCTTGAGTTGAGCTATAAGGGCTCAATTTTCCACAGAGTTTTGCCAAATGGCTGGCTGCAGGGTGGAGGTAATAAGCTGTATCACACGCATACACACACACAAAATATCAATTGTGTGAATGTGTATAATTCATTGTTTACCCTATATGGTTTCGATTACAGATATTTTTTGAAAAGGAAAAGTGGTTTGAAAGGAAAGGCATTGGGTGAGAGTCTATCTATGGCCCAACATTTGAGGGAACACAGTTTGTGCCACATAAATGTGTTCATAACAATCATACTTTGGTACTTAAAGGCACAATATGTAAGTTTTCGTCGCTAGAGGGCGCATATTCAAAACAAACAGAAACAAATGCGTAGTTTGATGACGCCGTGACTGAGTGTGGAATCATGGGAGTTGTTGTCTTCATCCCCACAGACGATGCAATCTGACGGGACTCAGAAATCATGTTAATTGATGAGCTAATGTATTAAAAACGTATTAAGGTCACTGTAGTATGAAGCAGGGTGGGGCTAAAAGTCGTGGAAGCGAAACAAGGTCGTTGGAGTGATTGCTAATGAAGGACGAGCGTGATACACAGCTCGATAGCAGCAGAGCTTTTATTATACCACAGTCGACCGCTTCTGCTTCTTCCGGTCATGCGTATATGGGCTAAAACAGTGCTGTTTTATACTAGATACATTTGAGTGTATTGAAAGTTCCGTTTTAATGCTACTCTGTGCGTTCGTCACCTGTCTAATAAAATGCATAACATATTAAAGTGTCTTTGGTGTTTCCAGGTTTTCAACAAAATAAAACTGGAAAAATCGAGGGGTTATGACGTCATTGGCAGGCGACGCAATGACACTATGGACACGGTCCGTTACACTAGTTAAAATTGCTTATTTCTCTGGATTGAAACATTCTTCAAAACATTTGGGATAATATAAGTACACAAGTCAGCAAAATATATATCACTGTTCTAGTGGTTTTGGGATATTTTAATAAAAAAATCGTACATATTGTGCCTTTAAAGTCAACATGTCTTTTCTTTCGTGACATATATATGAGTGAAACAGCTTCTCGAAAGAGAAAAAATGTAGGGCAGTACATAATTTTGCCCATTGGAAATTGGTTGGATCATTGTCACAAGATTGCGAGAACATGAAAAAAAAGATGATGTGTATGGAATATGGATAAAACATTGCAATATCCATTAAAATTAAGAACTGTCAATTTAGATTTCATGGTGGCTTTAAAATGTGTGATAGACACATTGATTCACACATATAAAAAGCACTAGGCGGTTCTCTCTTCCAGATGAGAATTTTGTCGTATCCCACAACAAGCGTGTCATCTTGGGAATGGTTAATCAAGGTGCTCATAGCAACAGCTCTCAGTTCTACATCACACTACAGCCAACCTCCTGGATGGTCCACAAATATGTGGCTTTTGGGTAATGACTCCAATAGATTGCATACTGTATATACACAAGAAAGCCCAAGTTATGAGTGCTTGTCTTGATGGTTTTGCATTATTAATGCAGACCTTATCTAAAAGATAACCGCTTAAAGTCTTTGCTATTTAACACTCTTTCAAAATTGAATGTCTGTCACAACTTTCTCTCTCTCTCTCCCAGGCAACTTGTTGAAGGCACAGAGGTTCTGAAGAGACTAGAGGCAGTGCCCACCTACAATGAGGTGCCCAAACAGGACTGCAATATGGCAGCATGTGGAGTATTTGAGCCCTGAGTAATCACATACCACCTGTAGATCAAGAAAGCAATACAAGAAGCATTTTAATATGGTATGTAGAAAAAGTTTTGTGCTTTTCTATGTAAAGTTTAAAAAAATAAAGCCATTAAATATATACAGTGCCTATAAAACGTATTCATACCCCTTCATTTTTTTCACGTTTTGTTATGTTGCTGCCTTGTTGAACTACTTTAAATAACTTTTTTTCCCACATCAATCTACACCCCATACATCATAAGGACAAAGCAAAAAAACAGGTTTGTAACAACTTTGCAAATTTATTAGAAATAAAAACTGAAATGATTCCATTCTGGGACATCCCTCACTGAAATTTCGCTCAGGAGCATTCATATTGTTTGTAGATGTTACTACACTTCGAGTGGTGTTAATCTGTGGCAAATTCATTTGAATGGGTATGATTTGGAAAGGCACACATGTCTCAATAAAAGGTCTAACAGCTGAAAATGCATATTAGAGCAAAGACCAAGCCCTGAGGTCAAAACAACTGCCTGTAGAGCTCAGAGACAAGTTTGCGTCTAGCCACACATCTGGGGAAGAGTTCAGAAAAAAAATTAAATTCTGCTGCATTGAAGGTTCACAGAAGCATGTAGTCTCAGTTACCCTAATGGAAGAAGTTTGGAACAACCAGGACTCTTCCTAGAGCTGGCCTCCTGGCCAAACTGAGCAATCGATGGAGAAGGGCTTTGGTTAGACTGGTGACCAAGAAGCTGATGGTCACTCTAGTTGAGCTCTATGATCATATGTGGAGATAGGAGAAATCTACAGAAGGACAAACATCACTGCAACACTCCACCAATCTGGGCTTTATGGCGGTGTGGCCAGACTCAATCCTCTCCTCAGTGAAGACACATGAAAACACACTTGGAATTTGCAAAAAAGCACCTAAAGGACCCTCAGATTGTGAGAAACAAGATTCTCTGGTCTGATGAACCTCAATTCCAAGCATCATGTTTGAAGGAAACCAGGCACTGCTCATCACCTGCAGAGTACCATCCCAAAAGTAAAGTGTGGCAGTATAGCAGCCTCATGCTGAGGGGCTTTTTTCAGCGGCAGGGACTGAGGGACTCGTCAGAGTAGAAGGAAAGCTCAATGCACCAAAATATTGAGTTAGCCTTAATGAAAACCAAGTCCAGAGCATTCAGAACCTCAGACTGGACAGAAGGTTCACCTTCCAACAGGACAATGACCCTAAGCACACAGCAAGAGTGGCTTATAGACAACTCTGTGAATGTCCTTGAGTGGCCCAGCCACAGCCTGAGCTTGAACCCAATCAAATATTTCTGGAGAAACCTGAAAATATCTGTCAGCCCCCATCCAACCTGACAGAGCTTGAGAGGTGAAGAGAATAATGGCAGATAATTGCCAAATGCAGATGTACAAAGCTTGTCGCATCATAAGGGTATGAATACTTATGTAATGTAATGTAAAAATCATAGTATAACAGATAATTACTATAAATAGTATAATAATCTTTAAGTTCTACTATTATGTAAATGTTGGAGGAAGGGACCCCAGACCTTGAAAAAATTAAGAGACTTTGATTTGTTAAGTCAAATTTTTTCAAGGTTTAAAACAGAGACCATCTCCACAAGCCATTTCTGAAAGCATGGGGGAACAGTGGTTTTCCAATCCCTTAATATAATTCTCTTGGCCACAACCATGCCCAACATTAAAGCCAACTGCAAATTATAAGGCAAAGAGGAAACTGTGTCAGAATAGCCAAAAATGGCCAATTCCATTTCAGGAGGAAGGGTCTGATCATATGCTACTGAATACCAAGAGAAAATATCTTCCCAGTATCTCTGGAGTTTCAGGCAAGACCAAAAAGAATGAGATTAAGTTCCCTCTGCAACTTGACGTCGATCACATATAGGAGACGCAGCTGGGTAGATCTTGTGGACTCTGGGTTTAGAATAATGCAGTCTGTGTACAATTTTAAACTGAATTAATTGAAGTCTTGTATTGATGGAACAGCTATGTATTCTCTTCAAGATTTCAGACCAAAGGTTAACAGATAAGCTGATACCAGCCTCCTTTTCCCAGGCTACCCTAAGATAATCAGAAGATGTAATAATCTGTGTAGAGAACAGGGAAACAAATTGTGAAACCATATGCCGAGAGTCTGGGGCTTGTCGCACTAGATTATAGAAACAATGCTCTTCCTGCTGAATCCTATAGTCAGAAAAAGTCTGCTGAACATAATGCAGAATCGGCAAGTAACGAAAAAAATGAGAATGAGAAAGATGATATTTACTAAGAAGATGATCAAAGGAGGAAAAGTGACCATCTGTGTACAAGTCGTTAAATGTGGAAGGACCCTTATTATTCCACACTTGAAAGGTTCTATCACTCAAAGCAGGTATAAAATTATGATTATCACGTGTCACTTCCCCCAGACTCCCCGCTTTCTGTCTTGGGGTGCGTGAACCTGAGCCTGGTATTGTAGATATGCAATGACATTGGCACACAAGAGAACGAGCGAGCGGATTGTTTCAATATCCCTAAAGAGCTATGCACATACAACATTTTTAGTGATGTTCTTTAAAGGAACACTCAAATTGTCTAATAGTAAAGCAGGGAGAGAGCTTTTGTTTACAGAATGAGATTCCATAAAAATCCAGCTAGGAGTATGCGCTGCATTCTGATCCATGATTCCAATACATCAAAGCCCTAACATTTGCTGCCCAGAAGTAATGTTGAAAAACTGGCATTGCCAATCCACCCAGCTCTTTAGATTTTTCTAAATGAGCCTTAGAGATACGATGTGCCTTATAGCCCCAAATAAAAGAGAAAATTATAGAATCTAGGTTTCTAAAAAAAGATTTTGTCAGATAGATAGGTAAATTCTGAAACAAATATAAAAACCTTGGAAGGGCCACCATTTTTATAGCATTAACACGGCCAATTAGGGACAATGGCAAGACCCTCTATTTTTTAATGGTAGATTTCAGGCTCTTTATTGCAGCTATAAAATTAAGCTTAAATATGTATTTTGGATCTGTGGGAATAACCAAACCTAAAT
This sequence comes from Sinocyclocheilus anophthalmus, assembly GCA_018155175.1. Lineage (NCBI taxonomy): Eukaryota > Metazoa > Chordata > Actinopteri > Cypriniformes > Cyprinidae > Sinocyclocheilus > Sinocyclocheilus anophthalmus. Next base: position 929,747 of record JADLZN010009233.1, read on the forward strand.
AAGTAAAATGATCATGAATAATTTTAAAAGGGATGGACACTAAAACATTATTAGGAAAATGACTGCCAAGAGGGATGAAGATGCTTTTCTTCCAGTAAATTGAATACCCGGAAAAATAACCAAAATGGTTTATCAAATCCATTAGGGGGGGTAAAGAATCAACAGCATCTTTTAAGAATAAAAGAAAATCATCTGCATATAGGGAGAGTCTGGTCTCTACAGACCCGATTGTAATGCCACTAATTGAAGAATGGTGCCGAATACTTATAGCCAGAGGCTCCAGAGCCAGAATAAATAATAAGGGACTAAGGCAACACCCCTGCCTTGTCCCACGATAAAGAGGAACATAGTCCGATTTATCCAGATTGGTAAGTATTGCAGATTTTGGGTTTGCATAAAGCATCTTAATGTATGTACAAAATGTTTTACCAAACCCAAACTTATCTAGCACTAAATATAAATATCGCCACTCGATCTGGTCAAAAGCCTTTTCGGCGTCAAGTGAGATAATGGCAGCCCTAGACTGAGAGTCTACACTATACATAACATTTAACAGACGTCGAACATTTGAAAAAGAAAATCTAGTGAATTTGGGGAACATTAAAGCAATTCTGTGTATAATAGAGGAGAGAAATAGATTTTGGTGACCTGTTATGCTGCCTTGTCAGATTTGGTGAACCATCTATATGTCTGTAACAGTTTGCATCAGACAAATGCTTTCTATCTAGAGCATTCAACAGAGGAGGTTAGACTAAAATGCCTTCTAAAACCAAAATGCCTTCTAAAATACAGAAGAAAGAAATTTAGACATCACTGTGTGATGTCTAGACATCATTAGAGTGAATCTGGAGAACATTAAATGAATGCTGTGTGAAATAAAAATGGTGTAACAGATTTCCGTGACCTGTATGCTGCCTGCTGGATTTGGTGACCCTTCTATATCTGTAGCTGTATTTGTAGAAAAAAAGGCTTTCTAGAGTATGAAACGGGAGATTTGACATCACCAGAATGAATTTGGAGAACATTAAAGCCATTCTGTGCAAAATGTAGAGGGGAAATGGATTTGGGTAACTTCTCATACTGCCTTCAACTGAATGTTTAATGTTGTCTTTTTAGAGCCGCGAATTCCATTTCATTTAACTGTAGGGGACAACCAAAGGGCAAAAATACACAATAATACAGTCACATATATTGTTTGTCCTTACAAAAAGTAACTCTGACTGCTGATTTATAATCTATAAATTAAATGGAGCCTTTACAGTCTGCCCTAATCAGACCAATGCAGCAGCCCAGATTCACTAATGAGAGGTAATTTGGCAGAAAGAGAATCCGCATATCTATAAATCAGTATTGTAATATTGTTGCAGTGTTCTGTTTAGGCCGATTGTTTTTTCGACCCTGTAATGAGTGTTCTTAGCGGAAGCTACAGCTAATGTTCAAGTAAGACAAAATAACTTAGAGTCAAAATAATATTTCATATCCATGAATTCATTTATTTTTTTAAGTGGGCTGACCACGCAATGTAGCCTATTTCGCTCAACCGCCGTGTTCATTGCATAGCCTGCTATTCAAATAATACTATTAAAAACGTTGTATACGCTTCTAAAACAGTTTATTATTTATTGTAAGTTTTAAAGTATTAAAATTACTGTATATTACGTTTTAATTATTTATTTGTAGCACATTCTTTTACTAAAATAAATATCTAAATTAACACCGGTCCAGTAATGTATCCCTTTGGCACTGGTTTAATGGCCCTTGCTAAAGACTGAGTGTGTCTGAGTAAAGCAAAGCATTCACACACAGCTGAGCTGACTGAGCTGAGCTGAAGGTGTCACCTCGAGCATGTGTTCAATGAGGACGGACAGCCGAGCAGATCTGACCAAGATGACCACACCGTTTTCTCCTCCGCTGTACACGCAGCGATACCAGTTTGTTATCGATTACGTGAAAACCTACAGACCTAAAAAGGTCAATAAACGCATGTATAGAATTTTAAAGTTAAGTCGCGATGGCCTTTGACGCTACGCTTGAACTAGCGTGCTAATCTTTTTGTCTTCCTACCTGGGATTTGATCTTTCCGCAGGTCATCGATGTCGGTTGCGCTGAATGTCGCTTACTGAAAAAGCTGAAGTTTCATCGCAACGGTATACAGTTACTAGTGGGAGTTGATATCAACAGTGTCGTCCTCTTGAAGAGAATGTAAGTTTGGGATCTTGCCTGCAAACCTCCCATTGTTGTGTGTAGTGTTAGATGGCATTAAAATGACAGCGCTGTCCCATAAGGCCAAAGGTTTATGCTGCATAAGTGGAATTAAGGGGGCCTCCAAATACTTTTGGCCATATGCAAATCAAGCTTCATGCGTTCATCTGTCTTGTGGGATTTATTTTATTTCTTTTTTGCCAGGCATACATTGGCTCCACTTGTAAGTGATTATCTACAGCCAAGTGATGGGCCTTTGACCATTGAGTTGTACCAAGGGTCTGTCACAGAGAGGGAGCCCTGCACCAGAGGATTTGATCTTGTTACATGTGTTGAGTTGTAAGTGTGCCACATCTTTGGTTTTTCAGGCAAATAAACTAAAAGTTACTTTAAGATTATATGTTTCACTTGAGCTTTGTCAACGTAAACATCTCTAACCCCTTTAAGAATCGAACACCTGGAGCTTGTGGAGGTGGAGAGCTTTTCAGAGGTAGTGTTTGGGTACATGGCACCAGGTGCCGTGATTGTCAGTACACCTAACGCAGAATTCAACCCGCTGCTGCCGGGCCTTAGAGGCTTCAGAAACTACGATCATAAGTTTGAATGGACCAGAGCAGAGTTTCAGACTTGGTAAGCAAATGTTCAACATCTAGTGCAAACACATTCCAGTGTTGATTTAGGATCAGATTTAAGGGATCTACACAGATGTGTCCATGTTAAAAATGATTAACAGTTTTTCTGGCTAAAAGATGTTCCATCTCTCTCTCCCTCACAGGGCTCACGGGGTCTGTAGAGAATATGATTACTCTGTGCAGTTCACTGGAGTTGGAGAAGCTGTTGGCCACTGGAGAGATGTGGGATTCTGCACCCAGATCGGTGTGTTCCAGAGGAATTTTGATGGGATAAATCAGTCCATGAGCAATGCTGAAAGCTTGGAACCTTCTGTGTATAAACTGGTGAGAAACTGTTTTTCTTATGAGGTGTTGCACTTGTAACTGCATATTTGTTTAAAGGAGTAATATTGTACTTTCTAAAAAAAAAAAAAAATTACATAGGCTCGGCATAAAGTCAGCATGAATTGATCCATGCAATTTTTTTATTCAAATATCATATAACTTGATCCTCCGATGTAATGCCAGATTTCCATTCTGGTGACCAATAATTTAGTCAGTTTAAAACCCACCCCCTTTTTTTTTTACAATTGACTGCAATCTTGCGTTCAGATATTCCCCCCACCTAATCAACAACCAATACATTGAACAATTTTTTTTCTTCTTCCATAATCTGTTTCATTACATTGTGCCTGTAACATGCAATCTTTGGGAGAATATGCAGAGCTGTAGGTGCTACACAGCAATGAACAGCACAAGCTTTGTTTAAAAAAAAAAGAAGATTAATTTGACATGGCTCTTGAAGTCACAATGAAGAGGAAGTAGAAACAGGTATTTTCTTCCTTTTTGTAAACAGACTATTGAAAAAGAAAAAAATGTAGGGTGGGAACTTGTTTCTGTCTATCGGTTGTTGATTGAAAGGTTTAGGTCAAAATGGAAAACATGCACAGATGAATTGTTGGCAATAAGATCAGTAACTTAACATTTCAAAAATATGGTGAACTTTTCTTTTAATGCTGACTATACAGGTTTAAGCTAAAAACAAAGTTTTTTTTTTGTCTGAAACTGCTGATATTTACAGTCATGTCTTATCTTTCTTTGCTGTTCCTTGTTTAGTTGTACAAGGTGGTGTATCCAAGCCTGTGTGATAACAACATCTACCAGAAGACTTTAGTTAATGAGGTCCTGTATGAGGCACAACAACTGAGACAGGAATGGCTCAGGAGAATGAACATGGACTCCAACAATAATGCACACTTCTACGCTCCTCCATTAATGGAAGTATTCCAGCATGGGGTCGAAGGGGATGGACCTGAGTGGCAGCCTATCTACCAGCAAGGCGGCACCATTTGCGTTCCTTTGGAACGTGTGTGGTCCAGTCCCAGAGTGAGAGCACTGTGTGGGAGCATTCAGCGTCTCCGGGAGGAACTGCTGGAGGATGAGCGGGTGAGGATGAGCACTGATGGAGCGGTGTTAAACCTGCCTACCGATGATGATGAGGGGGAGGAGGTGGAGGAAGAAAAAGATGATGTGAAAACTGTATCAGGTGTAGTAAACAACATGGAGGACTGGGATAGGGAGCTTGGGAGTTAAGGTAATGTATAACAGATCCAGAAAGCTCTGTAACCAGAATAAAAGAAAGCAAGCTGCACTTAAGACGATTGTTAGTTTCTGACTGTATGTGTAGGATCATCAGAAAGACATATTTCAATTATATGGCCAAATCTGTGTGATCGATGGAGAAGACAACCATTAAACATGTCATTAAAAATGCAAATATGTGACACCTTCTTTGAAATGTGGTTTTATTTAACAGTGCGTGGTACATACCTTACCAGCATCATAACAGAACACATGGCATGGAAGCCAAAAGTTAGAACACAACATCGCGATGTAACCTTTAAACATCAGACACAGTACAATTACAAGGACCAAAAACTTCACAGAAGAGATAAAGCCACCATGTTTTTACAACATGTAGAGTACCAGGACCTATTAGGACCAGGGGGAAAAAGTGAATCTTGACAACTTCGGTAACACAAAATACGCTCAAATACATAAAAATAGACTTTCATTTTGGCAGTAGATCAATTAAAAAACTAAAAATCAAGTTTAAACTCTGATGAAAAATAATGAAGCTGAAATATTGCAGATGACCTCTAAATATACTGGTATTTGCAAACATTTGCAACGGAGCACTTAAAGGGACATAGTGATGAAGAACAATATGACATGGTATATGATTAAGTAGGCCTATATATAAATGTTGTTGCATTTTCATACAAAGGTTCCCTTTGAGAAACATTGCGATCGCTCACAAAATGCTTGCATTCCCACAATAAATTTTTCTCTAAAAATATTTGCATTCTCACAAGAAACTTTTGCGTTTTCTTGCAAAATGTTTTCCTACCCACAAGAAACTTTTGTTTGCATGCAAAATCTTTGTGTTCCCACGAAAAGCTTTGCACTCACTCTTTTCAAGTGAACATAACGTTTCTCAGTTGAACGCAAAAGGTTTTGCAAGTGAACAAAGTTTTTCTAAGCAATCCAAAACATTTGCGAGAGAACGCAGAAGCACTGATATATAATTTTTCCTCCCATCTCTTATTTAGACATATCACCATGTCTCTTTAGGGGCTCTGTACAATCGCAGTGTGGCGCTTTGATATTTGTGCAGTAATTGCGTATGATAAAATAATAAACCTGAGATGGCTGAGTTGAATCCAAGCTTCCCGTCAATGTTTAAAAAATTTTTTTTATTTTTTTTTTTAAAGTGTTTGGATCTGGATCAATCTGATGGAGTTAGCAAAGACTACACAAAATGCTTTGGACACATTGAGTAGGTGTGACACCCATGCATTTCTACAATATAACTCTAGACAGTTATGATATAATCAAGTGCTACAAATAAATTGTATTCTCGCGCTCAACTGCGAATCCTCACACACATTTAAATTGTAGAGGCAAGTGAGTTTATATTAATAAAACAGCGAATGGATTCTGAGAAGAGATGGGTATACGGTCACATAAAACTAGAGAAGCACTAATGTATGATTCTGATATGCCCTATAGCTGATCTTACAGACAGAGATACTATGAAAATAGTCAATACCTTCATTTAGTGATACATACATTAACTACAAAAACAATGGGGGGGGGGGGGGGGGGGGGGGGGTTTTAGTGTATAGGAGGATAATAACGAGCTACAGCCTCTCAACGAGCATTGTGCTAGACGTTTCAAGCATTGCTGAAATAGTTAAATACTTTGTTCTGTGCTGCCATGTTACTAATTGTAGCTTGAGAACAGCTTGGCTCATTTTGTCCTTGCATGAAAGCCAATATATTTATGAGATATTAATGATGCCAGAGACATACTTATCAGATATTCACCTGCTCAGATTTTAGGTAGCTAATATGTCAATATATTGAACTGCAAAATTTCATAAGTAGTCTCATTCAACATATAATGCAGCTGTAGGAGTTTTCTCAAGCTGAAAGTCATTTAAGACAATGAATAAAGAAGAAATACACATTTTCCGTGTATGGGTTAACTTGATCAACAGCTCAGCCTCAAAACTCCCTACAGTGTTGGAGATACACAGAAAGTCCTTCAATTCAAAGTGCTATTCAAATGGACATTTTTTCAAGTCTGAAAACGGCTCCATTGGTCAAAACGCATTGCAACTTCTCACACGAAACAAAATGAGACACTGTGGGTGAGTGACGATGGTTTGATTTCCATTCTGACAGTAATGAGATGACAAAAAAGTTTTGCAAAGGGGTCACCTTCATCTGCAGAGAGAGTATACACCTCATATGTACTGTAAAAGATGAATACAATCCATCAAATGTTACTGACATGGCTCACAAACATGTAAACATGGGTAAAAAAATAAAACAATAATATGAAATTACATTTAAAAAAATATGCAAGAAAAACGCTCTTTGATTTTCAAAGCGGACGTATTAGGAGACAAACTTGACCTCACAGTGAAACGCAGACACCTATAATGGCAGCCTCATACAGAGGAGCTGTCAGTTCTTTACCATTCCATCAAAAGGATGAAACGGGTTCGTGACAAACACTCCTAATGTGAGAGGAGACGAACATGTCTGAATCTCTTCGTCCCTTTCTCCTCCCACGAAACAGACTTTGGTTTTTGACACTTCTCCTTCTGTCATCTCCCAACTCTAGCGTTTGATCACCACCTGTTCGTAAACACCAGCTCCAACTCTGAAAAGAGAAGAAAACAGCATTTACATGCAACCCAGTTAATGCAGTGATGTACTTTTTTTTAAAGCGTAGAGGGATACCACTGCTTACTGGCTGATTTTGCTCTGTTTTTTAAAGAGACAGTAACCCGAGCATTAAAATAGTTATTATTTACTCAGCCTCATGTCATTTCAAACCTGTTTGATTGACTTACTTCTATGAAATGCAATAAGAGATGCTCTATATTTCATGGTTTCATCATATAGGCTATTGTATGGCTTTGAAACACTTTTTTAATATAGCATAAAAATACATTTATGGTCCCTTCTGGTAATTTTTAAAGCTTAACAGACTCAATCCCCCATTTAAAGAGCAACTTGGATGTTCTACTCTCATTTCATTTTGTGTTGCAAGGAAGACAGACATTTTGGTTTGTAATGACATTTTAGTGAATAAATGATGACAGCATTTTCATTTTTGGCTGAAATATTAATCCTTCAAACTCACCTGGCAGGAAGGTGATGGCTACCAAGTGCTGTGCTCCCACCAGGACCCACAAACAAGCGCAGACCTTCCTCTGAAACACACACACACACACACACTTGAAACAGATATCGCCTCCATTCTGCATGCACAAAGTCACGACTCTTCTCTGGGGATACAAAAACCAAATTGGTCCATTTCTAATGAGAACCTGTCGCCAGGTCATCTAAAAATAATATGAAAACTAATAGGACACACACATCGAGACGTGCTCTGGCACAGAGACACTTCAATACACCTACTGAGAAGCAGCAGCTACCTGTAAACATTCCTACCAATTAAACAACCTGTTTCAAGCTCCCTATTATTTTCTATTCTATCTACTTGTTTTCTTTAAAAACAAAACAAGCAAACAAACACACACATACACACAAACCACCACAGTGGGGGGGGGGGGGGGGGGGGGGTTTTTTTTATAGCAAGTTTTGTAGGGTGTGTGTGTGTCTTGTTTGTTTTTATAATAAATAAAAAAGAAAACAAGTAGATAAAATAGAAAAAGAATATAGAGAGTGCTAGTGTTAGTGGGTCAAGTTTTTTAATAAATAAAAAGAAAACAAGTAGAACAGAAAAAGAATAGATAATGCTTGTGTTAGGTCATTACTGATATTAAATAAAAAGAAAATAAGTTGAAAGAATAGAGAAATAATAGAGAATTCTGGTGTTAAAGGCTCTTTTTTCTTTTTAAGTAAAACAAGTAGTTAGAATAGAACAAATAGAACAGAGAGTGCAAATGTTAAGAGGGTCAATTTTTTTAATAAAAAAAACAAGCAGGTAAAACTTGAATTAGCATTATAATAGAGTACTAGAGTTAGAGGGTCAAATGAAGATGAAAGATATGTGTTTTCAGACGTTTCTTGAAAATATTAAGGACTCTGGCTTTGGATTGAGTTTTCTGGGCAGGTCATCCACCAGGAGGGAACAGTTAATGCAAAAGTCCATGAAAGTTTTATCATAGGTAGAATGCAAAATGTTTCAATACAAACATTTCAGTCAAATGTAATTTATGCAATATTTCAAAACTTTAACCCACTTGGGAAAATCAACCCATGGCAACAGTTTAAAAGTAGCCCAATTCTGAGGAAAAATTGAGGACTTGGCAACCCTGCATCCAACAAGAGCTGCAGGAGTCAGATTTTACTGATCACAGGCCAAGAATAATGAGAGATGACTGACAAGACCATGATGGAGTATTTGCTGCTCAACAGATCCTGAACTCACTGACAAATATCTGATCTTGTAAGATGTGCTCCCTTTACACAGAGTGAGCGTGATCGCGAAAGTGAAAGTGAACAGCGCGAACGCTCATTCAAAAGGGATTTAAATACTGAAAGCGGCTCCCTGATGCGGCAACATTATATAAAATATTAGAATGTTTAAAAGAGTGAACACGAAAATCACGTGAGCGAAACACGTGTTGCAGTAGCAGCAATGGTCAGAGTTTCAGCGGGAGCGAGATTAAGAAAACAGCCAAATCCCGGAAACTATGGAGACGATTAAGACATCTCCGGACATGGAGGAACAATTTTTTTTAGGTCCAAAAAGAGGACGTATGGCCACCCTACCTTTTTAACACTGCAGGTCTGCGGCACATTACGGCTCCGACGCAGCCACCGGAACTGATCGTGGCCACTCTAGTCAATGCCTGTGTTTACACAACAGTGCGGCACATTTCATGCAAGTGGTCTCGCGTGCTTCGCTACAGATGAGGCGCCCTAACCATTTTTGATGGTAAGAGGTGGAGGATAAAACTATGCTCTAGAACCGCTCTTGCGATACTTTGATGTCATACACTGATCGTCGCTGCGCAACAGACGCTGCTTCAAGTAGAACACACCTATTGGGTTTGTGGTGGTGTTGTTGTGCGCGCTAGGGAATGTAAATGCGTCAAATGTCGTTGCGTTGCTATATCATTGATATCGTGATATGACACTTTTTTATCATGTCAAAATTGATTTAGTATTAGTATACTGATAGTATTATAGTATTAGTATTAGTGATTATTAGATACTATTACTATTAGTATTAGTGATAGTATTATCGTGGATGGTATTATGATATGGCACACCCCTACTGCGGTATTGCGATACAGCAACATTATTATAGCAACAGCCTTAACCTCAAGCGATGTCTGTTAATAAACATAAAGAACCCATTGTTACCTTCAGTGCTGGAGTCCAGCAGACTGTGGGTGAAATCCTGGCTTTGCAAAATCTTCTCAACTACGTCATCGGCATCCACCCGTGTGGCATCCACCCTTTTCAGCTGAGACTCCATTGAATCCTGTTTTACTGGATACCTTATATATATGGGAAAATAAACCTGATAAATCTACATTAGAAGAGTTTGGTTCCAAAACGCTATAAATCCATTTTGATTAATTTGAGTAAAAATGTGTTTTCTTTACCAAGAAATTGGCAAGATGAAAACCACTATTTTCTGTTTCAAACTTTCACATAGCATCTTTAGGTTATAATAACATTAAAAATTCAAATCCAGATTTTGATTTTCAAAGATTGATTTTCAAAGATTTATTATAAAAACTGATTTTTTTCCCCCCCAAAATGCAATAAATCCATTGAATCAATATAAAAGTTATTTTTCATATTGAAACAAAGTCGATCCACATATGACAGCCTCTGAACTTGGTCAATACTAATCTTATTAATAGCTTACGTTTCTTCCCCACCGCAGGGCCTCAATGCCGTCAAAAAGTATTAATTTGTTTAGGGTGTACTTCACTGCACGATTAATCGCATGCGATTGTCATGCGCATCTCGTCAGTAAAGCCGGTTCTGTGATTAGTAGTAAAGTAAAATAGTATTAGTAGTAAATTTCCGACAAGATACAATACTGATTTTTTTTTTTTAAATGGTGTTTATCGCGTTTTGGAACCAAACTCTTCATTTATCATTTTTTTTATTCTCCCTTTTTAATGTCCTTTGAATCTAAAGCTTGAGAATATAGAGCAGGGCCCAGTGTAGACAGTGTCTGTCTGACCTGTTGGCAGCTCTGTCAGGGGTTGATGGGGTTCTAGGACAGCAGGCAGGATCCCCCCTGGGGCTGTAGGGGACACTGTAGTTTTTCCCTCCTCACTGGAGTCAGGGATGCTCGGCAAGCCGGGGACGCGCCTGACGATAGAAGTGTCCTCCTTTGGGAGAACTCCGACAGACTGGAGGAACGTGAGTGACTTGTACTGTAGCCTGAAAAACAACACAACATTGTTTTAAATTATTATTCTTTTTTATGAAGAAAAAGTTACCTGCCCTGTCAATCCACCGCAAGTAGCAATCGGTTAGAAAAAACCTTCACGATAGGGGGACATCAAGATTAATCAATCAATCACTTTGTATTGAAACTTAAGAGAGGAGTGACATTTAACGCCCGAAGCACAATAACCACATGGACATGCTATTCAGGTTTCCGTCAAGCCAGAGGCTTCGACCATGATAACGCTAGTATGGGCAGCTACTGGAGGGAATATCCTCCCACACATGTATACGCACACAACAACTCCAGCTTCCAGTCAGATACAGATATGTGATGAACACTTCTGTTTGCTTTGTGGGACTTTAAAACTAACTTTACACTTTGAGATGATCTAACACAAAAGGTCAAAGTGAGCAATGTGTAACCCAATCTGACAGAACAGCTTAATGAAATAAGGACTGAGTGCTGTCTCCTCTCTGGAAGTACTAGAGGAAGTACTGTTATAAAATTAGATCTGGGACATTTAATCCAGCTACTGTGTGATGGCACTGACTCCTTCTAAAAGCCTAATTTCAAATTATTTAATAAAGCAATTAGCACTTTCCATAAAAGGGGAACAAAATAGGGCCTGAAGATCTTAAAAATATATATTTTTTCCATGTTCAGGAAAATGGTCAAAGTAGGTGCTTAAATAGTTGATCATCAAACTAAGACGTCAATATAAATATTATATGAACTGTATTATTTTATATGAGGTATTTTACATCATTACCATACAAAAGTTTGGGGTCAGTAAGATTTTTGTTCCCTTGTTTAATGCTTTTATTCAACAAGGAAACATTAAATTGATCAGAAGTAAAGACATTTATGTTACAAATTATTTCTATTCAAATAAATACTGTTCTTTTGAACAGTAAGTTCTTATTCATCAGACCCAGATTAATGTATTACGGTTTCCACAAAAATTCATAATTGAAAATAAATAAGAAATGTTTCTTGAGCACCAAATCAGCATATTAGAATAAATAAAGACTGAAGTAATGGCTGCTTAAAATTCAGCTTTGTCATCAGACAAATAAATTAAATTTTCAAATATACTGGAATAGAAAACATTTATTTTAAATTGTAATAATATTTCACAATATTACTGTTTTACTGTATTTTTGATCAAACAAATGCAGCCTTGGTGAGCATAAGAAACTTCTTTCAAACATAAAAAACCTTACTGACCCCAAACCTTTGAATGATAGTGTACATCAAAATTAAAATCAATAACAATTACAATATTTTAGGTCAATCCCCCCACCATGGGGGGACAAACAAAATATAATGTGAGCTAATGGATTTGCACACACATTCTCTCTCTCTCTCATATGTGCACACACACATCTTCACTCCATGGCACAGAACAGAGACACATGACATGCAGCCTACGTGCAAAATGACAAAATCCATTAATCATCATGCAATACCACTGCATCATGTTGATTGACTGTCTGATAATGTTACAGCCAGGGTTACAAAAAATACAAATCAGGCATGCATTCAAGTACAGCAAGACAACAGAATCACACAGACTCATGATTGAGCGATCAGAGAGAAAACAGTGGAAAAGGAAAGCCTACCTGATACTTTGGACTGCTGACTAGCATAACTGGACGTTCGAGAGTGTCCACACAGCCCGAGTTCATCAGGCAGAGAGCCACACTTCCCTGATGTCTCTGTGGACATAAGGGATTCAGTTCAGTCTTAATTAAACCTGCTCAATCACTTTATGGGATTCAATGCCAATCAAACCTGTTCTTCTCCTATTTCCAACCTTTAAATACATTATACTGTATATCTAATGTAGTCATGTAGTATTCAGGCATTTGACTATTTAAATTAGGACTGTCGATTAGAAAACTAATATACTGTATGCATTTTAAAAGTGTTCAAAACTGAGTAGTTGGCGGAAGTTCATTATAATTAGAGTCCAATATAATTAGCTAATTTTAATAAATATATTTTCATTGAATATTATTTATTGAATACTAACCATTGTTGCAAATTGAACCTTTAGTCCTCACAAAAAGAAAAAACATATTATGGATATTAATAGGAATGTTGCTCAGCTGGCAATATGAAATTTGACAGCTAAATTCAAAATTTGATAGAGGTGTTGAATTGGATACAAAAGCATTTTGATGGTTGTAACCTTTAAAATTGCTTGACATGCACACAGTTTTATTTCCTGTGTTGGCATATTTTTTGGTAAAACAGGAAGTTAGGGCATGACTTTTTTAAAATTAGCCTTTCATTTACATCATATCTTTGAATCATGATTTGCTACTTGCGAAATCTAGTTGACAGCAGGTGGTGCATTAGAAGGAGGGACTTTCTCATTCTCGTAAGCATTTTATTGGCTAGAAATTTGCATATACCAAGATTAATAATTTTGTCATTTAATTAAATTTTTTGTCATTCATTTTGATCCTATGAAAAAAAAAAGAATTTTGTAAATTTTAAGTGTCAGCATAATTGTTGTTATTTTTAATAAAAAACAAACTATTAGAAATTGTTAACAATAAATAAAAAAGTAGAAATGTTAAAAAAGTTCAAGTTGAAATACTAGAATTACTAAAACTATAAAAAAAATGAGAAAATATACAACAAATATACTAAATCTTAAACTAAAATGGAAAATAAATGCTAGTTCAAAATAATAAATACAATAATATTATATAAATGATACTAAAATAACACTGGCTAGCATATGCATGGCCTTAAAACTAACAAATTAAAACCCTCAATACTCTAATATTAAAGCTGAAAAACAATTAAAAATATCTATATCAAATCGCTCAGATGCTGAAAGACTAGCTGATCATCCTGACCAATCTCTAGTAGTGGTCGAGCGATATTGGTTTTTTGACAGCCGATGCCGATATCTTGGAAAGCAGGGTGGCCGATGGCCGATATAAAGCCGATATAATTGTATTGATTTTAATTAATATTTAAGAAATTTGAAATCTTTGAAAATGGATTAAAAACCTACTTTTTATACTTTAAATTACAAAGTATTTTTCACAAATAAATAAATAAATATTTAATAAAAATCTAATTGAAAAGGAAGGAAACACTGTAACCAACAGGGCACTCAATATTCTGGCAAGTTTGTGTGCATTGGGAATAATATTTTTCCAAATAAAGCCAAGGTAACACTCATTTTACATACAGCACATAGTGAAAATGACATGAATATGACAGTAGGCAAAAGCATGAAGCGCAGCATAATTTGAAATCATGAGTTTAAAATTTGTCGATCACTTGTCTCCAGTGAAGCTGAACTCTCCTTCTGTCTGCATTCAATTCACACGGACCGACCGTCACACAGAGTACACGCGATCATGCAGGATACAAATGCACACTTCACAAGATCGCACAACTGGAGCCGACTAAGTTTGCAAGGTTTTTGAAAATAGATGTTTACTAGACATTCAAATATTTGTTTAAATGATATAAATGTATATTTGCTGAATGCTGACGGCAAACAAGAAAGTATTATAATGTTTGCCTTTCTATTAATAATAATATAAAAGCAATCGTTATAATACATTTTAATTCCTTTGTTTAACCGTTCTATCTGATTATTACACAGACTTCTATCTAATATTTAGACAGAACTGTTAACGACAACAGCGAACAAGAGGGAGAATGTGAGCACTGTGTGCACCTCAGGCGCTGCCGTTCTCAGCGCCGTCAAAATAAAAGTCCCGCCTCGAACACATCGGCCAATGCCGATATTTAAAAAAATGCCAAATATCGGCCGATATATCGACCACTAATCTCTAGATTAGTCTGCTTCATCAAAAGAGTAGCATTTCTCTGCCAAAATCCCATGCCAACTCATATTTTTAACTCGTATAAGTCTCAAAACATTTCCCTCTGATCAAATGGTGATACTGATTAATTAATCAGTCGCCTCTAACAGAAAGCCAGTTCGGCATCTTGTCTTTTATTTCATTAATATTTCAGATTAAATGGCCTAATATGAATATTAATAAGGCTTTAATATTGTTCAATTCTTGAAAATAAAAATAACTATGGAAGTGGCACTGGGACTTTTAAGCTAATCGTATTTTATGAATCGTATGCCTGCTCTACATCATAAGCAGTCAGTCATACTGAATCACTATGAAAGCAGTCAAGCTGCACATGGCTAAATTATACATTAAAGAGATGCTTTCGCCAGCCTCTGGACAGCAAAGGCACACAGCATGTATCAGTGCAAAGAAAGAATAAAAGAGAGAGTGGGGGAAGAGAGAGCGCTCTTTCAAGCTTCCGTTAGTTCAGCAGAATCAAATCAAACTTACAGTCCTGTACTTTGGTACAAGACTGGATGCAGAATTAATAAGAAGCTTCTCAAGGAGTATTTGATTTGGACAGCTGATTAGAGTACCCAACATAAAAATACAAGAAATGCAACCACATTTAAGCACACAAAGGACAAATGTTTAGATTTTTTTTTTGATTCACTGCTAACACTGCCTGGCTTGACCAGTGCGTTTTGTGTGAGGTTTACCTGAAAGACTTGGTTTCTGTGTGTCTCCTCCTTTCCTGTCTTCCAGCAGGCTCTCTGCATCACCCTGAATGCCTATTACCGTTGCGGTGGATGGAGGCCTAATACATGGCAAACCCGCAATCAAGAATATGGTTTAGATGGATTTGAATAAACAGACTGAAAAGAAAAGCTGAATTAAAGAACTAAACCATTTGAATCCAAAAGCAGCCCCCAGAATCCCCGAACTCCATACTCTCCCCACGCTCCAACACACACAGATGTTTTTAGCAGGTTTTTGCCTTCATGCACAGTTTGTGTACATGTGTGGGTGGACAGTGTTGGTTTCTAGTATGCAAATCTGTGTTCAAAGCTCTGATTTCCCCAGAGTGCTCATTCACACTCCTTCCCAACATACACAGGCCATTTCTGAGAAAATACTATAATAGCAACTTCAAATGTTTAACAGGAAAAGGTCTCTGTGGGTCTTCAGCTAAACTCAATTTTAAAAATGCATGCTGTAAAGATAAAAATAGGGCCTTCTTACAACCCAACTTCAATTCTTTCTCACTTCAGTAGCATCTCCTACCAAATTATAACATATTCAAAAGCATTTAAAAGTAACACTCACGTTTTGAAACAGGGGTCCCCAGACATCAGCTGTGTGCTGATAATCACCTGCAGGCAAAGACAAATGACAAAAAGTAAGAAACTGGATGTGTATGACATTTTATTTTTGGATTTTTTTTTTCTTCTGAGAATGTGAATAGCTCTTGATTATACGAAATTCACATGCATGTGTTGGATGGTTTCCAGGGTGTTGCAAGGCAGTTGCTAACGTGCTCTGAGTGATTATTAGAGTGATGTTATGCGGTTGCTAGGGTGTTTTGGGATGGTTGCTTAGTGACCAAGTAAAAAGAGAGGGATTTTTTTCACTTGTTTTGTTATCTGCCAGGTAAAAAGGTCATTTTTCCCCACAATGTTTTTACATGGTTTTACTCCCCTTTAAAATAATATGATTTCAGGTATACACATCTGGGGTTAGTGTTTTTTTCTTAAAGTCAGCATTAAACAAGTTGCAATAGTCTTTTCTTCCCTATTGTGACATGTATCCAAATGAAACAGCTTCTTGAACAAAAAAATGTAGGGGTGGATTTAATTTTGTCCATTGGGAACTGACTGACTGAACCTGATTGAATGATTGTTGAAGTTTGCTACTGCTGCCATCTCATGTGAGTGACAGGTTGTCCCACCCTTGCACAAGTAAACACGTCATCAGAGAAGAGAAGAGATGTTGTTGCAAGATGGAGGGGAAGTTATTTTGGGGAAGTTAAGATTATGAGGGCACATGAATAAAAAAAGAGAATGATATTCATGGGGAAAAAAACATTTATAATAAATACTGCAATATTCCATCAAAAAAAGAAGAATTGTCTATTTTGATTTCATGGGGATTTTAGTGACCAAAAGGACCACTACTAATAACTCAAATTACATAAATCAAAGAATGAAGTCTGAGCGGTTCTATACCTTAAGGATGGAGTTGTCCTGTCTAGTGTTTTTGGTGTCATAACCCTCCAGTAGACACCTGCGTGTGGTGCTACCCGATCCTGCAAACTCCGCCAGGTTGAGATCAGCAAAACCCAGCTGTACAGAAAGCCAAAGCAGTACAAATTCAGGAAAGAAACTTATTTTTGCCAGAAAAAATAAAAGGCACTGGAACTTAATAATAAACTAAATAATAAGGTTAATGCTTTTATGAACAGAAGTGCACTACTCATACACAAACAGAATCACATACAAACACAGTGTTCCAGAGTGATCTATTTTCAGCTGTTCCTTTGCTTTCAATATTTTATAATCCTCTACAGAACTGTCTACTTGATGAATAACCAATGCCCTGTTTTAGTTTCTATTCATGAAAGGTACATTTGTTTTGTTTTTTGCAACATGAAGATTTTAGCTTAAAACACACATGAATGTACATGGAAGTTTTTCACCATTTAAAATCACAATTTAGCTTTTTTTTTAATAGTTGATTTAAATAGTCCTGCAGAGTGACTAGTATTTTAATCTTTATAAATATTCCACATAGCCTCTCAATTAACATCATGTTGTAAAAACCACTTGTAAAATAATTGCAAAAGAATTAGTAAGCGCTTTTCAAAATAGTATTAGGTGACTGCGAATGTCAAATGTTGCTTTTTGTCAACTACACAAAAGCAAATTGAATAGTGTTGGTATGTTTAATTCAAAAAGGAAGAAGAAATTACCTTTGCATAAGTCTTTCCACCTTTCAGTTCCTGATCCATAAAAAAACAATCAAATCATTCTCAGTATTTAAACTCCAAACTGTTTATTGTAAACCAAAAAAGGGTGCATGAGTGTGTTTCTACCTTTCTGACTGAAACTCGACACACACAGGGGTCAAGGACTCCGGTTCCAGCATTAGCGCTCATTTTACAGGGGAAGGAGAAACTTTTTCTCCAGCGTACACAGTTTGCCTGGACCGTCTCGCTGTGAAATGCAAACACACACACCGGGTTGTTAAAGCAAGATGTCACTGAAAAGAACAGACTTGGCTCAAGAGTTTAAAACAAACATCCACTGATCCAAAACAGCGCAAACCCTCTCTCACATCTGCATTTGCAAAATCCAACAGGAGTGGACAGTTCCTGCAGCATTGCTCCTCAGGGAGATTTTGAAACGATTTCACAACAGAACGAGTCACACAAAATCCAGCTTTAATATTCACTTCAAGTCGACTGCATTAAAAGAGTCTGACTCACATTCTGTGATTAATTAGAGCCTGGAGTCAGAAGGCCATACTGACAACAAGAAGTTTAATTAATTTCCCATTTGAAAATGGATCTCCCTGTGCAGGTGCTCTGCTTCCCAATTAGACAGATGTTGTCAGACAGGGCAGATGACGAGTGAGGCCCAGAGGGCTTTTGAAGAGATACAAGTCTATAAAATGAGCTTCAGGGAAATTGTGATGCTATGATACACATCTAAGAGAGTGAACACAACACTGCAAGCATATAAATGTCAGGATGAAGTGTTTTGTCCCTGTTGGAAGTCAAAGGACAGTGCTAACACAAAGATGCATGTTGCAAATGCAAGGTAATGCTCTTTTAAACACTTAACTGTATGTTGCTTTGGCCAAGCAGCACTGCTCATGAAACTAGATTTTCATATTATCTAAATAAAATATCAGTGGTATGGAGGAGTGAGTGTACCATATTAATAAATAAATCTTTCATTAAAAGCATATGTTCACTACTGTTCAAAGGTTGGGATCTGTAGCATTTTTTAAATGTTTTTGAAAGAAGTTTCTAATGCTCACCAAGACTGCATATATTTGATAAAAATACAGTAAACCAATATTGTAAAATATTTAAAATTGTAACAATATTTTAAAATGTAACGTATTGCTGTGATGATAGAACTGAATGTTTAGCAGCTGTTACTCCAGTCTCTTCAGAAATCATTTTAATACACTGATTAGGTCAAGAAACATGTCTTATTATTATCAATGTTGAAAACAGTTATGCTGCTTAATATTTTTATGTATTTCAGTATTCTTTGGTGAATTCCTGAATAAGAGTAATTTCTTAAAAAAATATAAAAATCCTTCTACTAACCCCAAACTTTTGAATGGATGGTAATGTATATCCATGTATGTCAAAATTCCAATAAATAAATAAATCATGAAACATGTCAAATAAATAACATGTAACTTAAATTCTTCAATTGGACAGTAATGTATTTATTGACATTATATAAATGTATTTATTGTCAATTTGTGATTTATTAAAATATATTTGATCATATTTATTAATGTTTTTAATGAAAATATTTATTTATTAGTATGGCACACATAGTGCTCCACAGACCTACCCTATTATGAAAAAATTAATTTGCATTTGATGCATCATTAATATAATGTTATGGAAAAGAAGTCCCTCCACATATTCTGTATCTCCTAATGCTCCACAATGACGTCTTTGGGAAACTAACACAAAATAACACATAATCGGGCACCTCCCATCCAGCTGGGGAGATTCCCTACCATAAGGCTTGCGCTTCGTGCCGAGGGAGTCATTGGGTGAAAAAACAGCCTCTAATGCATGAACCAGAATGAACCACAGCTGGATGAAACCCTCAACTCTGATTCTGTCACCATAGCAGCAGAGGCCAATGACTTCTCTAAACAATGCTAGCATATTTCTCCTACCAACGAAAAACTGTTTGTTTTCCTTCCACTGAACACGGGTGGTTTCTAAGGAAATAAACAGTGTGAGAGAGTTTCTTTCAAGCTAACAACACAATGACACATGCAAAAGCTTGTTCAGCTGAATGAACTCTACAATTGTTGTAACGCTCAAAATATCACACTTTTTTTACTTACAAAAGCTGGGCAGAGGGAATAGACACCTGCTGTTAATAGAGACCTCAGAGGACTTGAAGTGCTTTAGACTGAAAACCCTCTGGTACTAAGAACTACAAAACTTTGCTGACTCACTGTAAACAACCTGTCTTTCACTTAAATTAAGCTCTTGACATGCATATAATAATAATAATAATAACACAAAAACATTGAAAAAAAAAAAAAAAAAAGATTAACATCAATGTGAAATGCATTTCAAAAGCCATTTTACTTCCGTAATGAGACATGTTTCAGAGTAAACAGGATAACACAAACCGTAGACCGGAACTTGATATTAATATCCTGAATCCCAGTGATGCTTAATCACATGTAAATTAAATTAAATTTTAACTACTGATAATTTCACATTTTTAAATAGTAATTTTAGAACCTGCAACAGTAGCCTATAAATAATGTCTAAACAGCTATTTGGCTGCTGGTTAACAACACTATAACCAATGGCTCACATAGCGATGTCCGCCAAAAAGGAAAGTAATTTCAAGGCGGACCAAGTTATTAATCAAATCAAGATCAAATCATATTACACTATGATTTAATGTTGATTTTAACTGTTATTTCTCTTTAGTGCTCCATTATTAGTCCAAAGTCCTGCTTTGCTGCCTCTTCTCACCAACACAAAGGTGGCACTGCAAATTATAATAAAAGGAGGACATGATAATGTCAGGTAATATGACTCCTTTCCTGACTGATATGATTATAGGCAAATTACTGGCAGTGAGACTATAAACGAAAAGCTGCAGACTCATAATTCAGACATATAACCCGAGCAAGGCCAGAGCTCTGATCGATACGGGAGGCTTCCATCTTCGTATTAACTGCACCGCAGGTCAAATGCAGACTTCTAGCTATCACATAATGAATAATGTTTAGCCTCTGACTCTCTGATCTAATAGACTTCATTGGATGTGCACAGAGCTTACTGGAACAATTCAGCATCACAATGACTCATTAATACCTTCCCTACAAACCACTAATGATGTGAAAACACAGAGGACATAATGAATTCAGTAGCATTAGGTACTAATGGTATGCGTTACTAGCACAAATGAAAACAATGTACCATATCATTCTGCACTCATTATCTTCCTGGAAAAATGGCACAGTAGTACTATTTTTTCATTGGTCCATCAGACACAATTAGTGCAGCATGCATGTGCTAGAGTCATTAGCATCACCACTCTTGCTGGAATAACAAGCTGTTAAACTAATGCTTATGTCAAAATGTGCAACAGGCTTAATATTGTAATAAAGAACCATGACAAGCCACTGGTCTGATTTCCGTATTTGGAATATATGCCATTGCCATGGCAAAGTCAGCTGAGCAAATGAGAGCAGGAGTGCTCAGGTTCAGTGTGCTCTTTCCTTAGGTTCTCCCACAGGATGTCTGCAATGAAACAGGAGTTCTTCAAAAGGATCACCACAGGCGGATGTAGGCAAACTCAAGTCTGGAGGGAGAATAAACTCATGAACCTTAGATACTCCCTGCAAACTGCATAACTGAAAAGAGAAGCACTGATGTAGCCCAAGCATGATCGTCTAAGCTGCTGTGGTTTTGGTCTACAGCTCTCTTTCTGTTTGGATGAATAAGCATTGTCAGGGAGTTGTTTGAAGGGAATTTGTCATGAAGTTTGACAGACCACTTTCACTGCCTGACACATTAATATTTAACTGTGGGAAGCCTTTGTATTGCAGAGCTCCAAAAAAGAGTGATTGACAAACGTTATAGCAAGACACAGAAAAAAGGGTTTGTGATATCTCTACTGAAAGGGAAGAGTAGAGACATCTGACAATTATTTAGAATTGGATATTCAACATCTTGATCACTGCACATTTAAGTCTATATAATCTGCACTATATTGTGTGCAAAAATGTTCAAATATTAAAGTTACCATAATAAAGTGATAAAAAATTACCAACCCCCAAACCTGACCTAACAACAATGAAATTAGTAGTCAGTACATTTCATTATTGATTTTTATCATTATTAATTAGTAGTTCCAGTCCTTTTTTCCTCTCTGCTGAGTGCTAATGTTCACCCATAATGTTCAATAAAAAAAACACATGGCCTTTTAAAAATTCAGTCTGTTTTCGACTGAGATACTAAAACGGGGATAGAAACAGGAGTGAGATAATACTCTTGAAGCTCAAACAGCATGATGCTAGCAATGCCAAGATCAAGTGTTTGATTCTCAGGGAATGCATGAACTGATAAATACCCTGAACGCTATGCAAGTCGCTTTGGATAAAAGCATCTGCCAAATGCATAAATAAATCTAGAATCATTTTGGAAGGTGCAGCAATTGACTGTCACATTTGCACCTCTGATGGCATCATACAAGACATTCATCATGCAGTAATAATCTGTAACACTGCACATTTCTCTTCACTGCTCTACATTTAAATCCACCCCCTCTGATGCATCAACATCCTGCATGCAGGTCAACCTGTGTGCAGGTCTGAGAACAGCGCGGCTCATTTACACATCAAACACACACACATACAGTTTTAACATGTGGCCTGAAGTGACTCAGCACAAGAACTGCTATAAAATGAACCGCAAACAGCACACAGGATATGCTTAATATATTGCAATTATTAATAAAAGATAAAAAGTATAAACAGCAAGGAAACTTAGACCAAATGTTAGACCACTTTTGTTTATTCTGGCTAAAAATTGATCTTCATCAATACACACTGACAAAATTCAAGACCAATCCACTTATTTATGCTTATGTTTTTAACCATGCCCTCTGATATATTATAATTACTAACTAATCTTTAACACAAATGGCATGCCAGGCCATTTCCTCTAAAGTAAAAATTAAGTCGTGTAGGTCATATATTGTGTACTATTCATACGCTATGAAGGTCTAAACTGTCTTTATAAATGAAAATAATATACATGATGATATTCAAGTAGTTTGGGCAAGGTTTTTGACACCTGAAGTTCTGTTGAGGTTTTAATTTGCCTAGATATTATTATAAAATGAATTAATTTGGAATAAATACCCTATAATATGAACATTCTATGTATAATAACTCGATATTACGTCACATAGTATGAAAAGTCTCCATTGAATTTGATTTGAAATCATCAAAACTACAAAAACACAAAAGTGTTGACTTCAGCCTTGACTGAAATAATGTGCAATTATACACCTTAATGATCATAGAAGACTAATCATCTTTAAGAAACACAGACCAGTTCATCTCACAGCTCTGTATGCGTACCATAACATGTATTGTTTTGGTTATGTTTTATTAAAAAGCAATAAAGAATGAACCCCCAATATCACCCATATCCATAATAATAAACCATTTCCATCCCTCCACATCTCACAGTCTCCTTACCGCGATGACTCCTCCGAGAATCCGCCGTCAAGCAGGCGGACTTTGCAGAACAGAACTCCGTTGACGAACGGAACCGACGACAGTTCGTCCAGCTCAAAATCAACTCTGAACTTAAACTTCTTTTTCTTCATCATCTTCACGTCGATTCCCACCAGTCCTGTTACCGCTCGATAATGCTTTTGGTCATTCGCTGCGGAGGAGCATTACTTTTATTTGCTCATCTTTGGTGAACCTCTGTTGTTAGAGCTGATAGCCGTTAGCTGGAATCCCCTTTGCTTAAAATAGAAAGCTATGCTAACGATGATAATACAGTCCTAACGGATCCTTCTGTCATTAACTACATCGTTACAATCAAAAATGGTGCTGAAAATGGATATGCTCGTCAGTGGGCTCCGCGGAAGCTTGTGTAGTGCTGCTGCTGCATTGTGTGTTGTCGTGTAACGTTAGTAGTGGAAACACAGACGGCGCTTCTTAAAGGGCCAGTCAACTCATAAGCTGCGTCCCTAATGACGCACTATACACTATGCACTTATACACTTTAGGGCCTTTCTCACCACAGGAACCTTTTCATAGTACCAGAACTAATTGTGGAACTACCCCCCATTTTTGCGTTTTCACACCGCCGGAACTGGGTGCGATTTTAGTACCGGACTGTCTTTTTTCGAGAACCAAATTAGTTCCTACTCCGGAGCAGGGTCTAACCAGGCAACTGGTACTAATCGTGACGTAAGTTGACATTGATTGGCCAAACACGTATGAATACGCCCTCACCCGCCATGATTTAAAACGCCGTGTAAACATACTGTAAACATTGTGACAACTTATTTCGCAAGTATGGAGAACAGAGATAGATGGACGGATGCTGAAGTGCATGCACTTGTATCAAATGTAGCACTGCCAGTTGTGGTTGGAGATTCTTAGTCCTCCTTTCCGTTCTTTCAATCCCTTTACGTATACGTCGACTTTCCATGTCCATTATTATGTCCCCATATATAAAATGTACTTATGCACTATGTACTCAACCATTTAGTGTATGAATTATATAAGGTTATTTTGTCATTCATCAACGGAGTCTGATAGCCCCTCCCACCAATGCACCCTTCACTATGTATTAAAGCTGCCACGAGTTTGAGTGCATGAATGTCAACATTCCCCCTTCAGCTACGTCGAACTGCCGCATATACACTATGCACTATATACACTAGTAGATGAGGCACTGTATCAACCATGCAGAGTATGAATTATAATAAGGTTATTCTGTCATTTCATATCGAGTCTGAGAGCCCCCTCCCCCTTCGCTAGGTAACTGGTGCATGAAGTGTCCAACATTTCACACTTAGTTTTTTTCTGTTATTTAAAGTCTGCATGAACCGGAAGTTGCTGCCCACTTTATTTCAGTGTAGTGACATATTTCCAGCTGAAACGGAATATAGAATAGAGGGCATGGTTTTATTTTTGCACTCCTCCTCTCATCTCTCACTCACAGCAAACTAACGGTTGGAGGGGTGTGTTTAAAGGGGTCATATGATGCTTTTTAAAGATCATTATTTTGTGTATTGGTGTAACAGAATATGTTGACATGCTTTAAAGTTCAAAAACACAATTTTTCAAATAATGTACATTATTGTAGGTCCTCTATGCCCGCCTCTCTCAAACGCTTTGTTTTCAAAGTCCCTCCTTCCGACAAGCGCATTCTTCTCTGATTGGCCAGCTGACCCAGTGCATTGTGATTGGCCGAACACCGCAAGCACTCGTCGGAAATGTAACGCCCCTTACCATAATCGCGAGCTTCATCTTTCAACATAAATGTAAAGACAGCCCGAAAGGGGAACAGAGTCGCGTGACAGACACAGTGATGAAGCTGGTATGTGTGCAGTACACAAGCCACGGTTAAGAACGCTGACTCCACTTTGATGGCGCTCTCTCTCTCTCTCCTCTCTCCTCTCTCTCTCTCTCTCTCACACACTCCCACACACACACACAAACACACACAACTCCGCATTTGAACAGTGCATAGCAATACTACACTATAACAAACAAAAAAAAGTAAACAAAAAAACATAAAAGCTGATTACAAGCGCCAGATTGTCATAGCAAAGTCAAATTGACCCTCTCCTAGGTTCACGAAACGGTCGTCCATAAAATGCATTGCTGTTCTGTTGTAAGTAATCTTAAAGATTCCTAAATGCATCTACTTTCTGAAGGCCAAATAAAGTGCTTTTGCTTTCGCCTAGAAACACACAGCGTCTCCCTGACATGGCTGCTTCAACACTAACTGCGGTTACTGAAACCACACCTTCTTTCTTTGCGTGCCCATTTGGGCCGCATTATGCAAATATTCCCACATAGTGAAGTAGATATGTGGGGGCATGAGCCGTTTTAGGAGGGTGTGGACGAGTCTTAACTTTTAAATATAATATCTCTTTGGTTTTGAGACTTTAGTCTTTGCAACTTCAGGGATCTTATCTATGCACAATCAGCTTGTAACACTCCAAAGAGAAAGGAAAACTTGAAATCGCATCATATGACCCCTTTAAGCATATTCTGCCCAAGCCGTCAAACTGACATCATCAGAAAAGGAATGCCATTCCAGAGTGGAAGTAAATGTTCAGATTTTGATTAAAGATTACGAAGACAAACAAATTTTTTTCAGCGGATTAACATGCACAGATTAATTGTTCACATCAAGACTAGCAATGTGCGCTAATAAAGTAAATAAAGTCAATTTTGATTTCATGCGGACTTTAAGTGCATCATCCGGGTATTTAAATTGCACTTTTTCTTTTTGTAATTTTCAGTGTGAACGCACTACTCACACTATTTATACAACAAAATGTCATAGAATAGTGCATAAGTACGCGATTTGGGACGCACCTTCTCTCTTTTACATGTTATTTAAGTGCATCATCCAGGTATTTAAAGGTGCTGTATGTAGGGTGACACCGATTGGTTGAACTATTTATTGCAGTCCAAATTCAAAATTTGGCGAGGTTCCCTTTCATGGGAACTTCGCACTGCGTCCTCTAGGGGTCGCTATTGGGAACGCCTCGTCGTGACCCATGTCTGAAGCATACCTTGAAAAAAAACCAACTTGTTTGGCCGGCGACAGCCATGATGTCACTACTGGTGTGACTATAGTATAAATATGCACCGGGAGCACACATCATTCTCTTCTTCGTCTTCATTGACTGTTTTGTTTGAAGCATGCATTTCTGTGGTAAGAGCGATCTCTATTCATATCATTATGGAGAGCACTAGCAAAGCGTTTAAGGATGTGCATCCGTGTTGACGTTGTTTAACATTTGATGACACACACGATCTATGCGTTATTTTTTTGGGCAAAGAGCACGCACGCGATGTCTCCATGGGGGCAATCGGCGTGCACTGTGAGCTTTTTTTCCAAGGGAAAAAGCTCCGCTCTCGTTTGTCTCTCTTTTCGAGTAAAGAGGGGCAGCCATCTGCTTCCTGCGATTCAGGGCCTGCCGCTGCTGAGGCACGGAGGAGTATGAGCTCGTGGGGATCTCAGGTGGATCTGGCTGATGAGTTTGAAGGGGGGTTTTCCCTTTTGCGATCGTCGGCTGTGCACTAGAGTGAGCCGCTGGAGGATGATGTTTTTTCATTAACATTGTCTGATTCAGGGGTCATTGCTCTGCTGGGTTCGGCCCAGCAAATGCAGGAAATGTCTGAGGAGGGCAAAGCAGCTGAGGCTGAGCCTTCCCAATCCTACTGCCCTGCATATGATGAGCTTTTGGAAATTATGGAACGCACCACAGCGAGGCTTTACTTGCCGTGAAGCAGGTGAAAAAGCTATGTGGACTTGTTACATTGTTTGTATAGCGGGGAAGATGAGGCTGAACCGGCGAACACGTCAAAGAAAACAACAAAATCAAAACACAAAATAAAGTCCAGGCCTGGTCCTCTCTTGTCTTTCACTGTTGTCACTCCTACTTTTATCCTTTCCGGAGCTCCTCCGTGAGACTCGAGACCGGTTAGTGGTGCAGGTGTCGCTCATTATCAATTACTCCACCGGCTCCGTTCCCACGGCTCTCTGCCCGCCCCCCTCGTCACAGTGAGTACGGTGTTTCTTTCGAGCGTTAATCCTCTCAGAGGAGTTGGATTCCTCGCTCCATGGACTGTCCTCGTGGTAATGTTTAGCACTGCTCCCCTTTCATGAAAGGGTCACCTGGAAGAGCAATGCTATTCCTCGAATTCGGAGTTCTCCTCCTCTCCATGAGAATTTGAGTTCTTGTTTCCTCAGAGCACCTGGAACCATCAGCATCAGGTGATTTAGGCCCTTCCTCTGCCTCTCTGATGCGCTGAGTTTTCTGTCTAGCTTGCAGTACGTTTACCCTTCTGATTTTACAATCACGCTGGGTTTGTGCTCCCTCAGCCAAGGGAAACTACTGCTAGCCGTTCCAGCATTGGGACATGCTGTATGTAGAGCTCCCTTCTCGACTGAGAACTAGGTGTGCTGCTCCCACAGCTAAGTAAATAACTGCTAGCAGTTCCACCATTGGAACATGCTTTAGGTTGAGCTCCCTCTCCATTGAGAACTGGATGTTGCTCCCCCAGCTACAGATTTACTGCTAGTCACTACAGCATATTAGCCGTAGATTGACTTGATGACTTCTCAGAACATAGCGTTTTTGGGATGCGCTTTCTCAATGGCTGCTCTTTCGATGCCACGAAACCCCTTTGAACGTATTTTTATCCGTTATTGGTAAGTGTGCACGTTATGTTTTGTCCACTTTTCTAAAATCCACATAGCTGTAAGTGGCACGTTATGCGTTGCCCACTTTCTAAATCCACATAGTGGTAAGTGTGCACTTTAGACTTTACGCACTTTCTGAAATCCTGTATGGTAAGAGCTACGCGTACAGCTTCGTGCTCTTTCTGAGTGGTTTAAAACCCGGTTCCACCTTGGGCACCACTCCACTTGTGTATCCTTCGGATACCTACTTTAACAGGGTGTTGCTACTAGGGGTTTGTTGAGACAGTTCCTTCAGCACATACTAAGAGAAACGTGCGGTAGCCCCTGTGTTACAGGCCAAGACTAGTATGATTCTAGTTTCTTTTCTTGGTCGTATTCCCTTAAAGGAATTCCTGATTCCAAGCCTTGAGCTCTACCCCGGGCCTAGGAGTTCTGGCCCTAACAGGTAAGTTTATGGGGTATGTAGCTTAGGCCTTTGGACTTAGGGGATAATGTCACTGACAGCCGTTAACGTCCCAGGGGCAACTCCCATGGCAATATGTTAGAGTTGGTACTTAGTGCTCGCCATGGTTCTGGCATGCACTCCCTCAGCATGGTGGTGTGGGTATACCATTCCCCATAACGACCCCTAGAGGACGCAGTTCGAAGTCCCCATGAAAGGGAACGTCTCAGGTTAATTATGTAACCATGGTTCCCTGAGTAGGAACGAGACACTGCGTCCTCTAGGTTTCTTGCCATGCTGCTGACGCAAGCTTCAGACGAAGAAGTGAAAGATGTGTAGCTCCCGGCACCGATTTATAATGTAGTCGCACCGGTAGTGACGTCATGTCTGTCGCCGGCCAACGAGTTGTTTTTTTTTCAATGTATGCTTCAGACACAAGTCACGACGAGGCGTTCCCCATAGCGACTCATAGAGACGCAGTGGCCGTTCCCTACTCAGAGTGAACCATGGTTTACTTAATAACCTGAGACTTTTTTTTTTCACCCGGCCCCTCCTCCTCAGATTTGACGCACACGCAGGTTGCCAGATTGGTGACACCAACAAGAACGAGCGCACTTGAAGATGAATGGAATGAAATACGCTGTGTTTTCCGCCATCTGGCAACCCGGGTGCCGAAATACAATTGGGTAAACTGGTAGTGGGCGGGTTTCACAAACCAAAACAGAGACCAACATTCTGGCCTGGAACGCACATTTTCAAAGGAGAGTAACTGACTGTAGCACTGTTTTTCAGATAAACAAGTATGTTAACTTAGCATGTTTCTTTAATATCTGCAAACATATTATGGTATTTTTTATGCATTAGTAGAGTCAAAAACTTACATACAGCACCTTTAAAGTACACCCGTTTGTCTTTTTGGAAAGTTCAGTGTGAACACACTCCTCGCACTATTTATACTACAAAACGTCAAAGAATAGTGCATAAGTACACGATTTTGTATTATTATAACTAAATATTATTATTAGTATGATTATAAATAATACATATTTATAGGAAGTAGATAGGGAAACATGGTGTTCGCATATACAAATGTGCACTTCTGTGAGACAAAATATGCATTCTATTAATAATACTTAAATAAATAAATATAAAATTATAATATTGAATAATAAGTGGGTTGATTCTTATTCACGCAGTAATAACATTAATATGGAGCATAACTGACTACTAGTGGTTGATAATAGTAGTGTAACACCTGGCACTTGCATGTAGGAAAAAGAACGTACTTGTACTGCGTATTTGTATGCATAGTCTTCTGTGTGTCTTTACACACACACACTAGGTGGCGCTGTAACACTTCGATTGTCATGCGTGATGTTTCTGATCTAGATATACTTTTAGGAACAAAAACAACAACAAAAGCAAACAGAAGTTAACCCTCTGCACGCATTATGAAATCAATGCTAAAACGCTTATTCATACTTCTTGCATAAAATGGACCCATCTACTAAAACGGATTTAGAAAAATAATATTTGGGGGTTATTGGGTCATTTTTAGGTCCATATGCAATATTCCCTATAGCATCTGCGTGCATTACACAAGTGAGCTCCATATTGTAGCTCAAACACATTTAAGAAATTCCACATAAATAATTCCTAGAAATAGAAGTCAATAGGAAGTGCCATTTTAGCTAAAGGCGGCTGTGGATCCGTGCGCGCACCGTTCAGCCCCCTCACTTCAGCTCAAATGTCATGTCACTCCTGCTTCTTCTCAAACCAGTTTCATGCTGGGGACCAGGCACCTGCCCTCAACTGGACTTTTGCTAAACCTTATCCCGTTTCGGTTATTTCACCTGGAGGGCAGTGCAAATGGAGATCTGTTTGACGTTTTATCGTTTCTGAAGAGGAAAAAAGCCCGATTTGAACGCACAATCTAAAGTAGCATATGTTTGGAAGGATTGTATTGCACACCTTGCACGATGACCGCGATGGGAATTTGGTGCGTTTTATGGCTCCCGACATTCGCTCTCACTTCAGCCGCTCCGAAATCACACCAGCGACTTCTGGAGAAGACGACTGAACAGGACGACACTTTGCAAGTTGAAAGAGACAACCAAGAAAATATATTAAGTCAGGTAAGAATCTCTTCACCAGCGCTCGATATGATAATTCCACTTAACAGTTCAAATCTTTATAACTTTCAGTAGCCTATTACTTCATGATAACTTTCATTAATAGCTTAACAATAATGCTTAACATATAAGTTGCTAATGTAAATTCAAATATGAATAACCTATAAAATATGATAACAACTATTATATATAGGCCTATAGAAGAAGTTTTATGACATTTTTAAATTCTAACTATTTGAATGCAGGGTGCGAATTTGGGGGATCTCAAAATAACAAATATATTAAACAGCGTTTTCAAAGAAAAATCAAACATTTCAGAGCATATTAAATATACGGTCGCGAACAGGCATTGCGTTCTCCAGGCATTTGGTTCTCGCGAGGAAGTAACCATAGCAATAGTAGGCTGCTGGGAGCGAGTAAATCGACAACACACACACACACAACCAACCACACAACACACACCACACACACACACACACACACACACACACACACACACAACACACAGCACACACACACACACCCACACACACACACACACCACACACAGAGAGCGGTGTAACGTTTTACATGTAATCTGGATTACGTAATCAGATTCCAAAATGAAGTACTTGTAATTAGATTAAATTAAATTTTTAAATACTCGTAATCAGACTACAGTTACATTTTATTGATCACATGATTGCATATTATTCACACAATAGCAATAAATTATTCATAATTTATAAATTCTTCAATTCCTCTTTTTCATCTTTTAAATGTTCCTTTCTAAAATAGCCTACCGCTTGCATACACTGAAAGTCTTGCAGTTTTGTGGACATTCACCCAAAGACCAGTCACTAGTCAGGTGGCTAAACATCATTTGACCACTGGATTTACAAAAATAATTTCAAGTGTTTCAACATTGTATCAACTTCTGATGAACACATTAATATTTATTTGAATTATCACTCAGTAGGTTATTTAACCATTCTTATTCAATGTCTTTGGACGGCATTTGTCTTTCAAAAACACAGTAAAATGCCAATTCACAATATTTTTTTATTTACATGTAATGCAGGGATTCCCAAACTTTTTTGTCATCTGAACGTCTTTCACCTAATATATTTACTTGAAGTATCCCTGAGATTTTAAAATAAATATTTAATAATTAAGTATCACAAGTTCACGGTTCTCTGACGTTGGTTAATGGCCACATGACATGCAGGTAAACAAATAAAAGAATACATTTTTTAGTAAGTGTTTTATTTCTTTTTATTTTATTTTTAAAATGCTTTTTTTAATTGATGTTTTTAATTTCAACGAATGGAATATATTTTCTTTCTTTTTGTTTTTTTTTATATCAATATGGTACAATATTATCCTATTTAAATCAATATGATTAATGAGTTAGGTTAAAAGTAATCTAAAAGTAGTCTGATTTTATTACCTAATATGTGTAATGTAATGGATTACGTTACAAACTACAATTTTTGTCATGTAATTTGGAATAAGTAACGGATTACAATTTTCAAGTAATCTACCCAGCTCTGCACACACACACACACACTCAAAAGTACTGACATTATCGCTTCATTGCAATTTTCATATCACACGCATATCGTTACATTTTGTTTAAAATTGTGTTTTGTTTAAAAATCTTTAAGATCGTTTTGCTAATGTGCCGGGAGCGACAATGTTTTTCAAGACGAATGAAGAACTAAGTTACTCACAGTCGGAAAGGGGTCATGTGATGCTTTTTTAAAGATCATTGTTTGCTGTATGTGGTGTAACAGAATATGTTGACATGCAAAAAACACATAATTTTTTTCAAATAATGTACATTATTGTAGGTCCTCTATACCCCCGCCTCTCTCAACCTTAGTTTTCTACAAAGTCCCTCTTTTGACAAGCGCAGTCTGCTCTGATTGGCGAGCTGGCCTAGTGCATTGTGATTGGCCGAACACCGCAAGCACTCGTCGGAAATGTAACGCCCTTTACCATAATCGCCAGCTTCATCTTTCAAAATAAATGTAAAGACAGAGCCCGAAAGGGGAACAGAGTCGCGTGACAGACACAGTGATGAAGCTGGTATGTGTTTGCAGTACACAAGCCACAGTTAAGACAGCTGACTCCACTGTGATGTGACACCCCCCCCCCCCCCCCCCCCCAAAAAAAACACACACACACACACACACACACACGATGCTCAATTTAAATTTGAACAGTCAATAGCAAATACTTAAACTAATAACAAAACAGTAGCTGATTCAGAAGTGCCAGATTGTCATAGCAAAGTCAGAATTACCTCCTCTCCTAGGGTCACGAAACGGTCGTCCATAAAATGCATTGCTGTTCTGTTGTAAGTAATCTTAAAGATTCCTAAATGCATCTACTTTCGGAAGGCCAAATAAAGTGCTTTTGCTTTCGCCTAGAAACACACAGCGTCTCTCTGACATGGCTGCTTCAACACTAACTGCGGTTACTGAAACCACGCCTTCTTTCTTTGCGTGCACATTTGGGTGGCATTATGCTAATATTTCCACATAGTGAGGTAGATATGTGGGGGCGTGTTAGAACGAGCCGTTTTAGGGGGGCGTGGCAGAGTCTTAACTTTGATAAAGAAATATCTCTTTGGTTTTGAGACTTTAGTCTTTGCAACTTCAGGGATCTTATCTATGCACAATCAGCTTGTAACACTCCAAAGAGAAAGGAAAACTTGAAATCGCATCATATGACCCCTTTAAAAGTCTTTAAAATATGCGCAATTCGCATACTGTTTGAATGTAAGTTTTGTTAATGCTATTAATGAAAGTTACTATAAAATGTTCCAGCTAATTTAACAGACTTTACAACGCTGGTGGTAACAGAAAAACAATAATGCACATTAAAATGCACATCCATATACTGTACAAATAACAACAGTCCAGATGTGTTACAATGCAACAAAGTGCGGTGATTTTGCTGGCTGGAAAATGCATCCGTCCTCTTTTCTTTGTAGCTGCTGGGTGATTATGACAAAGTGAAAGCGCTTGCGGAAGGCTCTGACTGTGGCTGTAAATGTGTTGTCAGACCTCTGAGTGCGAGCGCGTGCCAGCGGATCCGGGACGGTCACGCGACGCCTCAGGATTTCTATACGGTGGAGACCATCACATCAGGACCCCACTGCAAATGTGCATGCATTGCACCTCCGTCGGCTTTAAACCCCTGTGAGGGTGACTTCCGGTTGAAGAAGCTGCAACAGGCTGGGAAAGATAATATTAAGGTGACCAGAACTTCTGCAGTTGGATCTCATAGACCAGAATAAGTTCAAAATATGCCAGGATATGAATGCATAACATTTCCTACCCTTAAAATAAAACCAGCTCTTGCCATGATGGAATTTACTTCATCGTTACAGCTGTCAACTATACTGGAATTGCTGGAGGGTTCCTTCTATGGCATGGATCTATTGAAATTGCATTCAGTCACCACAAAGCTTCTTGATCGCATGGACACTATAGAAAAAGTATGTAGTGGTTCCTTTTCTTATACATACATTTTCTTTTCTTATACATATTAAACATATTATTAATGTGTTTTATTATTGACAGATGGTCTTAAACAACCAGACCGAGGAGAAGTCGAACACAAGGAGTACCTCTCCAAATCCACAGTTGCTCACATCTTCACCTGCAACTCTGCCTCCACAACTGCAGGAGAAGAGGACGAGTCTGAGGGAGCAGAATGATGAGGCAGCTGCTTTTCAGCACATCGAGGTGGGAGGTGCTTTTTAAAACAAATGTTGCATTACATAAGTATTATGTCCTATACGAAACAATGAAACAATCCAAACATTATGTCTGGATGACTTTGTCTCAAAGTCAAAAGTGACCTCATATTGCGACTTGAAACTCTCACTAATTTATCCCACTGTCAACTCTTACGTAAGTTGGCATGAAAAGAGCCAAATGACTTGAGCTATCAAAGATCCAAAGCAGATGATCTATATAATAATCTGTTAAAGGGGTAGGTCACCAAAAAATGATAATTCTGTCAGCATTTACTCACCCTCATATCATTCCAAACCCATAAGACTTTGGTTAATCCTTATAACACAAATGAAGATATTTTTAATGAAATCTCAGAAATTTCTGTCCCTCCATTGAAAGTCCAGGTACTCTAAACTCAGAAGATCCAATAATCGTAAAAAGAATCTATATGAATCAAGCGGTTTAATCCTAGTTTAGTGAAGAGATATGATTGATTTATATGATGAACAGATTTAATTTAGACTTTTATTTACATTAACACATACATACATAGAGCACCTCACATATGGTGTACATGGAAGCTCAAATGTGCATGTATGAGAACCAATGAGGTTAGTTCTATCGTGTGACACACAAGTGCCTGTGTTTACTATATGTGATACGCTCTATGTATGTTTATATGTGGGAAAAAAACTAAATTAAATGTATTCATCATATAAATCAATCTTATCTCTTGACAAGAGTTGGATTAAACCAGTTCATATGGATTAATTTTACAATGGCTTTATGACCTTTTTGGATCTTCTAAGTTTTGTTTACCTGGACTTTCAATGAAGGGACAGAAACCTCAGGTTTCATTAAAAATATTTGAGCTCTTATTGGTTTGGAACGACGTGAGGGTGAGTATATGATGACAGAATTTTCATTTTTGGGTGAACTATCACTTTATTGCATAATATCTCAAAGGCTGCAGTATCACAGTGTTCTATGATGCACTTAACAGAGTAAATATGAGGAAAAGTTTGTGGGAGATCTTCTGAAGAGCAGCGGATCAGACCTAAACAAGGCCGTCGCAGCTTTGCAAGAACAAGAGCGCCAAGGAAGGGAGAAGCAACCAAAAATAATTGTTAGGGGGATCACATACTATAAATCTGACCCAGTGGATGAGACAGACACAGAGGAGAACTGTAAGTATAACAGTGTGATTTTGACATCTACTGTACATTCAAAGTTCTCAGAAAGAGAAGTTTGGAAAAATTTGCCTATACACTCTTAAAAAATTAAAGTTCTTTATTGGTAACTGTGCTTATATGAATGAGCGTTAACATCCATAGAACCTTTCTATTGCACAAAAGGTTCTTTATATTGGAAAAAAGTTATTAAACTGATTATATTCAAATGTTCTTTACACTAAGAAGAAAAAAAACGTTCACTGAAAGATTCTTTGGGGAACCTAAAATGGTTCTTCTATGGCATTGCTGTAAAAGCCTTTTTTTAATATTGTAGTTGCCTATCTAAAATATTTTGTTCTTCATTGAAGTAGATGATAATCACAGTGGTGACAGCCCAATTGATCTCTTTGCTGACGAGCAGCTCCTTCATCACAAAGCTCGCCTCTTCAGGCCGGTCATCAAAGCGTGGTCTGTCCGACCAAAATCCAAGAGTGAAGTTTCAAAAGGAGGAGATGCACAAAATGGTCTTCAAACTCAATTTACTGGACTGTTGGACTCTGCCTTGGCGATTAAAACGCCTACTGAACCAGTATCTGTTCAAACTCAAACCAGTCATTTCACCACAGTCAGCTCTACAGGAGATGAAAGAACCACAGCGACACCTGCTGTGATGGATAATTTGAAGGTCATCATCCCCAAGGAACATAATAACCCTCAAACCATCGTCAAAAAAATGGAGGTAAGCAACGCTCAAAACATGTTGGTCAGGTCATCCAATCTGGGCCACATAAAAACAAATGAGTCAGCCACAGCAGCTGTTGCTAAAGTGGTGGCTGCACAGCCAACCCTAACAGAGATTACCACCAATGGCACTGTTGAAAAGGAAACAGCTGTATCTTCTGTGACTGAAAGTGGAATTGTTAACAAGAAAAATCTGAAAGAAAATGCTTCTCACACTGGTAAACCTTTGTTTTCAATGGAGAGCTTAACTCAAAGCACATTTAGGAGAACAACACCATTACCAACTCCTCATTTGGACACTTTAACAGTCACAGAAAGCTCACTGGGATCAACTGCTCACACAAGAGCTACTACCACCATTGTGACGTCACCTCATGTCACTGAAAGCAAGGCAGACTCAGTTACCTACGTACCCAAGATGACTCCTAAACAGACATTAACCTCAGTGTCATCTTTGATGACCACTACAACAACAACTACAACCACAAGCAAACCTGGCAAACGCAAATATAGCATAAACTGGGATGAAGAGGAAGAGGTAGTGGTAGAGGAGGAAATGGAAGGAGTTAAAGCTGTAAAAACTATGGTGGAAGAGCGTGTGGGAGAGGAACCTCAGAGAATCCGGTATAGAGTTTCTATGTTCTGTTATTTTATTTTCCTCTTTTTTTTTTTTTTGGAAGTGCTGATTTCAATTTTATTCTGTACAGTTATTTAAAAATTCCATATATAATAATTACAGTTACACACACACATACAATTGTGAGTATTAATATTTTTAAATATTATTTTTTTAAATAATTGTAACAATTAATTTCTGAAAGATAAAAGTTAATTACCATTATTAATATATATATATTATATATATTCGAATGGGAATAATCATACTCTGCAGTGTTTAGCACAAAACTGAGTAAAAACACCAACATAACTGTGGTTTTAATTCTGGTTTTGTTTGCAGGAATGTGTAAAGACACCTTGGCCACAATCTCAGAGCCCGTCACACATAATACATACGGTCGTAACGAGGGCGCTTGGATGAAGGATCCACTGGCTCAAGATGACAAGATCTATGTCACAAACTATTATTACGGCAACAACCTACTGGAATTCCGCAACATGGATGTCTTCAAACAAGGTATCGCTTTTTAATTCAAATAAACAAACTCGGAACATTAAAGCAATTTTTCAAGTCATTTTACTTCTTCCTTTCATTCAAGGCCGCTTCACTAATTCCTACAAGCTGCCTTATAACTGGATCGGCACTGGCCACGTGGTCTACAATGGAGCT
Organism: Sinocyclocheilus anophthalmus; assembly: GCA_018155175.1. Classification (NCBI taxonomy): domain Eukaryota; kingdom Metazoa; phylum Chordata; class Actinopteri; order Cypriniformes; family Cyprinidae; genus Sinocyclocheilus; species Sinocyclocheilus anophthalmus. Next base: position 967,081 of record JADLZN010009233.1, read on the forward strand.
TTCTACTACAACCGCGCATTCTCTCGAGACATTATTAAGTATGACCTGCGGTTGCGTTACGTGGCTGCCTGGACCATGCTCTATGATGCAGTGTTTGATAATGACGACGTGTCCGCGTGGAGATGGAGAGGAAACTCGGACATGGATCTGGCCGTCGATGAAAGCGGGCTTTGGGTGATCTACCCAGCGCTGGACGACGAGGGCTTCTTGCAGGAAATGATCGTCTTGAGCCGCCTGAACCCCAATGATTTAAGCATGAAGCGTGAAACCACATGGAGGACCGGGCTCCGACGCAATCATTACGGTAATTGCTTCATCGTATGTGGCGTTCTTTACGCGACGGATAGCTACAATCAGCACGACATCAATTTGTCCTATGCCTTTGACACCCACACCAACACTCAGGTGATCCCTCACCTGCCTTTTAGCAACAACTATACTTACATCACTCAGATCGATTACAATCCCAAAGAGAGGGTGTTGTACACCTGGGATAACGGACATCAGGTCACTTATAATATTCAGTTTGCATATGTAGACCCACTGTAGACCCTAACAGCAGAGCAAGTACATCATATGCACAAAATAGAAGAAACCGTAAATGTGTTCAAGTGGATTGTGGATCAGTTCACTCAGCTTTTCTTAACTTCATGTAGTTTAATGTACTTATTAATATGCTGTTATGTTTTCATAGTGTAAAAATGGACCTATATCGTTGCATTTATGGTGAAAACAAAGCAAAGCCACTTTCTTAACTGAATTTCTTAACACCCCAACACTGCAGCTAGCCTATATGAGCTTTGAAGTTTGCATTATTGGCCATGTCTTTAGATATTGTTGCTTGCTTATGCACTATGGAAACTGACCTCTTTGTGTGTATAGCTATACCTCTCGTAAGGCTGGCAGAATTATAGTTGAGGTGTTGTATTCTTAAATCCATTAGAATACATTGTATATACTGTAATATAAAAGCTAAAACATGGAATTGATGAATGTAAAAAATACAATTTGTATTTTCATAAACATCTTTTTTAACAACTATCACTTGCATATATACAAAAAGAAAGTTTGAAATGGTATAATTTCAGTAAAACAAGAGTAGACAAGTGTTTTGGGCACATTTTCATTGTGTTGTTTTTCATCAGCACATTTTATACATTATTTCAGTACCGTTTGTAATCGTTCTGTGCATATTTTTGGCAATTTCATTTGAGACTCTTTTAGCACTTATGAAATTCAAATCTCTGTCAGACTCAGAAAATGGCTGCAATAAAATGAGTTGAAATAAGACATATGGCACTGGTTTTCCTTTCGTAGTGGATGTCAAGTGAGAGTGTGTTCTCAGCACAGGCCTTCTCATTGGTCACTTACTGTAGATGAGAGCAAAGTGTTACACTGTAAACCCCTTGATCCACAGAGCTAAATCTGGACAAACAAAACACATCTACTATAGTTTAACCTGAAAACATTGTTTACCCCAGCCTTTGAAATGATCTATAATCAGCACTTTACAGCACCTCAGACCCCACATTTACACAAACCTTCAATTTCAGAGAGCAAATTCAGACTGACATAAGACTCTGTCTGCGTCCTAAAAACAAAAAATGCACACAAATCACCCACAACCCTGAGTCCAGTGTTTATTTCTTTGCATTGTTAAAAAACATCGGTCACTGTGAGAACAAACAAAAATGCAAAACCAAAATACAAATCCAAAAATGCAGAAATTAAATATATTACAAATAAAAATGTTGAAAAAGGGATTTGATGAAAAATAACTTTCATTTATAAACATAAGAGACATTTCTATTTCAATGCTAAGAACGAAATGTGATATTTTCTCTAACTAAATACTCTAATACATCATCCTCATTTTGAAAACAAAGCTCCACCTGAGTTAAGTTAACAATCTGTGAAATTCAAATTGTATTTTCATATTCAGTCTGTCTATGAAGGTGAATGCTTCTTTGAGAGTGACGACAGGTTGGAAAGAACAAGCTAATGATCACGTTGCTTTCGAGTGAGAACTGACGACAGCACACATCTAAATAGGCCAGAATAATAGAGACAAACACACAGTGAACAAGGACAGATGAGGTACAAATTAACATGAATATCTTGTCTCTTCCACGCCTTCAAATTAACAACCAGTATTATGTTAACAGCTGTAATTATGTCAAGCACACCTCATTTAAAGTTCAATTAAGCCACAAAAAAAAAACATGAGGGCATGAAACATTAAAAAGAACTGACAGATGTTGCATAAGACCCCCAACCCCAAACTGCTATTCCAATTAGAATTAGTCTAAAATGATTAACCTTCAAAGAACAAGTATAAAGTAGAATTATTACCTAGATACTTTAAAATATCTTCTTTTTTCGGATATATATTTACAGCACTGTCCTGAATCCTGCAAGTCAATTATACAAAATGCCTCCTTCACTGACTCGAGAGTAAATAATCAATTTTTCTACTTTTATATTCAATTACAATGTCAAACAAAAAGAAAAGAGAAAGAAAAAACAAAAACAGAAAAGCAAAACTCGCTGGCAATGCAAGTTGTTTGAGGATAGTGGTATTGAAGAATATGTTGCTGAATATAACCATTAAATACGTACCAAACAAGCTTGGTACAAATAATAAATCTTCATAAATATTTATTTGAATTAATTTCATAAACAAAACAAGCACAATGCAAACAAAATCAAAGACGCTAAGACAGTTTCCTGACTGCTACCACATATAGCAGCGAACGGTTCGATAACCAAACTAGAACGCACTTTGGTTTGGGAGATTTGGACAATGAATGCTCCTGTAGTTCCTGTAGTTCAAGCTGGTAGAGCACAAACTGAAAAGATAGGTATATTTGGAATGTGCTTGAAGTCACTTTGTATAAAGCGTACATAAATATAAATGCCTCTGATGACATGTATAAAAGTAGTTGCTGAAATCAATAGCCTGGAATAAAGACTGTAATATGGATTGAATGGCTTATCAGTATTTAATGGCTCACTTGCATTTTGAAGAGGTGCCTTCAAGAGGAATTGTTGACTATTGTTGATTATCTTGGGGATTTGGTAGCTGATTACCAAGATCCTGGTTTGCCACTTGAATAAGAAGAGTCACAAAAATGCTTATGTAACAAAATAGATTAGCAACTTTTGTGGTTAGTGGATAGCTGAGACTAAGAAGAACCCATGAGGACTCCAACGGGTGCCACAGGCTGGTTGTTGGTGGGGGCCGCGTGATAGAAAGAGTCTGTGTCTGTCTGATTGACCCGCAAGATGGGTGGAATAGTAGACGACTTGATGTGGAGGATCTTGGTGTCCATGACCTCACAGTCGATCTGCATCATCACCTCAAACTCTTTGTCTTTTAGGATGCTCTCTGCAGTGAGACAGAAAAGTAATTGTATTAGCAAAGAAAATACAAATAATCATAGAAAATAGCACTTGGTGCTCAGCTCTGTGTGGAAGTAATTGTTAAAGAAATGCAGGTGATGTGCAGGGTGGCCTGAGGAGGTTAAGAGGCATTTTAGGGGCTCCTTTCACACAAAGGGTTCATTGAGGTAATGCTGGCCTTTATTTTCACCTAGTAGTAAACACAACAAGATGATGACTCCCACATGAAAGAAAATGGGGTTAAGGAAAGGTACACTACCGTTCAAAAGTTTGAGGTCAGTAAGATTTTTTACATTTAATACTGTTATTCAGCAATATTGCATTAAATTGATCAAAAGTGACAGTAAAGACATTTATAATGTTACAAAAGATTTCGATTTCAAATAATTGCTGTTCTTTGAACTTTTTATTCATCAAAGAATCACAAAAAAGTATCACGGTTTCCACAAAACTATTAAGCAGCAACTGTTTTTAACATTGATAAAAATGAGAAATATTACTTAAAGGGGTCCAATTATGCTTTTTCACTTTTTTAAATTTTAGTCAGTGTTGTAGTGTGTATGTTTGGGCATAAAAAGATCTAGAAAGTTACAAATCTCAAAGTCCACTCCAAAGGGAGATATTTCGTTTGAAAAAAATCCCTTTTCAAGAACGACAACGAACGGCTCGTTGGGACTACAGCATTGGTTTCAGGGCTTTGTGATATCACAAAGCGGCTCATTAGAATATCAATACAAATAATTCCCACCTACAGAAATCCGAATGGTTGGGGGGTGGGGAGGGGCGAGATTGTGGTTAGAAAGCTTAGATAGCGTTGTTGGTGGTTGAGTGAGTGCATCAGACGAGACGAAGAAGAAGAGCTGCTGCAGAGATAGTGCATCAGAGAAAACCAAGAAGAAGAGCTGCTGTGCTGTAGCTTCAAATTTTCGGCATGTCTAGAAGAATTCTTACAAGTACAACACGCCATAGACGGTGTGCCTACACTCTGTGTTTGAATTTTAAAGATGTGGCGCGACTCTGCGCTTCTCGTCTGGTGTGCGACTGCCTGAAACGCTGCTTTTCACCTCCGTGACCAAACGTCTTTGTTTGGGCTTCCGAAAACAGATGATGTCAGGAAACAGTGGTTGCAATTTATTTTTAACTCTGTTCCTGAGCATTATAAACCCAATTTGCTATTGTGTTTTGTGCTGCATTTTACTGAGGACAGCTTCCACATCACGAGTTAGAAGTGCCGGATTCCCAAAAGCTTTTTTTGAAAGATGGAGCAAGGGGCGTGGCAGTAATGAAACACCGTCTAATCTGTTCGCCAATCACAACGCACAGGGACAGCTAAACAATCACAACACATTTTGTTTTTCGGAAAGCAGACCTTCATCAAAGCCGGAACTAATCGAGCCGTTTGTGCTAGCCTGGGGAGAAAGGTATTTTAATAATGTAAATTATGTGAAAAATAATGCGTTTTTCAAACCACCAAGCATGAGAGCATGTTCTAATACACCCCCAAAACAAAATCAAGACTTTGTAAAAGAGCATAATAGGACCCCTTTAAGGCAACAATTTAGCATATTAGAATGATTTCTGAAGGACATGTGACACTGAAGACTGATGAAAATTCAGCTTTAATCACAGGAATAAATTACATTTTAAAATATATGAAAATAGAAGATAGTTATTTTAAATTGTAATAATATTTCACAATATGACTATTGTACTGCACTTGATTAAATAAATATAGCTTTGGTGAACTTTAAAAAAAATCTTACCAACCCCAAATGTTACTAATTTCTATGATTTTTCTAGGCCGCATCATACAAGAGTTAACAGGTGATAGCACATTTACACATCAAGTACTTAAGTACCAGATTGCTATTCGATTCATTCAAATGAGGCTGCGTTCTAAAATACGTAAGCAATACAGATCAAGCTTCAGTTTTACTGACAGGGTGGGACGCCCCATCATTCTTTATCTCTGGAAGTGAAGGTCAGGCCGTGACTTTTTTCCCCCGTGTTCTGACAAACTCATAAAAGCGCTCATCAAACACAAGCAATGAGAATTTTGTAAGGAACCATTAAAGGCTTCCATATGGACAGCTCTCTATACCAGAGAAGATGAGAGAGCGCTTCACATACATGCACAGCATATGGGCTGCAGGAAAGTAACTTTTGCAGCAGACTTGTGCGATTCGCTCCAGCACTGATAAAAGCTTTATAGGCTGAAGAGCATCACGGTAGGTCAATCTAAAACACTTTTCCAGCCCTTACTGGTGAATACATTTACGCATTCTACACTCGATCGTTCTTGACGAGCTCTTCAGCTGCACACCCACAATGATGGTCTCAAAACGGTTGATTTACAGTAAACCTAACTGTACGAGTCTTTCTGACGTGTTCCTGAAACCAAAATCTTTCCATCTATCTCTGCTACCACCACTGAACAGTCAATGTTATGGGATAAAGCCTCAATATCATCTCACAAAATACGTATTTTCACAGGTGCTTAAAAAAAACTTAGCAGTGCTGTAGAAATCATCATAGATGATGGGTTACAGCAATCATCTCACTGTATTAAACTGCAAGCACTAAAATGACACTGAACTGCTGAGCTGTACACGTCATCGCATATTAAAATACAATCTTTTCCATCCTATATATATATATATATATATATATATACTAAGTTTCCAATATGTCAGAAATGTCATTTTCCATTCTCACAGAAGGCTTTTCGTTAGGTGAATTCCCTTTGGATATGTCTGGTACTATGCCTGACTTTCCAAACACCATTTAAAATACTGATTAAGGCAACATGTGGACTCAAGGGTAAATTCCTGATGAGGTTGTGGTTGTGAACCATTGAGATTCCAGCCAAACTCACTTTCCCCCATAACTGATAGTTTAAGATGAACAGTTCGCCCAGAAGCAAAATGAAACCAAAAAAAATTGACGAAATATAAATCGAGAACAGTTGAACTCAGTGAGTTGAACTCCGATTTGATATGAATCGTTCTGTCCAATTCACGAACCAGACGAACCAGGTCATTAATAAAAATAATTCTCAAATTGAACTGACTCAATGATTAGTGGTTATTGAGTTAACGTCTCACTGGATAAAAAGATTGAGTAAATATATATCTTTTCATACTTTTCAGCAAAAAAAAGCCATACTATGACTTCAAAAGACTTGGAATATAATGCACAAGTAGTATTTTGTTGTATGTCACTATGAACTGGACATAAAGTCTCTTTTTGTGTCCATTTGGGGAGAGTAAATGACAAAATTAAAATTTTGGGCTGAACTTTCCTGAATTAGGCTTTTTTACTAGGCTTTTTACTATAAAGCAATGCCTGTGACTGCAGAGTAAAAATGTTCATGATATGAAATGTGTGCAGTGCACAAACAAACAAAGAAAGGGGAATATGATGATCATCATCTCCAACATTCACAAACGATTATAATGCTGACTCAGAACTCCCACAGGGAAGATAGTGAAGAAATACCAGATTATATATGTACTAACACTGCCAGGCACTGCAACAATAGTTTCCAAACCAAACTTGAAATTGAAATTGGAGAAAAAAAACTTTTGTTTTGTTATTCATGTTGTTTTCAAGATAGATGATGAATAACAGAAGCTTCTCCTCCATCCCTGCATCACGTGGTGAAAAACACCCCGACCCAAACACACACACTTGAGCGTGTAGAACAGAACAGAATCAGCTAGAGGCAATTTCACAAACTAGACTTCTGTTCTGAGTTGTCCAAAAGTTGTTCTCTTAATAAAACCACGTGAAACCCAACTATGAACATGCATTTCTAAATCAACACAGGATGGAGCCAGAAAAAAACTGATTCAGAGTACACAATGCTTGGCCATCCTCAAGAGAGAATACTTCGACTTAGGTTTCATAAACAATTTAAGTCTATGATATGGGAGGTTTCTTGTTTTCTTTTAAGCTGGTGTGCAAACTGCACAATTAATCTCAGACTATGTGCGTCAATTACAAGATCAAGCTCTTCCCAGACATCACATTCTCTCACAAACTCACGCACATAGCAACTGGAATGTTTATTCTTGCCATTAAAAACATGGAGCACATGCCCTCATTTTTTTGAAGATTTTTTTTAGCCCTGCTTCCCAAAACTTCTCTTTCTCACAATTTCATCAGCTGTGGCTCTCTAGCTCGTTGGAACAGTTCGCACACCTGATGACTGGTCGGAAAGATTTCAAACTGTATTTAAACAGGTTTGCAATCTATCCTTGTGTTTGTGATTAGTCTCATGATTGCTTACACTAGAAGAGAGACTCCAATAAGCAACTGAGATAACTACTAAAAGTTAGGGGCATTTGTCCTGATATATGCACAAACTGTATCTCAAGCACTCAAATCATAGAAGTATAGTCAGTATCATTCCTACCATCAATATTCTCTTTCAAAACGGCTTAACAAAACATCCTTCACAAAAGCCTGTCCACTCTGCAAGGTCAGTTTATCACGTTTCCATTCCTGAGATCAGTACGGGCTAATCTGATACTGTGCCCACATCCAAGAAATTAAAGGCAAGAAATGTAATAATAAAAAGAATGGAACATTTACAGAAATGATTAGACACCATAACATTTTAAAACAGTTCTCTCTTTGACTTTCATAAGAGCGTCCAAGAATCCCTTGTCTTAACCAAATTACATACAGTATATAAAATTATATATATACTGTATATATACGTATATATATATATGAACAAATATGTGTGTATACACATATTTTCAAATATGTATACACAATATTTCATATTAATATTATACTTTTTATAATTTAACATCATAGAAATATAAATTAAAGAATGATATTATGACATAATGAATAAATGAATATGCAAAAACTACATAAATCAATCAAATGCCAGAACTCAAACCAATCTCCTGCAGGGCTCATTAATATGCCATTAACTCTGGGAGCTCTTTAGTGCTGGTCCCATGTCAGGGCTCTGAGTGGAACATTCTCACCCAGTAGTTTTGTAATCAGAGGCTGCAGGCCTGCTGTGAGTGGAGACACCATCCTAGTATTAAGGACAGGGATCTGACTGTGAACTCATTAGCACACAGGCATAAACTGCAATGGTCTAATAGCAGGGCAAGTCTGGGCTATGGTGGTTTTCATATAGTGTTGAAATGTAAACTAAAATCTATGTTGCCAGTCAAAACATGTTTTTTTCTTCTTCCAAGTTTAACTACTGTTAATCTGACAAGCCAACTTAAAAAAATAGTGCTCATTGAGTGACATGCTAAAAACAAAAACAGTGATACAGTTAATAAAAGAGTTAATAAAAAACAGTTAATAATTGCCTAGACACACTGCAAAAAATATCCTGTATGAAAGTCATATACAGATGTGTCTCTTTTTTTGATTCAATTATAATTTTATGAAAAATGAACAGAATATGCAATATCGCCACTTACAGCAAAGGATCTAGATTAATACAAGACCAAAAACAACACAATATAGATTTAATATAAATTTAAGGAATGATTATTCTTATTAGTATTAGATGACAGTTCATTAGAAAATAAGATCATTCATGATTCTTTTCTCTTACCATTGTAATTAATAGCTGGCAGGACCACGGACATCTTGGGGCGGCTGCCCTTGTTGTGGTTGGTGGCGGGAAGGAGGAGGTGATCCTGTAAGCAAAAGAGGAACAGTCATCAGCCAGCCACAAAAACACATGCATGAGGAGAGTTTGTTACATTGCTAAATTGCTCTGATCACAGTTTAAGAAGTCTGAAGCATCAACTTGGTTGCTGAAAATGTCTGATAGTGTTGGACAGTAAGAGTGAGACAATATGACATTTGTAATTTATTTTAATACTTTTAATTAAAAAAAAAACATAATATTGTGAAATATTGTTACAATTTAAAATGACAATTTTTAAAAAGAGTGTTCTCCTGATGATGGACTCAGAAACATTAACATTAGCCAATGTGAGAAAGGCCTTTAGTTGCTTAGAAGTTAGCCTGCAGTCCTTTGAAACCTAGTGGACTTTTACACGTCTTGCTTTTAAGAGTGTTCTTTGTTGGTCGACCACTCCTTGGGAGGGTAACAGTGGTCTTGAATTTCCTACATTTGTATACTATCTGTCTGACCGTGGATTGGTGGAGTCTGAACTTTTTAGAGATGGCTTTGAAACCTTTTCTGGCCTGATGAGCAACACAAACTCTTTTTCTGAGGTGCTCAGAGATCCCATTTATTTGTGCCATGATACACTTCCACAAACATGACCAAACTTTGATAGATCCCTGTTCTTTAAATAAAACAGGGCACACACGGACACCTGATAGTTACCTCACTGATTGAAAACACCTCTGAACAGATGGACTCTAATTTCACCTTCAAATGAACAGCTAATCCTAAAGATTCACATACTTTTGCCGCTCCAGAATGGATATGGGATCATTTTCCTGAAAGAAATAAATGACAAAGTACTATTTTCATTCGAATTTGTTTGATGGGGTTCTATGTGTAAACACTTTCAGGACTGGATTTGGATCATGGAAAATCTGATGATTTTTTTGGTCGTGTTTGTTATTTTAAGCAGAAATATGAAAATTTTAGTACAAGGGTTCAAAAATATTTAAAGGCTTAGCAGCTGAAACTTAACATTGCTTAAAGCGGGAATGGAAGCAGAAAGTTTCTTGAAGGTGCCTCATAATTTTTGTGTGTTGCGAAATATCAATTTGGGAATTAAGAAAATGTAAAAATTATATAATTAGGCCGTACAGAATTGTTTTTGTCCATTGGTAGTAAAATATCGATTGGCTTTAGTACAAATGGAGAAGGTCTCCTGTAGAACACACAGTTGGAAGAGCATAACACGCATACGGATAAGGAAAAGACACCGAGCTGTGAAGGAATTGTAATAACATGCATGTATTATTAATGTCTGTGTGATGGATGGGAAATGGGTCATGGATTTGTGACGTATAATCACTCACAGGTACGGACTTCAGTAATGTTGCCTTCCCGCTCCCCCCCCGCCCCCCCCCCAGAATACCATCTGAAAGATGTGCAGGAAATTGAATTCACAATGGGACTCAAATAGTTTACCCCAAAATTAAAATTCTCTCATTAATTATTCATCTTCATGTCATTCCAAATCCTTATTATTTTCATTCTTTAATTGAATCCAATTCTTGAGCTCCGTTTTGGAACAACATGATGATATGGGATTTTTAAGACAAAGAAAAAAACAAAACTAAAGGAACAAATTGAAGGCAACACAATACATTAACATATTCTTTAAATGTAAATGTCTAGGGAGTACACAACGACTTGTATTAGCAAAACTTTGTTTGTCCATTACTTTTTAGCTTTAGGTTTAATACTGGCTCCCAACCAGTAAAATAAATAAATAAATACTTTTTACTGTACCTTCTGATAACACTGCAAGAAAGTAATGTTGTTCTTCAGTATTTTTCGTCTTGTTTTCCAGTATAAATGTCTAAAGATTCTTAAAACAAAATGTTTTATTTAAGTTGTTTCCAGATATTTGTACTGGAACAACATCAAGAACGGAAGAACAACATTACTTTTTAATGATTTTTATGACTTTTTTTTTTTTTTTTAAATGTCATGATGTGATCGTTCATGATCTTGAGAAGCAAAATGACACAAGAAGTCTTACTATCTGAGAATTTGATCAAAATGAAGTGAGTTTTATTAAAACAAGAACAGATAGGACTAAAAATGGGCTAAAAACCTAATTCAGTTTCAAAAATACTGAGGAAGATATTACTTTTTGCGGTTTTTATGCAACATTTATTGGCATTACTATGAATTCAAGATTTTTGCTGATTTAAGACATTTTTTAAGGCCTGTGGTAAGTAAATGAAGACAACATTTTCACTTTTGGGTGTTCAGTTCTGTTCCTGATTAAAAAGATGTGCTTGTCATATCAAATATGACATTCATTTCATAAAGATTATTACATTTGTGTTACACCTTATTCTGGCTTATTCTTCCTCTTCCCCAAACCTCTGTGGTTCTCTAGACTAGATTATGACAATGAGGTCTTTTAGGAAGAGCAGTGGCCAAATTCTTTCTTTGTTTCCAGCAGGTGACGTGGAACATCTCTGAAACCTGTGGGTGCAATTCTATGATTCAATATCCTCCAGAGGAAAGGTGGAAGAGAGACATAAAGAGTGAAAGGGCAAGTGACTGTGGAGAAAGGTATGAGTTATACCAATCTAATCAGATAGATATGAAATTCCCGCCAACTCTAAAGTGTGATAGGCTCAAAGGGAGCTACAATCAGAGGATATTATGATTGGCTTACATGAGGATGACAATGGAAACATCCCCAGGGCAGTTTGAAAGTTTGCAGCAACTCTGGGAGATCAGAGAGCTTGATTCAATGGAACAATGAAATAAACACTATTAAGATGCAAACACAGTCCAGAAAGAGATGGAGGGCTCACTGCACATGAAGGGGAGAAAAGACAAATAAAACAGGACAAGCAAAATCTCAGAGACACATGCCCATAAACCTAGGAAACAAAATAAACACATTTTGAAATTAAAAATGAAGAAAAATGTATCAAATGAATTTCCACATTCTTTCCGTTCTCTAAAGCCATTAACAAACACTTTAATCCTTTATTTAAAAATGGTCTCCACTGTAAGTAACACATTCTTGAAGACAATCAGAAGAGGCCTCATTTAACAAGCCAAAGATCAACAGGCACTGTTTAGCAATAGTCCAGAAAGTAGAATGAGAATTTAGACTGGTGACACTTCAAATGCTGAGTGAGTGGTCTAGCTCAATTTGAAGGACTGGTTCACCCAAAAATAATGTTTTATTTACTAACAAGTTATTTGAACTCATAATTATTATTTTTTCTTTTGTATATCAATAAAGGTAGGTGACACTTTTCATTTTTGGTTGAGCTATCCATTTTTAAGTGTAATACTAATGCTAATATATTGTACTCCTGTGGTTTTCTCCAATACATATATTTTTTTTCTTCAAAAGAAAACTTCATTGTGAACCCCAGGTCCTGTGCATCATTAGTAATGCAACATTAGGGAAAAGCAAAAACAACCTTTTATAAAGTTAATGCATTTGAGTTTTAGATGGCCAGAATTGCAACCTAATGGGTTAGGCTTTAACCTTTTTTAGGTTCTTTAATGGAGGTCACCATTTGAGGAGGTTTCTGGAGAAGCGGAGTCAATATTGTGAAAGTTTAACTTCCCAAAAGACTGAACAAACCTAGAGAAATAACCAAACATAAAAAAACAGGGCAGTGTCTGAATATGACTAAACCGATCAAACATCCTCTTGCTCAACTCGTGTATGATGGAGCTCATTTTTTGGGCTGAGATTAATGAAAACTAAAAACAGTCAATTTTTCAGTCTTTAAATCAAGTTTAGTTTGGAAAAAAAAGTAGTTGGCAAAACAGTCCTTAGCATCCACAAAACATCTTTATTTTCTGATTATGAGTCATCGACTTGGTGAGTCATTTCTTTGCTTTAGTTTCACAAAAAAAGAGAAGTGGAGACCTGTTCTCCATTACCAAAAAAATCAACAGGATGAAAAGAGAGAGTGATACCATCTACTGTCACATCCCATGCAAACTGCTGAAATATTTTAGTGAGCTAATTTTGCTTTGGGCCACTGCGATTCGTCTGAACACGGATACGCCCGCCCGCCATTCCCTTTGTAACAAAAGAGATTAAAATATTATTTTTCAAATATGTAGGCCAACATTATTCACATCTTCCGAGTGAATAATCAAAAGCGGGTACTGAGGATATGGAAAAAAACATCTTTAAACATACAAGGAATAAGGAAGGAACTGATGAAAGATGACATGCAATTTGACTGAAACAGAAATAAATGTCCAGATTACTACAAATACACTCTGACTCCAAATGAATGACACACAGCTTGAGATCATGTACATGTGCACAAATATTAGGCCTGAACCATCTGAATAACTCTTAGCTGATTAAGTCTTTCACAGCTCACTTTTTGTATGTGACGTTTAGGGGTGGGTGAATCTGACATCGAAAGCACTACTATAATAAATAATGTGCAGCAAAGTGGTTACAGCATGTGTCCATGAAATGTTGCGAAGAACAAACAAAAAGTCTTGTTTAGTTGATCCATATAGCCTCAAACAAATCTTAAATAGATTTTGATGAATCTATGCCACTGAATCATAAATGCCCAGGGAATACCAGACTGAGAGGGATGGTAGTTAAAATTTATTGCAAAATTTAATAGGAAAGGCACGTTTGTAGCACATTTCAGTCAAATTCATAACACAGCTGCAATACTTTAACAATTAAAACGTTAAACTTTGATGATATTGCTGGTTACAGCTCCTAACTGTTTTATGTGTCAACACAGGCTGATAGAGCCATTTTATACCAAAACAAACAAAAACTAAAAATAATCATTTAAAAAATATAGCATTAGACTGCTCAAAGGATCATTGCCTGGTAAAGCTGAATTTTCATCAGTCATCATTCCAGGCTTCAGTGTCAAACGATTGTTCCAAAATTATTGTAATATGCTGTTTTGCTGCTCAAGAAATGTTTTATTATCATCAATGTTGAAAACAGTAGTAGCTGCTTAATATTTTTGTGGAAATAGTGATGCATTTTTTACGTTTCAAGTTCAAAAGAACAGCATTTATTTTTAAATAGATTTTTTTTTCAAAATTTCACATGTCTGTCTCTTTGGACCAATTTCATGCATCCTTGCTGAATAAAAATATTAATTTGTTGTTGCCCCCACACCTTTGAATGCTAGTGTACAGCATAATTAGTGAAATATATTTAATTTGTATTAAACTTTATACAGTTAAAAAAAAACACACAGATCAGCTTACTAAATTGTATATATTCATTTCAATATCACAGAGACATGCCAAATACTAGTGAGGTGGCATTACAAGAACCACAGTGTGCTTTATTTCAAACAAGAATGATCGTTTAGAAACTGAAAAAAAAAAAAGCTTATAAAGACCTCCCAAGATCTAGGGACACATGCTAGAAGATTCTCTGACATGCCATTAAGGTGGAAGAGTCTCAAGTGTCCCTTTATGATGCTGTGTGGGCTCTAAAACCAATTAACCACATCCATGTGTGGCCACAGGCCGATAGAAAGCAGACAGATGGGCGAACAGACAGACAGGCAGATAGATGTGGAGGTCCACTTACCCGGCGGAAAGAGATCACATAGAATGTGTCCCCTCTTCTGTTGAGTTCATCAAAGAAGTCATTGTAGGTGCGGTGAGGGGCGTAATACACCTGCAGCTCGCTGCTGGGAATCCTGCATACAGGATATGAAAACACTTTAAACTCTGATTTACATTTTGCCATAACAACTGCCTGTGCATGTTTTAATGTTATTACTGCAGGTAAAAACATGAACTGAATAGGAAATGTTATACACGCTGCTTATTTTCATTAAAAAAAAAAACTGTATTTAGTTTACCTATTGTAATAAAATAGCATGCAACTTTAGAGCAAGCGAAAAGTCTAATTACAGTTCTCACAAATCTCTTGATAAGACACTTTCTTTCCTGTGTGAATGTGGCCTTTCCACTGTTGTCAGTGTGAAGCAATGGAATGACAGCCATGTTGATTTTTGGCCCAATCCACTGCTGAGGTCAGCCAAACTACAGCAGCCAAAAATATGATTTACCCTGAGGGAGAGCAAGTGGCCCACACAAAAAAAAACTAAATAAAAAGATAAAACAAACAAAAAAAACATGTAGGAGGATATGTCTGTCAGTCAGGTGTAAAAACAGTTTTTTTCCCCCAATAAGCCAGGATAGATTTTAAGTCAACAGAATTGGCATTCATAACTCATTGTACTGTAATGTGACATTTCCAAGTGACTTGATTTTATACATCTGGAATTGATAGGCCTGTGAAAAGTGGGCGTTTCAAAAGGCAGTTTGTAGTCCTTTGTGGAAGTCTCCTCTCTTAAAACACACCAGCATCCACTTGCAGGGTGGCTATTTAACTGGGACATGACTTGATATCAGTTTCACCCTTGAGAACATCTCGTATTTATTGGGTTAACTACTGGCAAAATTTGATATTAAAGACTGAATGACCTGCAACAACAGCTTAAAATAATGCCTAAATAGCAATTTGGCTATGGGTTAAATCGCTTATTATGAAAGATTACGGAAAAAAAAAAAAAAAAAAAAAAAAATTCTTGGATGTGGTGCCAAAAAAAAAACAGCAAAAAAAGAAATCTAATTATGTGTGGCATAGTTTGAAATTCCCTTAAGCATTACTGGACTTGACGACAGCTTTGAAAAATGACCTTAAAAAGAAGAAAAAAAAAGCTGGGACAGAATTCTGTACCTCTACACTCTTCAGAATTCTGTCAAATCTACCACCTACTTTGGCAGATCATGAATTGTGTTGTCTTGTAACACGTAAATTCAAACTGTCCAGAGACCATTTCTCAGAATGCACATTAGTGAATATTACAACATTTACACAAAGTTCACATTACACATAAAAGGACAAAAATACATTTTTTAACAGTTTTTTTTTAGCAAATACCCAATGAAAAAGGCTATATAGCACTGATACAACACTGCAGACTCAAGAACTGACACTCATATAATACCACAATGACAGGGACTAAATAATATGCTGTTTGGGCTGAATGATGTCGAATGAATTCTTCACACAACTTACTTTTCAGAGGAATCTGTGTACTGGATCTGTGTCATGATCTGTGGTACCTCAGCCCGTTTATCTGCTGCTTTCTGTTGGACAAAGAAAATAAAAACGTAACTTTCTTTTACCAAATTATAAAAGCAAATATGAGCTCATGCATATTTCCCTGTGTCTCACTGTGCGTGCTTTAATATCTCTGCAATTGAGCTCCTGTCATTGTATGTTATGCTGATAAAGAACATCTCTATCAGACTGTGTTTAGTTCTGTGCTGTGTTGACAGTGTACAGAATCTGGGAAACTGCCATCTGTCATTACACCCATCCATCTTCAATCATCCAACATCTCAGCACCCTGAATGACGACAGAATTTACAGAGTGGCTCAATCCTGATGATGGAAAGCAAACATTGTGGCAGTACCAGAGTACACATCCTTGT
Organism: Sinocyclocheilus anophthalmus; assembly: GCA_018155175.1. NCBI lineage: Eukaryota > Metazoa > Chordata > Actinopteri > Cypriniformes > Cyprinidae > Sinocyclocheilus > Sinocyclocheilus anophthalmus. The sequence continues at coordinate 983,630 of JADLZN010009233.1, forward strand.
TGATTATAATGGGAGAAATCTAGTTTTGTTTTCTTTGAGTTGTTGTTGTTGTTTATGGTGAGGACATTATTTCTCTGGAGTTAGAAGTTCCTGTTTAAGATCACCAAGTCTTCTGTGCTGGAGATTTTTCCAGATCAGAAGGCCTTTAATGTGGTGGAAACACATGGAAGGGTTCCAGATTGGGTGATGGGAACTTATCGATATGTGTGTGCTTGTGTCTGTCAGGGCAGTTTCCCAACATAAGGCAGACCCTTCAAACACAAGAGTAGCTTTTCAAACAATCAACTTGCTGTACATTACGCTTCTCTAAATCATAACACGCTGTCCATCCAACTGCTTTCACTATTAGTTATCTGATAAAAATAAATAAGGAACTAATACAAACAAGTACAGTCTGATTAATTCTGCCAGCATAAATCGTACAGCTTCACATTAAGCCAGAATGTGGTGTAGGATATCAGACCGAATCAGACAATCTAAGATTTGGTCAAAACATGGTTGAAAAATGAGGAGCCCAAAATTCCACAAGAGGCCCAAAACACAGGATGTCATAAATCAGACCCCAGCCTCTCTGAAGCAAGCCTAAACCTAAGACCCTGTCACAGAACAGTTTTCAACATTAACACAAAAGAACACATTGACAAGTCCAAGGAGATTGTAAATTTTGGGCGCAAGGTATCAAGAATAATGGTCAAAAGAGATGACAGCATGACCATCACGTGATAGTAACCACAATCACAAGCTCTTTGGATTGACTTCCACCACGAGTACCGACAAGAACAGGAGGGAGACTGAAATTCCTTATGAGAGACCTCTTAATCTCTGGTCTTCATACGTTCACAGAATGGCACGGAAACTGCCTTTTCATGCACCTAAATTACACTAAAAGGACTGGTGAGCAACTAATAATTGCTATACATAATTCTATATTGTGTATGTAACCCACACGTTTAACCATGATGTCTTAATCATTTATTGTGTATGTTTTGTTAATAACTATTGAAGAGCTTAAGGGGTCATATTCATGCTTGGTATGTGTGAGTTTGAATTTTCATGCTTGAAACGTTTCTCCCAGTCAATTCTTGGTCAAATGTATCATATCCTCGTGATAGAAATCATGTCCAAAATCATACTCTACAAGAGCGGGAAAAACGCAGGTCATGTGAATGATGAGATAACAGCTGATTTATGAATGGGAAGGAGAAACATCGCAACACCCCGAGCTATAATTGGTCAAGACACCATTTGGGATGTGTCCAACAGCCATGTTTAAAATACTCAGGACACCATCAAACTTAACGCGCGCTTTTTGGTCTTTTGCCTTTTTCCTTTTTGCGGGTCTGACTTTTTGTGTCTAGCTTTTAGCCATGCGGCTTTTAGCTTTTCACTCCTAGTCATGTTTCTTTAGCTTTTGAGCGTGGTCTGGCTTACACGCCAGCTCCTCCAAAACCATGAGAAGAAACGCCACCTGGTCTCATCAAACTTTACACCTATTTCTATTCTAGTAGTTTTATTTTCCGTGGCGACGTTTCGTTTCTGAGTTACAGCATAACGGAGCATCTTCCAGAGAGTGCGGCTACCCATTCAACTGCAGGCCCCAGCTCCGAGTCGCCAGCCAGACCACAATCAATGGCTCCCAAGACTGAACTTACAGCCAATCAGCTACCTCGGGAAACCCCTTTCAGCAACCCGACAAGAAAGGGAACCCCGCAACACAGAAACGCAAGTACTCCAGATTCTAGCTGAACTGGTGCATTTTATATAAATTTTAACCTCATTGAGGAAATCAGTGCGAGGGTTAATTAAGTGATTGTTGGTTGTTCAGATCTATGCAATTGCACTTATTGCTGTAAATTTGGGATTTCACATTTTCATTCTCTTTATTTATTTCCTCTCTCTCTCTTTCTGAAATCTTGTGTGAATGCGTGTGTTCATGTGGTAGATTAGTTTATATGTCTTAGATTTAACCAATAAAGCCTTATTTATATGGAAAAGATAAGTATCTTGTGTTTTGTTCTTACAAATTAATGTCTTAAACTGCCGATCTTGTTACTATGATAATTAATAGTGTTTTCACTATATTTTGGGTATAAATATCCATTGCAGAGTTGATGTTGTGCGGCTCGTTCAATGGCCGTCTCAGCGATCAGCCGTAAAACAGTGATTCTGTCCTACTTCCCTTACATATTAATGGTGGAGTTCCCTCTAAAATCTTAAATGATTCCCTTTGAAGCCGAATTAGGGGACTAGTTTCCCTATACAGTCATTGGTGGAGAATTGCGGGCGCTAACCTACATTGGGAGCAAAAAGCCAAGTTATTTCCTATTTCCATTCTCGGATGAAAATCTGAGAAGGCTGTGAAGATGTGTCTGGGTGTGGGTGTGTTGCGTGGGTGTGTGGCGTGTGTGACCGTACGCAGAGCCCGCCAGCGCGCGACCGCTTGAATGCAGAGAAGGCTTAACTCGAGTCCGCCTCTCCGTTGTTGAACTGCAGTAAGTGTAACTTCAAGTTAACATCTGAGATCGTACAATAAGGTAGAAGTTGAGCGTGTTCCTCATTTTTGTAATGCCTTGTTTTATAGATGAATTGATTTCATTGCGTGTTCCAGTGTTTTTCAATAGCTATTTTCCCTGCAGGGAATCTCAGTCACCGTTTGCTGAATGGAGCTAAACTGCAGTAGTTAAAAGGAAAATAAATTGGTGTATTAAGAATAGTTTTGAGCGTGTTCCTCAATCTGTTTATCAAAGCCTTATTATTCATAGTTTGATTTCAAATGCGTGTTCCATTGTTATGCCATGCTATTCGACTCCCTGAGTTAAACATTACGAGAATAATGCTTTTCTGCCTGTGAATGTTCACAAAGTAAATTTAATTTTGCTTAACACTGCGTGTAAGTGAATATTACTTTGCAACAACAGCGACGCAAAATTGTGTTTACGGGTCCACAGAAAATGGCCAGAGATTTGAAAGATCTGCTGAGAGCGTTATCACTGGTGCCCCTAACTCGGCAGCACCAAGCTGCTATTGAATAAAAGTTTTAAAATCCTAACTCGAACACCAGAGGTTTTAAGCGACCCCATATCGTAAAACCAACCAAAGCGGTGGTGGTTATTTGTACAGTGTTGAATGCGCCGATATTTCGGTAATATATGATTAAAAACTGTATGTACTGCCACTTCACATGCTAGCCACTAGAGGCTTGATTTTGGTTTTGCCATAGTTACGATCGTGACACGAAGTCTGAACTACTCCGAAGCAACTCTGAAACTGCGCGCCACGCGCAGCACAGGGACGCATTGGAAAACAAAAACCCCACGGGTGGGCTAAGCTCACGAACCGTGTTTACATTGAAGTCTATGTTAAAGCCATTAGCCTCAAAGGTTAGCAGTTAGTATTAACATCCAGTGGTTGAATGCAGTGTGTTTGGGCAACGATGAAGTGATTTAACCCTTTAAACATCTAAACTAATACACCTGTTGGTCTCTTTCTCTCTCTTATTCCTCCCTTTCCTCACTTCTTACCACTTTATCTTACTTTACTAGAAAGGGAAATACTAACTCACAATTATTAATTGTGCCAAATTCAAATTTAATTAAAACATTAAATTTATTTGGAATCATTCAAATTTCCCCCTCCGATCATTTCACATGATCATTATTTCTAGTATTCCATCTTATGCCTAATCGTCTTAGGTACAAATAAGCCTTGAACTTTTAAAGTTTAATAAACTTATTCTACCTAATTGATTTTATCACCTATCAATAAATTCTATTCAGACTTATACTTAATCATTATTTTATTGCGTTTTACCCCTTTTCTTCCTGTGGTTATACACTTAGCCATTATTGTTTTATTTTGATTTCCTTCGTTATTTAATTTCCTTTCTACTTACTTTGCCCATTTATTACTTTTAATTTTACTTTACCATTCGTGTTCCTCTGGAGACCCTAGCTTGGGAACGACACACCCGAGCCCTAATATGATATCCCTCACTACGAGTTAAAATAAATTAGAAAGACAACTTTCTTTCACTCAAATTTTATTTTTATTTGATTAGTTGTGCAGCAACTAAGAACAACAACTATTCTACTCATAGTTGAGCATAACAGCATCAGAGCCTGCTAGTGGACGCGATCCACTCAGTTTACTGAGTAAACTCCTGAGCTCTCCTTCCCTTTTCTCCTGTCACCTCCTGCTTTCTTTCCTCTTTACTCTTCACATGCGTAGGGACCTGTAAGAACCATCAATCAATTCTAAGTGAATGAAATACACAATCTTGTCAAAGAAGACGAATCATCCTTATGAATTTGATTGTAATCAACCCCTCCTTGTTCTTCCTAACCTCCCTACATTCGGAAACGCAATCCAAATTTTAGCATCTCATCCACCGCTGAGATCGATTTAATAGAGATAAGTGTTGAACAACTGTCGCCTTCGCAGTCTTCCTGGTGAGCGGCCCAACTGTAAGGTTTACGGTGTCAATCCTGTCAGACTAAGGATAGATATATCAACATTATTATTGCATTCTTTTGTTTAAAAAAGAGATTTAATAATATTGTTTAACTTCTTTATAACCACATTCAATTGAAAAAAAAAATTATCTCAACCAAAAAGGAATTGTTTTTTTTTCTGAATTGTTTTTACCTTTTTCTCTCTTTTTCCTATTCCTCGTTAGAAGTGACGAAGTCTTTGCATCCCTAATCTACTTAGACACCTGAGACCAACACAATCATCACCACACTTCACTAGTGGGTCACAGTCACTGATACCACACTTAGTTGTCCCACCACACATAGGCTTCTACTCCAAACAGATCTGTGTCAGTCTCTCTTCACCCCAGCGTGTCAACATGCCGCAGACTGCAGACCCCATTTCCCATGGGGAAGATGTGAAAACTTGGCTGAGAGGCATGACAGACAGCATCACCCCCAAGACATTTGAACTGTTATTATTTTTAATAATAATCCTAATCCTGAGAAGATTCCTGACACAAGATTCAAGCCAGAACAACAACCACGAGGAGCTAGTCAAAATCACCAGCTCCCTAAGCTACGCCTTCACAACCCAGCTGAAACTGAGCGACAAGCACATCACCCACCTTCAAGAGGAGCTGACACGTGCTCAACGATGCATAGACAAGCTGAAAGTGAAAGTTCAAGATCAACTCAAAACAACCAACGAGAGGGAGCAGGAAACAACGGAACAAATTATGAAACTCCAAGCAGCCCTGGCAGCAGCACAGCTCGACCAACAACATTCAAAGGCTGTCCAGAAAGACCTGGTAAACAGACTCCAGTATGCCGAACAGCTACTAGAGAAAGCCAAGAATCACATCAGAGACAAGAATGTTGAAATTAGTACCCTGAAAGACCACCTTGAAAGGTATAGAACTGAAATGGACAATCTGACCCAACAACTAGACGATACCAACGATGAGCTCTACATGGTCAGAAAAGAACTCAAAGATGATTATGAGCTGAAACAAGAGCCAAGAAAAGAGACACATCTCTCAACCTCACCACTGCTGAGGAGAGCAGAGTCCCACATCCAATAACTTGCATACAATGAAAGAAGCGAAGGGCCACAACCCAAAACCTCAACTGCCTTCGCCACACAAGCCTTTCCTGCAAACGAAAGAATACCTCCCATCCAAGCAGACATGGGAGCTGCACATGGGATGACCATCAAATACCTCAACAAGCTGTCTAAAAACATCAGAAAGTTCAACCCGAACTCCACAGAGGGCCACGACATCCAGGCCTACCTGAAAGATATCGAGTTTTATCTGGAAATGAGACCTCATGTGACTGACAAAGACAGGTAATACCTCCTTAGAGCCACATCCAGTCCTGAGATACGAAACTTCCTAAATCGACAGCACAGTCAAACAAAGTCAAACTACCGGCTACTTCGTGAGGTCCTGATTAAAGAATTTACAGACCCTGAGTCTGAACATGGACTGTTAACTGCTTTGGAGATCAAGCAAGGTCGACAAGAGGTTCCACAAGCTTACTACAACCGACTCCGACAAGCCTACTTTGGTGCACACAACGAACCTGACCTTGAAGAGGATGTGAACTTCAAAAGCCTCTTCCTAAGAAACCTGCACCCTGGAGCCAGCCATCATCTAGGCGTCATGGCCTGTCCACGCTCTCCTGCACATCCAACCGGCATGCCGTTGCGTGACCTAACACAGAAGGCCTATAACAAGCAGAAGATGGCCTCAAAGAAAACATCCACACTCTTGAACTCCGTCACCAAGGACTCAAGTCTTGCACTGGACGACACCCAGTGGCATCACGACACCAGAGTCTTCCATCAAGAGCACAGAGAACGTGACCCCCATGTCCACGACAGCTTTCAGCCCAGCCGCTGCAAAAATCCATGGGAACAGCCACGCTTCTCAAGAAACCCAAAAGATAGGAACAACTGGAAACCTAACCAGAAATCCAAAGGTAATCGCCTGACTAATCCAAGAGCAACTCGTGTGAGTAAGCAACAACAAAACCCACCTCAGCACCACTCAGACATGCACAGTGATGAGTATGCAGAAGAGCAAGACAGCTTATCATCAGACGACATGGAACAAGTCATGAGACAAATTAAAGATTTCCTTCAGGGAAAGCTGAACATGGATGACCACAAAGTAGAGTCATGCTCGCTGTGACCAGCGACAGAAAGGAAGGCCGGTGATCACCTGGTACACCACAACAGAGATGACAAGCACCTGTTCAACAACAACCCAGAACGAGCAAGTCTCTCACGGACAACTGTTGATGAAACTCTGAGGTACAAAAGAACATCACCTCAGTCACCCATCACTCAATAACAAACTGTCAAATCAACTCCAAGAACCACATACCTGTCTGTGCAACAGCAACCACCCAAACACAGAAGGTCAGAAAGTCTGCCACAACCAGAAGGCATCACAAGAGAAATGCAACATAGGAGACAAAGTTTACACCCCAGCTTCACACAGCCATGCCAAACTACCTCCAACTGTCTGCTAAAGAACTTCCTGCCTCGCTGGACTGACCCCCATTAGATCATGGACACGCACTCATCCAAGCCAAGGATGCAGAGAGCCCGTCTTCACTGACATACAAGAAAAAGGGGGAGACAACACAGACTGAAACAGATCTGACCACCCATACTAAACCTACACCATTAACCCACACACAACATTACCTACACCCAGATGTAACCACATCTACTGATAACACATTCAACAAAAATTTTCTTCCCACAAGTAGAATATCCAAAATTTAGCGTAACATAAAGTTACATATGCCCACAATGAAGAAATATGCAGCCATCCTCACAACAGGTAGAACACCTGACACTAATTTAAGGTACATGACACACTAGCTGCACACAACATCCTAGCTCAACAGTAGTTGTAAGCCATGCTAGGAAACTCCACAGCAGCTTAGGTTTGTCAACGTTTTCTGTTACCTATCTCTGATTCCTCCTCTTTTCTTAGTAGGGAAAAACACCTAGACACCCTGCAAGGGTCAAGGGTTTGATATTAGGATTGACTCACCACACCTAATATCTGCCAGTAATTCTAAAGCTGAATGGAAGCCAGAAAGCTCCATGCACGATAGGTCAATTAATTTAATTGCAAATGATGTTACTAGAAAATGAACAGTAAAATTTTTAAATTAAGACAACCTAGAAGAACAAAACAAAGTTATCCGCAAAATTTGATTTACGAATCAACGTACGGAACCAAATTATAAAAATTTCCAGATTGAACTAAAACATATTCAATTTACTAAACTATTTTGACTAATTGACCACGCTACCAACCTGTACCTAAATAACCTGTTGCTGACAGCTAAAGAAACTGTCATGGAGCGTGTTTGTTGGTTTGCTGTTGTTGTCTGCCTTCTTCTGCTTTGTTTCTCCACGCATCGCCGATGCTCTTCAACTCAACACATCGCCAGGCATCGAGGGGTGGATCTAGGAACTATCGACCACGAACTCAGACAATAGAAGATCTCGGTCAAACAACCGGAGCTTGGACGGACGACCGGTAGTCACAAAAATCAACTGAGGCCCAAGACAACCTAGGATGTCATAAATCCGACCAAAGCACTCTCGGAAGCAAGCCTAACCTAAGAACCTTCACCACGAACAAGTTTCAACATTAAACAAAAGAACACTTATTGACAATTTCAAGGAGATTGTCAATTTTGGGGCAATTTATCAAGAATAATGGTCAAAAGAGAGGCACCGGCATGCTATCACACGAGCGTCCCCTACAGTCACACGCTCCTCGTCAATTGACTTCCCCCAACTTTCCGACACGAAAGACCAGACGAGACTAAAAGTCCTTAAAGACCTTTTTAATCTCTGGTTTCATACATATCACACAGCACATGGCCCGGAAACCTGCCTTCCATGAACTAAATGACACTAAAAACAGGATGGTGACCAGCTAATAATTGGAGGACATAACTCCATTTCGTATCTAAACCCACATGTTAACCATCCTGTTTTTAATCATTATGTGTAGTATTGTTAAATAACTATTGAAGAGTTAAGGGGTCATTATTAATGCCTTCATCAGGTATGTGTGAGTACTTCGATTTTCCATGCTTGAAACGTTTCTTCTAATCAATTCTTGGTCAAATGTATCATGTTCTCGTTATAGAAATCATGTCCAAAATTTATACTCTACCAGAGCGGGAAAAACGTAGGTCATGTGAATGATGAGATAACAGGTGATTTATGAATGGGAAGGAGAAACATTGCAACACCCCCAGCTACAATTGGTCGAGACACCATTTGAGGTGTGTTAAACAGCCCGGTTTAAATACTATAAACACCATCAAACTTGGCCTTTTTGGTAATTTTGTTTTGCGGGTCGACTTTTGGTGTATGAGCATTGGCAGCACATGCGGCCCTTTTAGCTCTATTTGCACACTCCTAGTGTCATGTTTCTTTAGCTTTGAGCGTGGTCTGGCTTACAGCCCAGCTCCTCCAAAACCATGCGAGAAACGCCAACGGGTCATCAAACTTTAATCTATTTCTATTTCTTTAGCTTGTTTTATTTTCCGTTGAGAGTTTCGTGTTCTGAGTTAAGCCGAACGCCGCATCTCCAAGAGTGCTGTCTACCCTTCAACTGCAGACCCCAGCTCCGCGTCGCCAACCAACGCCCAACCACTGGCTTCCCAAAACTAACTTCCAGCCAATCAGCGACCGCGGTAAACCCCTTTCGGCAACCAGACAATAAAGGGAACCCCCGTACAGGCAACGCAAGTACCTCCAGATTCTAGCTGAACTGGTGCAGTTAATATAATTTTAACCTCATTGAGGAACTCAATGCGATGGTTAAGTGATTGATGGTTGTTCAGGTCTAAGCAATTGCACATTTTGCTATAACTTGGGATTTCACATTTTCATTCTTTTTAATTATTTCCTCTCTCTCTCTTTCTGAAAATTTGTGTGAATGCGTGTGTTCATGTGTCAGATTAGTTTATATGTCTTAGATTTAACCAATAAAGCCTTATTTATATGGAAAAGATAAGTATCTTGTGTTTTGTGCTCACAAGTTAATGTCTTAAACTGCCGATCTTGTTACAGTGCTAATTAGTGTTTTCACTATATTTTGGATATACATATCCCTTGCAGAGTTTATGTCATACGGCTCGTTCACTGAATTGCTTGCCGTCTCAGTGATCAGCCGTAAAACCAGTGATTCTGTCCTAATTCCCTTACATAGTAATGGTGGAGTTCCCTTTAAAATCTTAAATGATTCCCTTTGAGCTAAATTATTGACCTGTTTCCCTTACAGGAGTAAAGAAAGGAGAGTCTGGGACACCGCTTAGGGTTATTGCATTTCTTATGTAAAATTATTAATACAGTTTTGAGGGGAGAATCTGCAACCCAAGCTGGTGAAATTTCTTAAACATTTATGCGACGTTATGCCATAGAAAGCAGTCATGATAATTTACAAGAACAGGCTCTCTAGAGTAACAGTGCGGTTAAGAGTCTTGCTCAAGTGCACAATGGTGACAGATTATGGATCACCCCTTTTAGGATTTGAACCTCAGCTTCCAGTGCAGATCTTAAACCACTAGGCTACTCCACCCTCATCCATGCAGCTAATCTCTGCGCTTATATTGTCTCATTGATTTGTGGCTGTTGGTATAACCTGTAACCATTTCAGGAGTAAATATGTTGTATGGTTAGGAAATCAAATAAATATTAAATTTTTGTACACGTTTCAAGACAATTCTTTTTACAACACCTCGTCTCCTTTCACTCCTTTCATGTGAGTTTAAGCTATTGCTTTGACTGAGCCTGGACAACTGGACAAACAGAAGTAGATAACTTCATTGTGCCGTTGTCATGGCATTCAGCACTTTCTGTCCTCTGCACACGAGACACACAGCAAATAAACTGAACCCATTCATCTTTTCCCACCATTGTGATTCCACTGTTAATAGTCTGAGGTCAGTAAAATTAAAGAAAAATTAATACTTATATTCAGCATGGACACATTATATTGATCAAAATTACAGTAAATGTCACTAACACAGATGTTAACGATTTCAAAGAAATTTTGTTCTTTTGAACATTCCATTAATCCAAAAATCCTGAAAAAACGTATCATGGTTTCCACAAAAATTATAAGCAGTACATTTGTTTTCATCATTGAAAATTATAATAATAATAATGTGAAATGTTTCTTGAGCATCGAATCAGCATAGCACAATGATTTCTGAAACATCATGTGACACTGAAGACTGAAGAAAGAGCTGCTGAAAATTCAGCTAAAATATCATTAAAACAAACAAAATAAGTTGTTTTAAATTGTAATAATTTTTCAGCGTATTATTGTTTTTACTGTATATTTCTGATCAAACAAATGCAGACTTGGTGAGAATAAGAGACTTCGAAAACATTTTTAAAAATTTACCAATCACAGATTTTTGAACGGTATTGTAATATTAACATTAATATATAATATTAATTTTGATAACTGTTGACTGCTGACTTGTATATAGGTATTTTAAAGCTTAGAACCATGAGGGTTTCTACACACAATCAAATCAAGTAAAGTTACTGACAGTGGTTTTGAAGACAATCAGACTCAGTTTAGCAATGACTGTAAAAAAAAAAAAAAGAAAGGAAATTAGTCAGAGAGAATAGACAGGTTGACTGAGCAGACTGGGGTAGGGGGCTGTTTACTTTCCCAAGACTACTGGATTATACTTAGAGTGGGTTAAAAGGAGTGAAAGAGATGACCAGTGTGAGAGGAGAGGGTGCAGAGAGAGGGGTCTCATCTCTAATGTAAACATTTAGAAGATCTATTTAAAGAAAATAAACAGCGTTATATCCTGGTGGTTCTCAGCTGCCTGTATCTGGGTTGGAGGTATGCAACCCAGTGTCTGCATTTGAGCCACACCGAAACAGATGTCATGTTTAAGTTGAAAGAGAAAGAAACAAGGCTCATCAGTCAGTGAACTGGACAATGTCAAGACACTTAGGTGTCTCTTGTTCAGACAAATCTGATTTGGTTTTCAGATTCAATTTTTAGGATGGATTATCAACAATATCAGAAAGAAAGCAAAAAAATTAAGAATGATAAATTCAGAAAACTATTCAGCTTTAAAGGAGGAGAAACTAGAAGTTGTTAGGTCATACCAAGATGGTTCTGCCTCTGTGGTGAGTGTTGCTCATGCGGCGGGTTTTGGTCCGCTCAACCTCATGACGATGTACCCAGCCCCTCAGCTCATGTGTTATTCTATAGTTATGCAGAGCAGAAACATCACTTTAGATTTCATAAGATGTCAGGTGGTAATATGAAGAATTATGTCATTCTAAACTGTGTATTTTAGTATAAAAAAAAGGTATGGTCAATGAATTTTTGCATTGGATTTGAAATTGCAACCAAACTACATGATAAATAAACAGAACAAAGAGAATAATTAAAAAAAAAAATACTGTTTGGTGCTTATTAAAGCAAAAAGTTCAAACAAGCTGTTGCAGTCTCTTAGCTGTTCTATGGTTACTACATACAAAACACACAGCAACAAAAAAAGGATAATTTTTGAAAAAGCAAAACAATAATTCAAATCATTTGTGCATGATACTGATTAATGAGGTCACAGGTGTGTGTTTATAGAGTTTTTATAACAGCTTCAAACATGGCTCAGCCGATAATAATTAAGGAGCGGAACTGTTTTATAAAAAGCCGGTCTAACGGATGTTGGTTGATCGAAAGACTGCTACAATTATCTTTTACTGTCATTACAACAGAGCTCAGATGTTTATGTACCAGAGCTATTGTTTAGGGCTATTGTAATAAAAATTCCTTTTCGGTTCGGTTGAGATCAGATCAGACTGGGCAAATCTGGGGCACTCAGGACCAGATGTTCTGTAAATGTTCTCTAAAATCTGAGGAGAACTGGCTTGTCACAGAACTGCCAGATAGTACTAACACGATTAAATCTATATTAAACAGCATCTGAATATCAAAGGGGGTGATATTAACTGATGTAAAACATGCTCAGTACTGACTTCATGCACTTGGTCCTGTTGACAGGTGGCTGGCAGGGGGGTGGAGTTCTGAAATACAGAGGATCCTTCACCACCATCAGAGCCTTCTGCTCTGATACCACATCCTCTAACCTATGAGAAAGAGAGAATAAAAACAACATTAAAGACAGGAAAGTGTTAACAAAGAAAAGAATGGAAAATGTGGGTTCAGAATATTTATAAGGATGTTTTAATTCCATGACAACGTAAGGAATTTTATAAGGCTCTTGTTTTAATCATCTCTTGGTGCACTGCTGGCTTAACATCTGAAAAAATACCATGTAGAAGTGTGCAAGCCAAGATAATTATTTCTTATCTTGTCTACGGGAAAAGACAGCATCTGTAAAATCTATAAATGAACACCGCCAACAACTTGTGACAAGTTCACACTTAGCGCAGGTACATTGTGCTTAAAATAAAGCCAAGACATCATGAACAACAAAATACTAAATCTCCTTGATATAGTCATTTACAGTTCAATGCAATAGCCAAGGAAATATGTGGCCTCTGAAATGACATCTCAAGCATGACATAGAGAAGCTCATCCCACAGAAATAGTGAGTGGGAAGTCTGGAATACTTTCTATGGGCTTAAGAAGGAAATATATTAAGACAGCAGACTAAACTGTTCTTAATATGTTCAATGTTCAACAATAAAAATACTTTACATAGGACAAACCCTGCGCTATTAGAGAAACAGTCTCTGCACAGACCCAAACTCAGACTGGGATGCAAGCGAATTGAGGATAAAACCTTTTAGGAATGTGATACACATTATCCCGATGAATGACACAGGAGCAAGAGATTTTAAAACTCTTGCAGGTGTTTATGAACTCCCTTTGGAAAACCAACATCTGGATCTCAATCTATATGCTTTCATTCATTCTCCAGTGCTGAATTACATAATTTCATTTCCTGCTTTGCTCCCCAGATAGCTAAAAAAAAACTAACCATCTCAAACAATCCAACCCTAGGATGTATTTCAAAGAACTAATTACACCGTTTAAACTGGAATAGAAAACTTTAGTCCAGCGTAGGAACAGTTGTTAGTGGAAAAAACACAGCAGAAATGGAAACACCAGAGAGTAACGGACAAGGCAAGGAAATAAAAATGAACCAAAAATTGAGCCTTGTGGAACACCACCCGTTTTAGCCCCAAAAAATTCTCACAATCTTAGCAACGCTGGTGATCTTCCCTAACCCAGGCCCCAGGAGGTTTGAAATATGACCCCTGGGAGTGAAGTAACTCAAATTTGACTAGACCCTGCTTGATGAATGTCTTTGAGAATACACAGACTTTTAAAAGGTTTTAAAAGTAATCATGTCTTCAAATATCTGTCTTTTCATGTGGGTTTTTTGAACTCCTATAAGCAATTTTTCTGGACATGAGAAACCAGTATAGCCTTTCAAAACACTGCCCTGGGTAGAAAAAACAACAAACTTAGCTAGCTGTCCAGTCTTAGTATGTAAACTCGTGTGTGGGGCAGAACAAGAGCCTTGCTCTCTTATGCAGGCATTTGGACAGAGTCTCTCAGTACCTGCGCTGACGTGTTTTCCAAAACATAAATGGACTCTGCAAGATTCGATAAGTAAGAGTCTCAGGTGTTTCCAGCCCAACACAGAGCATTGAGCATGACTGGGCAAATGTAGAAAACTACAGAATAGTGTTACCTGTTGACAGGGTTAGAGGGATCAGTCTGAGGCCTGTCTGACACCAGGTTTCTCTCAGACTCTGGGGAAAAGCCCAGCAGGTGTCTGCCACTGAACGCAGGGGCAGCAGGAAATGTAGACCCTCTGTCTCCTCCAAGCAGACTGGGTGGGACAGAAAAGGAAACAAAAGAAAACAAGTCAGGATATTAAATAAACCTTTATATAACACATTCGTTCTGGTTCCTTCAAAACAGATGCATATGAGTTGTAGTCAGGCTTTAGAAAAGGAACCTTCCAATAGGACCACCAAGATTTCCTTGTGCTACCAAGTACTTTCCTATAGACATTTAAATTATTTAATGTGACTATTCATTTACCAATCTAAAAGTGCAATCATTTAGCAATAAATGACAAATTAAAATACAGAAATTGAATAAATGAAAGAATTATTTACCTCATTGGACCCAAGTTGAAGACCAAGAAGACCAGGACTGCCATAAGACACACAGCTCTCCGTTTTGGCGCAGTTGCTTTCAGCACACAGTTCTTAAGAGAAAAGGAATGATAGTGAATGTTAACATGTCATTTTACCAGAAGAGCGATGAAAGGTCTATAATATGCATTTTGATTTTTTTTATATTTTCATGGTGACTTTAAGTGGGTCTGCTAAAAATCTAAAATCGTTCTTGAAATTACACCCTGCAAAGAGATCAAGGTAGATATTATGGACACCAACCTCACTCATCAGGCCTTCCACTTGTCTTTTCAATGTGCCATTTTCATTCATCAGCTTCTCATTCTCTGACAGTGCCACCTTCAGACGGGCCTCCAGCGTCAGCAAATACTCCTTTTTCTTCTTCCGGGAGAGAGAGGCAGACTCTCTGTTCTTTATCATGCGCTGCTGTCTCCGAGACGCACTTGACTGGGGAAAAAAAATCAGGTCAAAACTAGTTATTACACTAGTCCAGTGATCCTCAAATCTGGCTAGCGAGATCCACTTTCATGCAGAGTTTAGCTCTATCCCTAATCAAACACACCTGAGTTTGCTAATCAATGTCTTCAGGATCATCAGAAAATCACAGGTAGGTTTGTTTGATTAGGGTTGGAGCTAAACTCTGCAGGAAAGTGGATCTCGTGAGCCAGATTTGAGGATCACTGCACTAGTCTATGCTCATTAGCCACACAGGCAAGGCAGTTTGTTGTTGAACTTCCCCTCCGCCACACAAATGAGATCTTTGTATCAGGCATTTGTACCAGACACAGCCCAACAGTTCCTGCAGGAAAACTGTGTTACGACGACCGAAGTGATTGCGGCTAGGATCTCCGATTTTTGCACTAGCTGTACCTTTAGTCAAGACAAATTGAGCGTGGCTGGCCACCCATATGTACCCATGGCCCCCATCCACACACACTCCACCTAA
This sequence comes from Sinocyclocheilus anophthalmus, assembly GCA_018155175.1. Taxonomy (NCBI): domain Eukaryota; kingdom Metazoa; phylum Chordata; class Actinopteri; order Cypriniformes; family Cyprinidae; genus Sinocyclocheilus; species Sinocyclocheilus anophthalmus. The sequence continues at coordinate 999,252 of JADLZN010009233.1, forward strand.
AGATAATAGCAGACAGGACCATCTGGCATACTGTCCAGTATAGAGGAATGTGAAGAGAGACAGACCTAATTTCTATTTTCCATTCAAAGCCATAAGAATGTTTCTGCTGCTCATTACAGGCTGGAATTATGAGTGGAAAAATGATGAGGAAAATTATTAACAAAAATAATGACAAATATAAATATATGCAAATAATGATAAAATCCATGATACCATCATAAATTAGATACACTACTGTTAAAAAAGTTGTACTTTTTTTTGTTTCGAAGAAAGAAATACTTTAACTCAGTAAGGACAAAATATATTGATCAAAACATTTGTAATGTTACAACATATTTCTATTTCAAATAAATGCTGTTCTTTAAAACTTTCTATTATTCGGAGTCATAACCGGTTTTTAACAGTCAGAACAACATAATAATAATAATACTAATAATGTTTTCTAGGAATGTTTCATAAGCACCAAATAAGAATATTAGAATTACTTCTGAATGATCATGTGACACTCAAGACAGGAGAAAATTCAGCTTTGCCATCACAAATAAGTTACATTTTAAAATTGTATATATATTAAGATAGAAAACATTTTTTTTAATTTGTAGTAATATTTTACAATTTCACTGTTTTACTGTTTTGATCAAATAAATACAGCCTAGACAAGCATAAGAGACTTATTTTTTAAAACATTTTAAAATATTACTATCCCCAAACTTTTGAACATTGGTGTATATATTTTATTGGTGATTGGAAGTGTTACTTAAATAAGCTTTGGTTTTGGGGGATTTCAGCTTTCTTTATTCAAGTATATAGCAGCTGTAATTGGATATCGCTCCTGCACTGCTGTTAGCCATACAATATTGCTCTGACAAATTAATCAAAACTTTAAAAAACAACAAAATTTTCTAGCACAGACATAACAATGAGCCAGTATTCTTATAAAAAAAAATAAAAACTTAAAACTAAGTGATGCATTTGTGTGCGCTCCATATTAAAAATGTTCTGGAACAGGATTAAAACTCTTACCCAATTAAACATAGTTAATTAAGCTTACATAAGCAAGGTCAATCAAACCACCACCCACTCCTGACAAAACTCAGGGGTCAGATACTTGCAACAGACATGTTTGAGAACAGACCACACCCTAAAGAAAGAAGAAAGATGAAGGTGAACAAAATAACTTTACTGCAATAGAATAAATGGAAACCAAGACTAGAGGGGTGGGGTGGGGTGGAGAGTTCTCACAGCCAGACCATTTTAAGACTGGGGCCTAATAGCACTGGTGATTAAACCGTTTGGATCTCCATGTGCCTGTTTGTGCTCCGATCTCATGAGAAAGCTCTCCTAAAACCGGGAACCGGGCCACGGCCAGGGCCTGGGAATGAATAACATGTTTGGTTACAAGAGTGTGGGGTGCCATCACCATGGCGATCAAATCGGGTGGGAGGAGAAGGATTGGTGGATGCTGGCACAGTTCACCAAAATTAATCATTACTGAGGATTTGTGCAGAAACAATGTTGATGATATTTCAATCCTATATAGGACTAAGGAAGTAATTCCTTTAATCAAAAGCTCAGTATATTCAAACCATATATCTATCACCCACCACTCAGACTAATGGCATTCACTTGATAAATTTACAAATATGAGCGTACAACTCAAGGGAACCTTAATAGCAGAGCCAGGTAGGCTAAAAACATGTCAAATCTTTTAACCAACTAAATTAACCAAGTCTCTGACACATTCTTGGTGAATTTATTTGTATAAATATAGCTCATGGTTATTACCCAAATCCTCAAAGCCCATACAGCAGACTTCTTGTTCGGAATGTTGCTTAAACAAAGGGGACCCTTTTCACTGTTGCACTGTGGTGAGGGAACAGCTGTATGTGTTACTAAACTTGAAAGTTCTGAAACTGAAGCTGTAGAACTAATAGAAAGTGCTACACAGAAGAACTCATCCACATACCACATTGACCGCCAAAATATCCACGCCCCCTGCTATCAGCGCCCGTGTCTCACACACACACACAAGCACGACTTTAGCACTAGATTTAGCAACTTTCAGACCCTTTTAGCGGCTTTCTTCCATAGAATATTCATACTGACAAACCTAGCAACTTTTTTGGATAAACCTTAGCTATGGTTCAGTTGGAAGATTTCGCCAGTGCTGTCCCGCGAACACGTTGTCTGACTTTCCCAGAGAAGTGTCACCTCTCTCGGCATCTGTTCTGTGCAGTGAGCGGCAGAGAAGCAGCGCATTCAGTTGGCCGCACCGCAGCCGACTCGTCAATAAATTAATACAAAACAGTGTTTCCTAGCACCTGTCTCTTACTGATTGTTTGGAATTATAAATTTGAGCGTTTTTTTGTCTGTTAATATCACATGCACTTTTTGTTTGTTTTTTTTTTTTTGGTTTGTTTACTCCAGACGCAGCAGTGCGCTGCATGAAACAAAAAGTAATATAGTCCAACAGCACCGCAATAGCCCCTCTTTAGTGGTGATGCATGTTGATTTTATCAGCCGCTGGCCAGCAATTATATGAGAGTGACTCCTGGTTAACGATAAAATGGGGTTTTTTCTTTTGTTTTTAGTCACTATTCTATGTGTATTTTTTTGAAATATGCCGTCATCATGACAGTAAAATAGGGCATTCTAAGTCAATATACTGCAGTATTTCCTCTCTCAATCAGTAGAAAATATGGTTAACACCCGGTCATGCATGAAAGAAAAATACCGTCATGCACCGTGAAACCGGTATAATTTTGAAAAATACCGTGATATAATTTATGGTCATACCGCCCAGCACTACAAAATGACTGCTTGAAAGCTTGAAAGCTGCTTTGTTTGGCATCGTCTTCAGAGATCAATCATCGCAGTATATTTTACCCTAAGGAATCCACTTTAGAAAAGATGTGCTTATAAGTGAGTTACTCCATATCTGCTTGTCGTGAGAAAAAAAAATTTTTTTACTATTCATTTATATGTGCTTAGAAAAGACAAACAAAAACAAAGTTCAATACATTTGCTTGTTGTGTCCAACTCGCAAGAATTTTCAAAACTTCACCTAGATCAAATAGTCTCTAAAAATCTGCATTCTGGAGCAATATCCTAGTTTCTGGATGGCATACACGACTAAACTATAATTAAAGGAACAATTTACCCAGGAATGAAAATTGTGTCATTTTTAACTCACCCTCATGTGTTCCAAACCCATACGTTGTTATTTTTCCATGGAACACAAATACAGAATTTTTACAGTATCTTCTCACATTTCCTTTCCATACAATGATAGTTCATAGTGACCAAAAAGTACTATTAAAGCACCATAAAAGTAATCCATCCTTTTTATGTCTTGGCTGGTATGTAACTATCTATTAGCGTTAAGTAGGTGATATATAACTTTTATTAGGTTAACAGTCTGACGATGGAGGTAATGATCTGATGATGCGCTAACCCAGGATTACAGAGTTGCTCAGATCATACTCTTCCACATTATTACGTAACTGCTAGTTTAATCAAGGCAGACTGTGATTATCTAATATCTAGAGAGGAGTGGTCAATGTTAATAACATAATTTACTACAATATAACTTTCTACATTTTCTGAAGACAAATGGCCGTGGCATTTTTTAAAGAAATTAAAGAAATTGAAAGCTTACCATTTCAAATAAATGCTGTTCTTTTGAACTTTCTATTCATCAAATAATCTTGAAAAATGTACCACGGTTTCCACAAAAAACATTAGCCAGCACACCAAATCAGCATATTAGAAAGACTTCCAATGGATCACGTGACACTGAAGACTGGAGTAATGGCTGCTGAAAATCCAGCTTTGCTATCACAGGAATTAAATAATATTTTAAAATATATTTACTGTTTTACTGTGTTTTTTTTTTATCAAATTTTTGGTGAGCAATTACCAAATACTGGTCAATTAATCAGCCAGGTAATATATTGGTTTACTAAGTGTGTAGCGCATGACTTTTTGCATAAGGAAAAGCCTAAAGAATCTCAGCCTACAGTCTTCTGGGGCAGGAAACTGAAATCTGCTCGACGCTGCACAAACTGTCTTGCCAAAGATAATTAATCTTAAACTGCTTTAAACAAAGCATTACATACAATCTGCTACACCGTCATCAGCATTCAGCTGTTTCAAACATCCCACGCCGCAATAACTCACAAGCAGCCATACATAAACATACACTCTCAAAGACACCTGCCAGATTTACTGTTGCACTGCAATTCCTCCTAAACCCCCTCAAACCCAAAATCTCCCCTGAGGCCAAACCACAAGCAGCCCTAGTTAAACCACAGCTGTGCTAACCCTCAACAAATACACACACCTACTCACACACTCAACAACTCTCTATGGGCTGTGACAGTTTCAATGGGCTTCACATTTCACCACTGCACAATCATGACATTAGCGCATGAAAAAAAAAGACAGGAAAGATAAACATAGACTCTGACATATTTTTTAACTACTTGACTTTAGTTTAAACTAATTTATTGCCATCAAGTGATTGTGATTTTTTTGTTTGTTTTTTGAAAATACCATTTTCTCCCATTAAACCTGTTGGTTTTTAATTGAGGGATACAATCCACTGAATAAATATTTCTACAGAACAATTAAACAACAATCCTTACGTCACAGTCTGTGACATGGGTGGGTTGGTATTATCATTTTAACTATCATAACTATCGTAACGGTGCGTAAAAAAAACAAACCCAAAGAAATGTGCATAATTGTTTAGATTGTACATATTTTTTGTAAAGTAAAAAAAAATTATTTACACACACATATATATACATATACTTTGATATTAAACAGTCATGATATCATATATAATATATATTAACAATCTATGTCACACTGATATATATATGACACGGCATATCTACACATAAATAAACATACATAAAAAACATACACATGGTATTAATGTATATATGTGTAGTCATAATGAAGTTCTCCTAATGATCTATATGTGTGTGTGTTTGTGTGTTGATGTGTGTGTGTATATTCACTCCCATATCTGTATACACACAATTACTATACATATACACCTACATATATATATATACACACCACAACACACACACACACAACACATATATATCATGCGTCCGGCTATAAGCTGTTAATGCTCCGCATACCCAGGCCATTTGAGAGAATAAGTTCACGGGATAATTAATATAAACATGATTATAAGTTGATCCCTTGTCATTTGAAATGTGACTTAAAGTCCCCCTGTAGCAAATATTTTTAATCCCTTAAAACTTGTCTTTGATCATCAAAATGACATATTTAAATGTTTTTTCTTGTGAAAATAATTTTCTCATGCCTTAAAATAGCTTGAATGTAACTCTACACCCTTGCCTCATTTACTATACGCGGATCTATGAACATGCAAATTAGTCCCGCCTCCACTCAGTCACACAGCCAGCGCCTCCTTATCCACTGAACTGTAGTAACCGCAAAACAATGACTGATAAAACTATCTTATCTGTTTTTACTCGCGGACAACTATACAGTGGATACTGTACCAGTCGTTAAAGTTACTTACTTGACGATTTTGTGTCCTCAAAATGCCTTGAAGACTCAAATACAGCCGTTTGTGATTGTTAATTCGCACCCGCGAGCATACGCATGTGAAGTGCAGACACAGCTGCGGGAGAGGTGCGTCTGACTCCGGGCTACTTTTACACTGTTGCCACGGGTTATAATGCAAGTTAGCAGTTCTAAATTCACATTAAACCATAGCTTCATGGGTTTTTTGCTCCGATTTATTTTTGGTTTTGTGCTGGTATTGGTATATTTAGCATGCTAGTGATAGGAATCGATCCCTTGATGTGATTGGTTATTGGTTTGTGACATAGCAAACCAAGGGCTGTTTCAAACCATATTTCTGGGTCAGCCTTTGGGAAACTACAGTTTTAAGGAGAAAATACACAGCAATGGTGTTGATTAATAGATTGGCGCTTGGTTTGTCTCAATCTTTCTGTTGCTCGGATCGCTAATGTCAGTCCCGTGCACTGAACGCTCTCTTCCCAACATCATGAGTAGACACGCCCCTTACTACTGATTGGCTACAAGCTTGTTTTGCTGCTCGGCCCGAATCAGTTTTCTAAATTGTTTTTGAAAAATCGCTTACTCCACCTTTAATTTCACCGGCGCCTGCCGCGCAGTCACGGGATTCATAGAGATCTCCAAACAAACCAGTGATGACAATACAGTTGAATGCGTATACGTAGGATAGACGACCTTCATTATACAGGTATTTGGTACACTTTACAGCATATTATGCATTGATTATTACGTCGATGATGACATTGACAGTATCATTTTTTTCTGGAGAGTGATGGAGAGGCAACATTAATATGGTTTTCTTAACCCTCAGGTCTTGCTTAGTTCAATAATATGTATTTAATATTTTGAGGATATCTTTTGGTACTAAATACTATTTGTGCCATATGAGGTCCATTAATGACGTTAAAAATTGGTTTCTAATATGTCTAATGTACTTCTATTACAATCAGTGTAGTATTTCAGGTTAAAATAGAGAAAAGGGTTTTAAATTCCAATGCAAAGAGGCAAATTAGAGTCATTTGTGGTCAGAAAAAAAATCTTTTTCATTTGTATGGTTTACCCACTAGGTACCTGTATGGCTCTTTACTAAATATATCAAGAATATTGCAGGTCATACATGCGTAATTTTTTTAAGTTATTCATTTGAATAAATATTTAGACATGATTAAACACTAGATTTTTAAATCAGAAATAAAAAGTTAATACCTTAGCATAATTACACACATTAATCAAGCATAATACGGAAATTAAATTTAAACCAAGTGTAAATGGTACGAAAAGGGCATTACGCATTCAACAAAAATTATTTTATCACCTTTATTTTTTTATAGGGATATAACACATGAATTGATATTGAATCGCGATCGATCCCAAGCTGAACTTAAAAGTTGGCAACCCTGTGTATTGTCAACACTGTTCTGTGATTTCTCAATAAAATAGCTTAGAAACTGAAAAGTTCAAGCATATATTTCTTAACTAAATCCCACAGCTTCACTACTAGTAGGGAGACGCTGCCAGGTATAATTAATTCACACACGCAATCGCTCTTTCACTAATGCATTCATATTAATGTAATTTACTGTGCTACTTTATCTGTATGTATCTGATTTAAAACGAGCAGAAATGTGAGAAATAATGACCCAAAGACAAACGAACTGATAAAAATGAGCTGTTATAGGAGCAACAGCCATGTGTGCAGCGCTGTGTCATATGCCATAGCTGTGCGCAAGGTTTTTGTCACAGCTCCAGACTTATTTGTTCATTAATGACGTCATCAGCGACTAGTCGACTTCGACTCGACTTTCATCACATAAAAGCTGATTTTTAAAAAATCAGAAGTCGTTCAACCCCTAAAATATATATACACGCATAAAGGAATGTTTATATATATATATATATATATGATATGATATGTGTGTGTGTGTACATGATCCTACAAGCAGGAAAAAACATCCTCATCCTTGAGCCCGATTACATAAGATGTATGAAATGCATAAAAGCATCACTCCATTTTTCCCTTTCTCTTTGCTGCAGAGAGTGGCCTGCTTGAATTTGAGGGTTCACGCATGAGTATGTGTTTGCCACGTAGGAGTACAATACCCCAACCAAGTGTCTGGAGCTCTGAATAAAGGACAAATCAGAAGCAGGAGAGAGAGTGAACATGTGGCTGCGCTCTGCTAAATAGTTTTTTTTCTGAAAGCCACCAGACGCTGAGGCTACAGAGGCGAGTCTTTCATATTCCCCTTCATGTCAGATCCATCTAGCAGAGTCGTTGCTTACATATTAAACACATTAGATATTTTTTACACTTTAAAAAGAGACGCAATCACAACTCCCACCCACTGTATATACAGTGGGTACGGAAAGTATTCAGACCCCCTTAAAATTTTCACTCTTTGTTATATTGCAGCCATTTGCTAAAATCATTTAAGTTAATTTTTTTTCCTCATTAATGTACACACAGCACCCCATATTGACAGAAAAACACAGAATTGTTGACATTTTTGCAGATTTATTAAAAAAGAAAAACTGAAATATCACATGGTCCTAAGTATTCAGACCCTTTGCTCAGTATTTAGTAGAAGCACCCTTTTGATCTAATACAGCCATAAGTCTTTTTGGAAAAGATGCAACAAGTTTTCACACCTTGATTTGGGGATCCTCTGCCATTCCTCCTGCAGATCCTCTCCAGTTCTGTCAGGATTGATGGTAAACGTTGGTGGACAGCCATTTTTAAGTCTCTCCAGAGATGCTCAATTGGTGGTGTGGGGTTATCGGGCTAAAAAAAATGGCTGGGCCATTCAAGAACAGTCACAGGTTGTTGTGAAGCCACTCCTTCGTTATTTAGCTGTGTGCTTAGGGTCATTGTAAACCTTCGGCCCAGTCTGAGGTCATGAGCACTCTAGAGAAGGTTTTCGTCCAGGATATCCCAGTACTTGGCCACATTCATCTTTCCCTCGATTGCACCCAGTCGCCCTGTCCCTGCAGCTGAAAAACACCCACACAGCATGATGCTGCCACCACCATGATTCACGGTTGGGACGTATTGACAGGTGATTACAGGAGTGAACAAAAACAAAAACTCGTTTTCCCCTCCACACATAAACCGCTTAGAATTAAGGCCAGAAAGTTCCATCTTGGTCTCATCAGACCAAAGAATCTTATTTCTCACCATCCTGGAGTCCTTCAAGTGTTTTTTAGCAAACTCCATGCAGGCTTTCATGTGTCTTGCACAGGAGGAGAGGCTTCCGTCGGGCCTCTCTGCCATAAAGCCCTGACTGGTGGAGGTGCTGCAGTGATGGTTGACTTTCTACATTTTTCTCCCATCTCCCGACTGCATCTCTAAAGCTCAGCCACAGTGATCTTTGGGTTCTTCTTCACCTCTCTCACCAAGGCTCTTCTCCCCCGATAGCTCAGTTTGGCCGGACGGCCAGCTCTAGGAAGGGTTCTGGTCGTCCCAAACGTCTTCCATTTAAGGATTATAGATGCCACTGTGCTCTTAGGAACCTTAAGTGCAGCAGAAATTTTTTTGTAAACTTGGCCAAATCTGTGCCTTGCCACAATTCTGTCTCTGAGCTCTTCAGGCAGTTCCTTTGACCTCATGATTCTCATTTGCTCTGACATGCACTGTGAGCTGTAAGGTCTTATATAGACAGGTGTGTGGCTTTCCTAATCAAGTCCAATCAGTATAATCAAACACAGCTGGACTCAAATGAAGGTGTAGAACCATCTCAAGGAATATCAGAAGAAATGGACAGCACCTGAGTTAAATATATGAGTGTCACAGCAAAGGGACTGAATACTTAGGACCATGTGATATTTCTTCTTTTTTAATAAATCTGCAAAAATAATTCTGTGTTTTTCTGTCAATATAGTGTGCTGTGTGTACATTAATGAGGAAAAAAATTACTTAAATGATTTTAGCAAATGGCTGCAATATAACAAAGAGTGAAAATTTTAAGGGGGTCTGAATACTTTCCGTACCCACTGTATGTCTACATTTGAAACTTATTTTGGAGAATTTGATATTTCTAAAATTACATCAGGTGATTTATAATGACAGACTACAATAAAATCTGAAACAAGCAGAATTGCAACATGCAAAGATGATGTGGATTAAGGAAACCACTGGTGTAAATTGAGACAATAACTGTTGCTATAAATGTGTGAACTTGTTTTGCTTCTCTTTCTGCCCCGACATTCATAACCAAGTCTAAATGACAGCTTGTGTGAACTGAATACATTCTGTGCATAAAATCACACAAGACATGAACTACCACATAAATGTGGCTGCTGCACAGCTGATACAAATCCACTAAATAATGATACAATATGGATCTCTGGAATAACGCTTCTGCGCATGCAAAAAATAAATAAAAATTAGTTATGGATGGATTGATGGAGCAGACAGCTGCAATGTGATATGGTAATGTAGTATTCATTTTTTTCTGCCATATGCCTTCAAAGTGCCTCCAAGTGCTACATAATTATTGAGAAGTGAAGTGAAGTGAAAGTGACGGGTAGCCAAGTATGGTGTCCCATACTTGGAATTTGTGCTCTGCATTTCACCCATCCAAAGTGAACACACACCCGGGGCAGTGCAGTAGTAGGGTGAACACAGACACAGGCACCATGAATACAACGCCCAAAGGAAAGAGATCAGTGGGCAGAATGGAAAGCCATTTTTGCTGCAGTGCCCGGGGAGCAGTTGGGGGTTCGGTGCCTTGCTCAAGGGTCTCACCTCAGTCGTGGTATTGAGTGTGGAAGAGAGCGCTGGTCATTCACTTCCGAGACTCGAACCTGTGACCTTTGGGTTACAAGTCAGACTCTCTAACCATTAGGCCACGACTGCCCCATATCCCCACATAGTTTGCCCACATCCCCACATCAATGATAATGAAGATGAATCATCATGATAATTAAAATGCATCATTATGATACTTAAATTATTTTAATTAAAACATACTGTTGTCAAAAATCAATGATGAGAAAAAAAATTAAACCTACAAGGACACAACACAAAAAAAATATCTGAATACTGATGTATATGATGAATATATAAATATATTCAATATACATATTTTAATATCCTAAATAGTCTTAAAAACATGTAAAATTAATAAGCTAGAAGCTAGTACACAAAGCAAGAAGAATTTACAAAAAAGTCTTAAAAATAGCAACTTCAGTATACTCATATTTCAGGAGCTCAGTTTTCATATGCTGTATAAAAATGATTAAATAAATGTTTATACATGACTACATTTTTGAAAATTTGTGTCATTTTAGACAGTCGCTAAAAGAACCATTATATTTGTTGACTAAATTTAGTATATGCCATGTGTCAACAAACATGATGATTGAATAAATTTAAGTCACATATTCATCAAGAGACAAAAACAATTAGTAAAACTGTAAAAATCAACATTTCACGGTGTAACAACTATGCTGTTGACTTAAACATAAAAATATTTGAGAGGGGTTTTATCTGGCTGACTGTGATTTCTCACTTTAACTGAAGTTAAAATGTCTGATGTTAAGCAGTAATTTCTGACATTACCCAGTGATCGCCTGTGTTTATCAGTACTTCTATGGAGGTCCGCTCCCTCACCGTTCTCCCAATCAATGCCACCCAACCTACAAATTAACCAAATTACGTACACACAGGTGCTGTTTTTTTTTTTTAATTCAGAGAACTTGGAAATTGAAAAGAACTGGGAATGAAAGCTGTAATAACCCCAAAAGTGGAAAAGACGGCACTAAATGCACAGGAATCTGAAACTAATCCTGAACTCTATTTAATTAATCTAAGGTCAGTTGAATCTACAGTATGTCGGAACAAATACTTTAATGGAAAATTATGAGAGCATGAGCTCACTGTTGGTCTGTTGCTAAGGAAACAGGGATTGATACTAACAGTAAAAACAATAACATTGTGAAATATTATTACAATTTAAAATAACTGCTTTCTATTTTCATATATTTTAAAACATAATTTATTCCTGTGATGACAAAGCTGTATTTGTCACATGATTCTTCAGAAATCTACAATTACTATCACTGCCAAATCCTAAAGAAAAGGGGTTTTCAGCAAGAGCCTTATGACCCCTAGGGAGTCCACAGCAGTACTGCAGGGGTTTACCAATTACTGTTTAACCTCTAATTACTTTTTTGTAAAAAAAAATTAAAAAAACTTAAAAAAAAGGTGACAAAATACAATAAACACCTTCATGAGGTATATTAAGACAACTTGAGATTGTATTTTTTTAAGTAAAAAGATGATTATTTTTAAATGTAAGCATCATATAAATATTTAAATACATCAATATGGTACAGCATGTTAATTTAGGCCATGTTTTAAATGCAACACTCAATTTGATACAATATGTAACAGGGGTCCCTGCTTTGCCTCTTTGTCCAACGTCATCCTTACAATATGTCCTCTTCTCACCTAGAGATCCTAATGTGTGTGTCTCTCCTATTTCTACCAAAACACCCCCCTCCTCCTCTCTCAACTATAAACAATCTAATTTTTCACATCTGCGTAGGGCTTTTTGCTGATGTCAGGACAACACATCTGGAAGAACACATGCTTTTGATTAAGAAACCATTTGATGAGTAAAGACTATCAAAGTAAGACCAGATCCATGGTAATTCAGGTTCCCTTTCTATCTTTCCTGTTCTCCATATTTATTAAAGTCGCAGTGTGTAATTCACACAACTAGCACTATTAAACAATAAATATTATTATCAAACAGGTTTCCAAATCACCCCATTCTACTGTACAGAAAAACTGGAAGTCCAACTGCAAACTCATGCTATTGGTCGAGCCAATGTTGCCATGTCTAGACACCCAAACAAACAGAGCAATGTGGAAAGTACAGCATTCACACTTTTTGGGAATGTCAATTTAAAGGGGTCATATGATGTTGCTAAAAAAAAGTACATTATTTTGTGTATTTGGTGTAATGAAATGTGTTTATGCGGTTTAAGGTTAAAAAAAAACATTATTTTCCACATACTGTACATTATTGTTTCTCCTCTATGCCCTGCCTTTCTGAAACGCGTCGATTTTTACAAAGCTCATCGGTCTGAAAAGTGAGGTGTGCTCTGATTGGCCAGCTATCCAGTGCGTTGTGATTGGCCGAATAGCTGAAGCGTGTGACGGAAATTTTACGTCCCTTACCATACTGTGATGCTGTGTCATGGCGCGACGAGACAGAAACATTAAAACACATTATAAACGAGGCATTTGTTGCATCCAGTGGGGACTTAATTACAGATTATAATGACTTATACTGTCTTTTTACGCGTTGCATCGCGCCGCGTAAACATAAAACCATGTCTGCATTTGTGATCGGAGAAATGACAAACAACAAGTGCTACTCTACACTGCTCAAAACTCGCGTTTGCATCATCAGTGGCAAATTCTTTAAATATGAAAACTTACAGTACAGTACTTACAGTCTGTGAGTCAGAACAACAGGCATTGTAGTCTACTCTACCAGGATAAAAATAAACAGTCCTCCATAAAATGTGCCGCACACATCTGAATATTTGGTTTGAACTGTTCTGGAGCAGTGTTGTAAATGCAACTTAACCACTGATTTCTGGTCGTGTTTTCTTTTTGAAGGCCAAACAAAGTATTTTCGCTTTCACAACGAAACAGAGTCACACACGTCGGGCTAGAGTGAGCGGCGGCCGGCGGGCTTGAGAACGTCGCGGCCGGCGGGCTTGCGGCAACCACATGTGACGACCCCGGGCTGGACTCCGCTTCGTCCACGGTGAAAGCCGCTCCGGCGATCCACAGCGCGAAGTTGAAATATTTCCTCAGCAACCAGCACGTCAGCTCTATGCACGACGAAGCGGCTATCGTCCTCTGTGGAAGACCAAACAATTATTTTCGCTCTCACAACAAAACCTCAACGTAGTACTGGGTCGTATACCTGTTCATAAATACGAATACCGAGTGTTTTTTTGTTATGATATTCCATTTTTAAAATAAACCGCATACAGCGGTATGTCCTTAACACGTTCGGCAGTAACGCGACACTGTTGGAAAGGGGACCCTTTTTCCCTCGTTGCAACTGCGTTGTGATGGACAGCTGTGTTTGCCTACTAAGCGTGAAAGTTCCGAAACTGAAGCTGTAGAAAACTAATATAATTTGATGACAGAGAACTCCCCCATCCCCCAACAAAATAAAAAAAAAAATCCACATTGACCGCCACAAATATCCACGGCCCCCCTTCCATCAGCTCCCGCGTCTCACACACACACACAAGCGCAACTTTAGCACTAGATTTAGCAACTTTCAGACCCTTTTAGCGGCCTTTTTTCCATAGAATATTCATACTGACAAACCTAGCGATGTTTTTTGGATAAACCTTAGCTATGGTTCAGTTGGAAGATTTCGCCAGTGCTGTCCCGCGAACGCGAGGTCTGACTTTCCCGGAGAAGTGTCACCTCTCTCGGCGTCTGTTCTGTGCAGTGAGTGGCAGAGAAGCAGCGCATTCAGTTGGCCGCACCGCAGCCAACTCATCAATAAACGAGTACAAAACAGCATTTCCAAGCACCTGTCGCTTACGGATTGTTTGGAATTATAAATATGAGCGTAGCTCGTCTGTTAATATCACATGCACTTTTTTGTTTGTTGTTTTTGTTAGTTTGTTACTTGGACGCAGGCAGTGCGCTGCATGAGACAAAAAAGTAATATAGCCAAAACAACCGCATAGCCGCTCTTTAGTGTAGATGCATGTTGATTTTATCAGACGATGAGATTATAAATGAGAGTGACTCCTGGTTAACGTATTAAAAGGGGTCGTGTTTAGTCACTATTTAGTGTGGTATTTTTTGACAATATTCACTCATTGTTTAAAACCCCTTTAAACTTTTGGGAGAGGAAATATCACACATCAGCTATAAGTCCTTGAGCAAATACACTAGAATTAGAAACTGATGCTACAGTAAGTATTACAGAGACACAGTACTATTACAATACTATTTCCCATACTGAAATTACACATATCTGCACATAAAATGTCTAAAAGATCATTTTTTATCTCAATTATATGTTACTGTTACAATATTATTTCTGGAAAGTTTGAGATTTTTTTATACGTTAAGCCTAAAATACAACTAGTGTTCAAACTTTGGGTCATTAACTTTTTTTATTTATTTATTAAACTTTTTAGTTGGCAAAAACATGCATTAAACATCAAAAGCGACAGTAAAGATATTTAAAAAAATTTAAGCAGCACTACTCAAAGTAGAAAAATTTCACTTTAAATTGTAATATTTCACAATATTTTTTATGCAGTCTTCGAAGACATCTTTCAAAAACAAACAAAAAAACTCTTACTGACCCAAAACGTTTGAACGGTAGTGTAAAAAACAGAGACATAACTATCTTTTGAACATGTCTTCTACTAGATAAAGATTACACAATTAGCAAATATGTTTTAATAATGATATTAAGTGTATTGTCTCTAACCTTAAAAACAATATATCATTATTTATTTTTATATATATATTTTTTTTGTATGTGGGCCAAAGTGAATTATCCAGGCCAAAATTTCGGAAGAACGGTACCCCTGATAAGAGCATGTTTTTGCAGCAATAACTTCACTGATAGCTGATATTTAAAATTCCTCTTGAAGATTATTACAGATAATTCACAATGAGGCCAAGCAAAAGTTATTGCTATAAAATTTAAATATTTGCAAACACTTCAATGAATGTTTGCACAGAGATTATTATGACTGCAAACCCATCAAATCTACAAGGAAAATCATGTTGGCTTGTACATCAGTCCATTGCCAACAAAATTGCTGCTCTTCTGGTCTCTGTATTTCACAGGTTATTCGACACCAAAAACTATTTTTATGTGGAATACCACCAAGTCTTTTACTTTCACTGTGAAACATCTGGCTTTCTGAAAAACAATATCCTAATAGCAGCTCGTTTTGGTGCAGATCTGGAAATTGGAGAAGTGCACAGAACTACCAGTACACTATCATTAGGGCTGCACAATTAATCGAATTTCTAAATCGCAATTACAATTATGGATGCCACAATTACATAATCGTTCAAAGCGGCAATTACTCGTTCAAATCCACTTATGTTATTCTGCCGCTTAAGATGTGTTTTTTTTTCTTTCTACATGTTATCTCAGTGTTTCCCATTCATTAACTAGACTGTGGCGGCCCATCTAAACTGTCCCGCCACAGTTTCATAATAAGCCGAAGATATATTTATACTTCTCATATAACATAAAAGTTCTTTAACGTTGTGTTTCACGCCATTGCTTTGGCAAGTATCGGTCAAACGAATTAAAACCGAAAGCATAATATGACTTTTTCAAACAGTGTTTGCACTGCTTGTTTCAAAGTGAAGCGCGCAAATTGTGCAGCGCACGCGATCGGCTCGTGATCCGGTGTTTTCCGCGTCTCAGAGCGGCTCTGTTCACATGCAGTGAACTCCGTTATTGAATGTGCTGTGAGTTTAGCACGTTTGGGAACGCAACGGCCACCAGTTATGCATAATTTGTACATTTGCATAATTTTCTAACATTTTAATGGGCAAATGTTTAGAGTATTTCATTAAATTAGTAATGTTTGTAAACCTTTTTCGAGGATCCCCCACCAAGTATCTTAAGGTTTTTTTCCATTGTTTTAGTATATGTTTTTACTTTTTTTTATAATTTAAAGAAGAAACCAATCCAATGTATACTTGACATTTGAAGATTAATAGTATAGAAAATCACTAAAGGTTTTTCAGTTAGTGTTTTCAGCTTGTTTATTTTCATCTAAAATATAGCATGCAGTT
This sequence comes from Sinocyclocheilus anophthalmus, assembly GCA_018155175.1. Classification (NCBI taxonomy): domain Eukaryota; kingdom Metazoa; phylum Chordata; class Actinopteri; order Cypriniformes; family Cyprinidae; genus Sinocyclocheilus; species Sinocyclocheilus anophthalmus. The sequence continues at coordinate 1,015,663 of JADLZN010009233.1, forward strand.
GCATCAAACAATGGTATATACATCATCATGTAAATTGTGATAATCGTAATTAATAATCACAATTACAATTTCAAGGGAATAATCGACAATTATAATTTTTGTCATAATCGTGCAGCCCTACTACAAATTAGGATGCACCTGCTTAAAATTTTGGCCGATACCGATAACCGATAATCCTTTATTTTTGAAAGCCGATAACAGATATGTTGGCCGATAAATCTATATCCAAATTGTTATATACTTTTTGAGAGCCTGATTACAAAAAAGGTCTCATCATTAAAAGCCACATCCCAAACACTTCAACATAAGCAGCCTAGTTTGAACGGTGTACGTTTTAAAAATATTTTTACTCTCCCATTACCAAATTTAGTCATAAAAAAGTCTTACAATTGCATAAATAATGCAAACAAGTCACTAGACATCATTACACGTGTAAAGAATCAAAATGAACGCGCCATAGATCAATAAAACGGAATAGACTCTGCACGGACAATAATTAAATGATTTTAATTATCTAACCATATTTCTGATTAAAATCATAATAGAAAAATACAAGTGGTTGTTATTATTAATAATGTATCAATGATTTTGAAAAAGTAACAAATACCACTGTTTTAAATAGCAGCCGTTGAGCTGCGCGTGCTGAAGCTGAAGAGCTGAATGAACATGGTAAACTGAAGCGTTTTGCTGGCAGCTTATTTAACTCAAGGAAATGCATCCTGAGATTAATATTAATACAACATAAACATAATATTACAACTTATATATGTACAAAATGATGCAGTTATTGCGTGCTATAGTCAGAATGTGTGATCCTGTTGTGGATGCGCTCTTCCCATATCAACGCGCTGAACCACAGCAACTAAACCCAAAGAATTCACAAAGTTTTATTATAATAATTTTCTCATTAAAATGTTATATACACGACATTCCCAATAATAGTTATTAATGTTGTGCACTGCTGAGTTTATCACTGGTAAACTGGTAAACTGAAGCGCTCTTTAAACTTAACCAAACGCATTCTATATGAGATAAATCAGATATACATCAAATAAACACAATATTACAACGTACAATTGCACAAAAGGCTGCAAACGAACAGCGCGCATCTGAAGTGTCTCTGAAGGAAATAATGCATTATTTATCGGCTTTAAGATATCGGCCAAATTTTCTTATTGGGCCGATACCGATAACAGAAAAAATTAGCATTTATCGGCCGATACCGATATGGTGGCCGATATATCGTGCATCCCTACTAACAATCAAGTTTAGTCGTACACTAGTTTACTTTTTTTTATTAAAATTGCTTAAAGGTGCACTAAGCGATTTTTGCCAAAATGTTGATATTTGAAAGCACCAAAACAAACACGCCCATACTCCAAAAGGACCTCGCCCCTATTTTGATAACTCCGCCCCACACGTACGTTCACAACTCTGGCAGCGACGATGGCAGAATATGCTATGCCTGCCGGCATATTCAAGCAAAAGCCAACACAGAAAATTTGTGTGAAAAAGCAAAATCAACGTAACTCACCAAAATCAAGAAGAAACAAAGCAACCTCAGTGTCCAATTCCCTTCCGCTCCTTGAGTTTTCTCCATCGCTGGAAAGCTGCTCCAATATTTACAAGGTCCTACCTCTTACCTGATCGTAACCCTTCTTTTTAATGTTTTGTTCCTCCCAAATTTTCCTCTTTTTAAAATGTTTTTTATCTGCCATCTCTCGCTATCTATAGTCGATCTGCTAATATCAGCTAATATCCGTCCTGCGCACTCACTGAGCACTCTCTTCTCCCAATCATCACTAGACACGCCCCTTACTGCTGATTGGCTGCGAGTTTGTTTTGGGACTCGGTCTGACACAGTGGTCAAAAGCGTTTTTCGTTTCAAAAATACTACATTTCTTCCTTCACATGAATAAATACACTAATATTTAAAATTTGAAAAAACAAAAATATTGTATTTTTGAACAAACAGAAGCAGACTTGGTGAGCATAAGAGATTTCTTTACATTAAAACAATCTTACCAAATGCAAATTTTTGAACTGTAGAGTAAATTTTTTTTACCACTAGTTGGTGAGTTGCATTAATGACTTTGCTAGCAATCTACACACCTTCTCAGAGATGTGCGTCGAAAAATTAGAAGAAAATGCAGCTTCAGCACATTAGCACTTGCTGCTAAAAGATCAAACTAAGCCAGTTGAACTCACGTTGGATTTAGCTGAATGAACAGCTGACTGGAACCAGATATGCAAGTCATGTTTAGAAAGCACAAACTATACATCAAAAGCTCCCTTAACCTTTTAATACCAATGAAAAGGAATCATCTTGACACACGGGTGCATCTCAATCAGCTCCCTAGCTCCTGAATCAGTATATCGTGTGCATGAATTGGGACAGTGATTACTCAATTTCCAGCGACATGACTACATTGGACAACATTGTAGAATGTCACCGTTGGAATTAATCAACAACAGGAAGGACCAATCTCTTTTTGATATATTTTTTATTCTCTTTAAACACATCGGTCTGTTATATGTTCTTACAACATTTCAGCCGAATATCAGTTATAAATGTTAACTAGATGTGTTCATTACCTGTCTAGGGATGTGTGTTTATGCTGAAATATATAAAAGAAAAACAAAAAAAAGTTTTTTCTTTTGAAATCAGAGTTGGCTCGTGTGGTTTAAGTTTCGTGCTTCGGAAATGTGACGTAATTTTCGGTAAGGGAGCATAGTGTGCATCGATGCTCCCTAGTTTTTGCAGTGCATTGTGGGATTTTTCAGGGAGCGAAAGTTCCAGTGCACTGGAAGGATTTCACAATTGAGACAGCCCTTAAATTTACTGACTCCCTGATCAGTGCCCTGACTACTGAACTAGGGAGCTGACCGACTGAGACGCACCCAAAGTGTTTTTGCATTTGTGTAGAAACTTACATCATCCTCAGGGGTGGAATTCTGCATTGTCATGGCGACCACAGGAGATGCTGTTACCGGTCCAACAACAGAGATGGATCTGTCCTGAGTCAGTGTTGGCACGGTGACTACATGCGTGGGCACCGCCTGAGGCGTCTGAAGTTGGACAACCTGAGTAGGCTGAGATAGCAGCATTCGCTGACCTGCAAGAGAAACATACACTGTTTAAACACTTCACCATTCAAATTGAGATGTGTTGAGTCCAACTTGTTGCTATATTTCTTCACTTTTACAGATTTTACATATCATTAATCCTAAGAATCTGAAAGTAAAGTTTTCACAGCACAAACTGGTTTAATAACAATAAGGAGAGAAAAACTGTTTGAATCACAAAGGAAACAGTTGAGCTAAGCACCATCTCTAACCCAGACCCAAACACGTCACCTCCAGAAAACATGGACTAACAAAATTTATCAGGCATGACGGGTTGCTGTTGGTGTTGAGTTAAATGAGAGGAATTTGCGGTGGCTCCCCGGCAGGGGTCATTCCGAACAACTTTCATTCTCTCAGCCACCAACTGACTTTACAATTAACCTCACATCAAAACTCTGCGGTTAGCCAGAAAATAATTACTGTAGCAGAACGCAATCAGTTCAAAGTGCACTTCCACAATGTTTCACACATATGGATTCAATAGATATATATATAAGCAGCTTGTGGCAGTTCTCTCTTTTCACAAAAGGCTCCTACTAAAAAAAACAAGAAAAATAGTGCTTTGTGTGACGTAACATTTTTAAACCAAACTGTACAGAGACACAAGACCTTATTCTGAGAAACCGGTCACACAGTTCTCAAAATATTGAGTGAGAGGTGATTGTTTGGACACACTGGAGTACAGTGATTTGTAAAATCAAGTCTCTAGTGTTTCAGATAAGTGTACAGGATAAGATTTGAATTCAGGCTGCTCTTGCCTTCTGCTCCACTTGTGTTTTCAGGTGTGTGAGGTAAGTGTTTATACTACGCATGAGGAAACGGATTCTGAAGCATGCTGATTCCTGACAGCCCTATGGCATTTAACACTCAAGACATTAAACAGAGTCACCCATTTCATCAGAGAACTCAGAAATCTTTTTCCTACTGTGTTCAATCACAATAAATCAAGATTGACTACTATAGTAAGAATGAATGCACTAATTTAAATACAAATAGAGTAATTAGCAGTCGCCCTAAGAACATTCCAAACGAATAAAATAGTGTATGCATTTTATTTATAATTTTATAGATAATTTGACTATATACTTTTATATTTTTACATACCACGCCATCTATATATATATGATATATTATATATATTATATATATTATTATATTTTTTAAATCGTATTAGCATTATTGCATTTTGTTATTATGGTACTACAGTTACCATGTCTTTGCACATAATATTAAAGACAATATTTCTCATTTAATAAAGCAACTCCCAAAGTTCACAGACTTCATGGCACTGAATATTTTTTAAGATAAAATATTTAGTTTGAAGCAAATATGCAAGGATAGCTAGCTTACTTGCTACAACTAACACTTTTTATGCATATTGGTCAATTACTCACCGCTAAATGTCACATAAAAACAAGCGTCAAGAAATCAAAGTGTGATTGGCGGTTCAATAACTCAGTCAGGCAGGTCCTTCATATCTACTTCCATTCTGTTTTTTCTAGGGCAAGCTACAAAAGGCCACTCTATTAGGCCTGGGCGATAAAACGGTATCGATGTTTATCGACGGTACACCTTCTTTGATATCGATAGAAAAAATGTTCGATATAACGCACGATATAGGCACATGCTATGAGTGACGCAGACAGCACACACAAACACGAACACATGCTGAAATGAGTGCTGTGCCTGCCTGTGAATATTAGTCGAATTTAAAATAAACATTTGCATTTGAATGTTAGGTGTGCATCAGGAAGCGTCATCAGTGGCGCGCGAGATGCGGTGATGATGTAAGTGACGTTGTTGCATTTTAATGTTTTGTTAGTCTAGCCCACGAGACGCGCCGCTGCTGCGTTATGCATTCAAAATATTAGAGAACTATAGAAGCTCAATGCGGTGAAGATCTTGAATGGGTTAAAACCGAAACCAAGCCATTCACACAGAACGCATATTCAGCGCATTTTTTAGACGGACAAATATGACTGCTGCACTGGTGTCTCACACAAGAGATGTAGCCATGAAAAGTTAAAACAGTTTAAACTTTTAGAAAACACGTAACGAATTTGTGGAGGTTTATTCCTTTTCACTGTGTCTCATATTTTTTTAAATGCAGTCTGTGTGAACGGTGCTTCGGTTCTTTGGATTAAGCAATGCATAAATACATGATGCTGTTTTGTTCATAATTGTTTATGCAATTTACGAAATTGTATTTGATTTATATATGTTAATTTAGATGTAATGCATGTTTTTATAGAGTTACTTGCTAAATGAGTTGCATTATTTTGATCATGGCGCCCTCCTGTGGCCTCGGGAGACAATTAGATCTATACAATAAAGACCTATTTAATCTGCATATAAAGCATTACAAATTAGATATTTGGTTTAATTTTTATTGTGTTTGATTGTTAAAAAAATATATATTTGTTGTTTGTCTCAATACATTGTATTAATTATAAATACAGTGGTTAAATTAAAAAAAAAATTTCTATTGCTTTTTGTTTTAAAAAAGGTTATAAAAATGTCAATAATTATCGATACCGAACGATATGAAACATTCTATCGTCAATAAATTTTTTAGCTATATCGCCCAGAACCTAGACTCTACTACCATCAGGGATGTACCAGCAGTTCAAGAACAATTCCCTGTCTACCTGAAGATAGACTTTAAATGAGACACCCACCTTTAGCACAAACAAAAATTGATGCCTAGTGCCATCTGCTGGTTTTTTTTTTTTTTGTAACAATGAAGAGAGAGCGGCAATACACCTAAAACACACCACGCATTTCACCTTGCAACTGAATAAAAATGTGATCAATAAAAATAATAAAAAAGTGATCAAATATACCAAGACTTCCTAGCACATATCAGAATTTAATCAGACAAAAGTGTGGCAGAATGGGTTTCTTCATTACCTGTAGGGGGTGCTGGTTGAATGGTGACTGGTGGAGGTTTCACTACAGGCAGAACGGTAGTCTGGAGAGGCTGGATGATGATGGTCTTAGTCTGAAGGGGGGCTGCAGCATGGGAGATGGGCACAGTGGTAATGAGTGGTTTAGGCTGAATGGAAACCTTGGGGCTAAACTGAATGAGTCTCTTCGCTGGTTGGAGAGGCTTTGCTGTGTGAACAAATGTATCATCTGATTACAAATAGAAGAATACTAGAAAAATTATTCAAATAAGGAAATTAATGTACTTCACCTACCTTTTGACTGACTGGTCCTCTTGGAAGGCTTCCTCTCAGCAGGTGCCTCAGCAAAGCTGCTTGAGTCAGAGCAGACAGACAGCGGAGAGGGCTGAGAATGCCAGGAGACTGGAGACAGTGCCTCGTCCTTAAAAAATGACATAGAAAATATTTGTAAAAAATGTAAAGAGTTTAGCAGCATAAGGTAGGAAAATCATGAAAAGCCGTCAGAGCCCTTACATAGAAAACAGAGAACTGAAAGTGCACTCAAGCATGGGAATACTGGGGTGTGAATCCAGACGGTCTAGAAGTCTAAATACAGTATCATTACTTAACAGTTTGCACATATCAAACGACTCATCAGTTAAGCCATAAAAAGCTACAGAACACCTATGATACCACCCATTACTACCTTATGTTTTAATGCGTATTCAATTATTTCCTTGCTGGTTATAACCTGTCATGTTTCTTTAAACATGTTAAAAATAGTTCAACTTTTAAAATGCATCTATTCCCCTGCATTTAGTTTCATTCGCCCATCCATCTACTTTAGAAAGCAAGAGCGTGCTTCCTGTACGTGTGTACGTCCCTTTACAGGTTGTTGCATCATTCAGAACAACGTGTGTTAACATTCAGTATGTGTTATGCAAAATACAACAAACATTTTGGCATGTTAAACAATACACTGACTTCAACCACTTAGCTTTTTAGTTTCCTTCTCATCAAGACTGTGACGTGACACTGAGATTCAAGTGTTTAGGTTTTTGCTAAAACAATGTGCATTTGTCATAGTGACATTTCAGTTCTTTGAAACCTTGAAAGGGACACTAGGTGATTTTGAACAGTCAACAGACATATTACAAAATAAGACATGACACTTCTCAGTGAGAGATTAATTAGTTTGATGATGCGATGAGAGCCGATTAAGGAATTCGTTAACACACTGGACTCTTAATTAGACACCTAATTCACATGGGTGTATGTGTGTGTCTGCCCTATTGATCTCTGAACTACAGCAGCCGGCAAGACCAGTGAAGCTCAAACACACTCCATCTGTGCCTCTGACTGATTAAGTCAACAAATAAAGACGAAAAACAGAACTGTAGTTGTGTGTATGTAACAAAAACAAATTTATAAAATAAACTATATAAATATTATAATATATAAGATACACCAAACATTATTTTTATACAATTTTGTGTCTCATTTGATATATATATATTTGTTTTGGGGTGGAGTTTGACTCACATGTGTGGAGCATGGTGAGTTGGGCTCCACTGATGCAGGTGAGGACACTGAACTTAGCGTGTGGTTTGGTGACAGTGAGTCCACTGTTACATCACCATCTGTGAGAGCAGAAAAGGATAGAAATGCTTTCATACATTTCGCTTTGGTAATACTTGAAACGTTTCTCATAAATATCGAATTACTCTGAATTCATTGCTGCTATAGACATTCAGGAACATTTGAAAAGAGTGTCCAGTCCACTGAAAACTTAAAATTAGTACCTGATCGTGGGCTACCGTTTTCTCTCCAGCCATTTGAGTACCACGTTGGGGGCTCAATGTCAAAGTTCAGGTCAGGAACAGAGGTGCCCTAATAGAGGGTAAATCCAAAATGCTTTTGATTTATGCTTAAATTGCTTACATTTTCTACAAATCTCTGGTTAAAGCTACGGTCAAAAAAAAAAAAAAAAGCAATCAACAAAATTGTCAGTCTTTAAAAGACGCAATTCGATTTTCAAAATGCAATTTGAAAAAAGAAAAATTAAACCCATATGTGATAAACGTAACATATTTTGACAGATTGTCTTTGCAGGGGTTTGACTCACATAGCCTACACTCTCCACCAGAGCCTCCAGAAGCTCGTCAGCATCCCCAAAATCCTCCAGCTCATCAAACAAACTGATATCTACAGTAAAAGACATCGTTGTGAACTTAAGTGCAGCCGAAGGCAGTGATGCACAACAAAGAAGTAAAGCCAACAAACAAAGTGCTGAAAGCATGAGAGCAAAACAGGGAGTCAAAAAAAGTATTAATTTCATAATCTTCTTTTGAGCTGTGGGTAACTAACCAGGTCAAACTACCTGAAACCATTCACCCTGAGGTGTGATGTAACAAGCAATTTGGTATCAATTACAGTTTCTTTTATATGTTAACCAAACCCTAACTGAAACACTGTAATTTATTAGTTTAACTAGACCTGTGTTATTCACAATACGATATGAACTATACGAATTAATATGTATATGAAAATGAAAATCATTTAAATATGAATGTATAATAAAGTATAACCCATAAACAAATGTGTAATGACACAATGTTGTATTTGTCATATTCTACTAATATTTCATATTTATAATTTTGATTAAACTACATTTTAAAAATGAAGCCATAAAAACAACACTACGGATGAGCAGGAGACAGGTTCACCAGACAGTTATCTGCAGCAAATTGAAAACGACTACATACAAGTCGCTTCATAAAGAACCTCTTTACGTATAGACACTTTACTAGAAGTAAATATAGAAGTTGGCGTTTATTGCGAGCAGCACGCGCTGTCATGGATATTTCTAGAAAGTGTATCTTACCCCACTCTCCATCCTGATCGATGGAAATATTCCCTGCTTCCTTATTCATCATCGATGAATTCACGAAATCTAACATCAAATCTGACGACATTATGCCATGAACACATTAGTAAGGTTAAAAGTGAGTCGGATGATGATGGGGATTATCGCTGAGTTTTGTGTGGAGTTGTAAACACACGCATTTCCCGATTCTGATGAAACTATATAACAACAACGCAGCAAGTACACGTCTAGTTTGACGGTAACTCTACGGGTGCCGGAGTGTTCTTCTTCTTCTTCTTTTTTCTTGGCTTTTGCAACTTGTAATTTTTGAATATCGCCACCTACTGTACAGGAGTGTGTAGAGGGACTTGGCAGATACATTACTTAGGGAAAACAAAAAAATTTTTACACCACACACTAACAGAAAAGATAACAACCAAAACAATTGGTTACCTTTTCGTTTCTAAATTCTTCTTATTCATTTAGTATTTCAAGAAATATAAACAAAGCTTTGAATCGATTTCTTTCCATCCCTTGTTCTCTAAGAATATCTTCAATTTTATTTTCTTCTTCCATTTCCTGCCATTTCTGCCTGTATTCATGGTATTTATTGCATCTAAACAAGACATGGTCTACATCTTCCTTGGTTTGACATCTTGTACATAATCCATTACTCTTCCCTATTATCTGCAATCCAGTATGACCTAATCTCAGCCTTGAGTATATACTTCTCGCCTGTTTGCCATATTTATCCTTTTTCCTCCTACTTTTGCTTGGTTTATATGATCATGTTTAGCTTTAGACTCAGACTCCCATTCTTTTTGCCATATTTGCATTATTTCATATTTAATCTTGGCTTTAATCTCTCCTTTTCCCATTGAAATATTAATTTCTACTTGCTCTTTTTCCAATGCTTCTTTTGCTGTCTTATAGGCTTTTTCATACCTTTGATGCAATATGTGCTGGAACCCAACAAAACTCAACTTCTATTCCTAGATTTCTAATATTTAATAGTATATGTCTTAGTTTCAATGATTAAATCTTCTCTAACTGAAAGACTGCTTTCTAAACTTTGTAAGGCTGCCATTGAGTCTGTACATATGACTATCCATCTAAAGGCTGTAATTATCCCAGACATCTCGACTGTAAAAACAGAAAGATGGTTATTTAATCTATAACCCAATTTTTTTGTTAAATTCTGGAATATAAATTCCTATGCCACAATGACCATTTTTGTTTTTTGACCCATCTATATTTTAAGATATCCGTAATATAATGAAGACAAATATGTTTGGCCATATTTTGCAAACCTTTGATCAACTTGGTATTCTCTTTTCTCTTTTAGTAATTCTGTATTAATGTCTGAAATAGAGAGCATCCAGGGAGGAACTTCACTTAAAGCTACTGCGGGGCTAAACTCAAATTCTTTCATTCCAAATTGTTCTGCTGTATTATTTATATTCCAACCAAAATCTTTGGATTTTTTCTGATATTCCCAACAATCGTTTAATATTGATGCGGCTGGATTGCTATTACTGCTTATTAGTCTAACCCAATATGTTAACGACAATTTAATGAATCTTAGTTTTAATGGGACTTCTTCTGTTTCTACTAATAAAGCACTTGTTGGTGTTGTTCTCATGGCTCCTACTGCAATTCTTAATGCACTATATTGGATTCTGTTGAGTTTTCCTAATCTAGTTTTGCATACTGTGCTATATACAATACTTCCATAGTCAATATTTGCTCTTATCAAAGCTTTATAAATATTAATTAAAGACTGTTTATCTGCTCCCCAACTGTGTCCAGTAATCATCCTCATCAAGTTCAGGGCTTTTTTACATTTTGTTTCAACAAGATTAATATGGTATTTCCATGAGTGTTTTTCATCAAACCAAACTCCTAAATATTTAAACTTTATAACTCTTTCAAGTGGCTGTGACTATAAATACATAATTTGTAGTTTTCATCGATTTTCCTTTTAGTAAAGAACATTATACATTAGATTTCTGTACAGAACATTTAAATCCCCAGTTAATTCCCCATTGTTCTAGGATTTGAATTTCCTTTTGCATGTTCATCACTATATATGGAATATTCCGACCTCTTTTCCATATAACAGCATCATCTGCATATAATATTCCTTCATTTGGGTGCTGTAACATTCTTGTTGTTTTTCATCTCTACGCCACATGATGGTAGTAGACAGTCAGCCTTCCAAGCAATTTAATTTTGCGCTCAAGAAGTTAGTCTCATTTTGGCGAATCGGTTCTTTTGAACATTTCAATTTAAAGAGCCGGTTCAAAAACTGTTCTTTATGCCATTAAAGGGGTCATATGATGTTGCTAAAAGGAACATTATTTTGTGTATTTGTTGTAATGAAATGTGTTTATGCGGTTTAAGGTTAAAAAAACACATTGTTTTCCACATACTGTACATTATTGTTTCTCCTCTATACCCCGCCTTTCTGAAATGCATCGATTTTTACAAAGCTCATCGGTCTGAAAAAGTGAGGTGTGCTGTGATTGGCCAGCTATCCAGTGCGTTGTGATTGGCCGAATACCTCAAGCGTGAGACGGAAATGTTACGCCCCTTACCACATTGTGACGATGCCCTGTCAGGCCCAGTGTTGCCAACTTAGCAATTTTGTTGCTAAATTTAGCAACTTTTCAGACTACCCTAGCAACTTTTTCTTCCAAAAGCACCTAGCAACAAATTTAGCTATTTTTAAATTTTATTTGGCAACTTTTAGCAACTTTTGATAAGTGACTCAAACAATAAAAAGGCACACATTTTCCATCTAAATTTCACAAAAAGAGGATCTTCCCGGAAACCAAAGATGCCTAGAAGTACATACATCACATGAATTAAGGTATTGCTATTTGCAGTTGTTCAATTTGATAATAACAATAATAATTTAATAATTGTTCATTTATGATACACCTTGTTAGTAGCTTGTACATGTGATTGTTGATCAGTTAGTACACTGTAAGAAAAATATCTAGAAAAATGGCAAAGGTACTAGTAATTTTCCAGGACATTATCCGTTATCCATGATCAATTATCCATTATCCGTTGTAACCCTGTAACCCGAAAACACAAAATACAATGCGTAATTTAAAATGCAGGTAAAAACCTGTGATTTATTTTCTTAGAGTGTAGCATACTGACTAACTACTAATACACTGCTTAAAAATATAATTCAGAATGTGTAGTTTTATTAGCTAATAAAAAAAATTATTATAATAGTTCAAAATGTAATTTTTCAAAAACTCAATGTATATAAAAATAGTTATTTATATTTTAACATTATATTATGCATTTATATTTTTACGAACAAATCTAAATTAACATATAAAATATATTTTTGCTGAGATTTGATGTAGTGACAATTTTGCGTTCACAACGTCATTTAGCAACTTTTAGCAACAAATCAACCTTCCTTTAGCAACTTCCCCTGAAAATTAGTTGGCAACAGGGTAGGCGGAGCGGATGATTCAAAAAACATGGAAAACCCATATAAACGAGGCATTTGTTGCATTCAGTGGGGACATAATTATGGGTTATAATGACTTATACTGTATTTTTATGTGTTGCGTTGCATCGCGTAAACATAAAACTCTGTCTGATTTGTGATCGGAGAAATGACAAACAACAAGCCTACTCGCTTTACATATTAATATAAAAACTCTTTAAATCTAAAACGGCAATTACAATCTTTGAGTCGAACAGCCGGCATTGTAGTCTACCAGGATCAGGAAACAGTCCTCCAAAAATGTGCTGCACAAATGTGCTGGGTTGAACTGTTCTGGAACAGTGCTGTAAATAAAACTTAACCACTGATTTCTGGTTGTCCATTTTGAAGGCCAAACAAAGTAGTTTCGCTTTCACAAACGAAACAGCGTCACACACCGTGGCCTACAGAGAGCAGAGGCCGGGGGCTAGCGTGAGAAACGGCCGGAGGGTTAGAGTGAGCAGAGGCGCGGGCTTGAGAACGGAGCGGCTGGCGATTTCGACGAAGGAGCGTCCGGAAGGACATGTGACGACTCCGGGCTGGACTCCGCTTCGTCCACAGTGAAAGCAGACCCGGCGATCCACAGTGCAAAGTTGTAATATTTCCTCAGCGACCACCACAGATCAGCTCCAGGCATGACGAAACAATATCGTCTCTTTTGGAAGACCAAACAAAGTAGTTTTGCTTTTGGGCGGCGTATGCAAATCTTCCCACAAGAGCAAACTGTTAGGAAAACACTCTCTGTTTTTTAAGAAATGGTTCCAGATATGCCTCACCCCTCCTTTTCTTCTCTCCTTCTCTCACTCTTCCCTATACAACGCATTCTCTCTAAATCCCCCCTCCTCTATTTCTCTCTCTCTCTTGTATGATGTTTTAAATATCTCTTACTCATATGCGAGGTATGCATGCGCAAAGGTATACATTAGTTGCTTGGTTCAAATGCCCAAATAAGGAGATGAATGCTAGGACTACAAGGTAAAGGAGTTCGTGAGGAACTCTGAAGAGAGTTCAGCATCCTTCGCCAAAATCTATTCCTAATATGTCCATGTTTTTCTGTACATGTGGCCATTTTATATAAACACATGTTCTTGGCCAAAGATCCTATATGTATGTCATTCATATCCTCATTGGTTAAGAGGGTGAAACTCCCCTCGACATATGCCTATATAATATCTTTGTATCTATGAATAAATTGAAGTATTGAGAATACCATTTGATGTGTGTTTTCTTGCTTCCCGGCCGTATCTACACTTTAAGAGACTGAGAAGATTTCACGGTGGCAAAGAGAATTTACAGAGGGACCAATTGTTATTTTTATTAACAAATGGGGGCTCGTCCTTCCGGGAATTTCTTAAAAAGACAGGTAAGAAACTGTTTTCTTTTTCTTCCTGTCTGTAAGAGAAATTGAATTTATTCTCGTTTGCAATTTGATTATGTCATATTTGGCATCAATCTGTTTTCCTCACATTTTAGATGTGGGAAGAAGAGTGAGAAGCTTTCCGTTTAACCTATCTATTTAAGAAAATAGAGTAGTGGTGAAAGATTATAATTGAACTGTGAAGGTTCTCGGTCTCTTAAGTGATTTCATGAATAATACAGAATTGAATGAACAGAATTGATGGCGCCGCTTTGAGGATTTGCAGAATTGAGGACGATGAAGATGATGCGTGGATTTGGGCTGATGTGGAAAAGCTAAAAGAATTTTTCAGACAATTGACTGCTTTTCTGGTGAAATTGTCTTCGGCTAAGCAAGATTTGTCGCATGCTGCAAACACGAAACAGAAAGCGGGCGAAAATCCTGTTGCATTTTTCAATCGATTTAAGCATGCTTGGACTGAAGAATCTGCCATTCCATTAGATCAACATTCTCCTTTGTTTGTCAATACGTTTTTGAATAACATGCAAACAGAAATCGCACAATTGGTTCGTTTGACAACTTCGAATATAACAGATATTTCTGTTGACGCTTTGTCTCGGAGACTGCGTGAGCTTTCCACCGCGGGGGCTTTTGAAGCCTCCCGAGGGAAACCTACAGCGATGATGCAGCTTAATACTGTTGTCAAAGCACGTTCAAATCAGGCAGCAGGGTCGAAAGTATGTTATTATTGTGGCATTGCGGGACACTTCGCTAACGCTTGTAGGAAAAAGCAGTGGGATAAAAAGCAGAAAAGAGGTGGGTTTGCTGGCTTCAGGCCACAGACTAATGCTTTGCCACAAAGGCAACAAACCGAAAGACCGAATTACCCCACAAAGTGGACTCCCCGTTAGGGATGCCCACAGAGTTTAGAGCCCTTTCTTGATGAAGATTCCATGATTTCTGTTACATACCCGAATAAATCGTCTGTCTTACCTTTTCGTGAATTGAAAATTGACAGTAAACCGTATGTTTTCCTTTTGGACACTGGTGCCTCACGGTCATCTTTGTCCGGTAAAGCATACGAGGGCTCTATTACAGGGAAAACTATTAACTCTGTGGGAATTTTAGGTGTCAATGTACGTTGTGAAATGACACCAACTTTACCGGTAACTTCTAAAGACAATCCTTCTTTGTTTAAGATGCACGCATTTGCAATAATACCTGATGCTCCATTTTGCCTTTTGGGTAGAGATTTGCTGCATAAATTGGGTGCTCATATTACATTTCAGAATAATTCTCTGCAACTCATGTTTCCTTCTGTCTATTCTCTGACTGTTGAAACAGGAAGTGCGACCACTGAGGCTGAGGCTGCAACTGCAGCCTTACCGGAAAAAGGGGATGTCAACCCTCGCTTGTGGGCGGAGCATAAGGATGATGCGGGCCTCATAGATGTCCGCCCTTATGCGGCTACTCTGACCAGAGACACACCAGTTTATTGTAAACAATACCCTCTCTCCAAAGAAAAAATCGATGGGATTCGGCCTATTATAGAAAATTTGCTGGCACAAGGCATTCTGATCAAGACTCACTCACCCTACAATACACCGATCAATCCAATAAGAAAAGCGAATGGTTCCTGGCGATTGACACAGGATCTTAGAAAGATTAATGACATAATTAAACCATTGGCTCCTATTGTACCTGATGTGCACACAATACTTAATTCTATTCCTAGTTCACATGCCTATTTCACAGTTATTGATCTATGCTCTGCATTCTTTTCCATTCCTGTAGATCCTGTCTCGCAGCCGCTGTTCGCCTTCACCTTTGACCATGCTCAACTTAGCTGGTCTAGATTGCCTCAGGGCCTGAGAGATTCTCCGGCTGTGTTCGCCGCCGTAGTGCACGCAACATTAGCGGATGCTCAACTCCCTCCTGATACCTGTCTGCTACAATACGCGGACGACATCCTCGTTACTGGTGCCTCTGCGGACCAGTGTGCTGCTGCCTCCAGCATCGTCTGCAACATCCTGGCGGAAGCTGGGTTCAAGGCATCAAGAGAAAAGCTTCAGTGGGTTCAGAGGAGGGTGGATTACCTCGGACATGAATTGTCACAAGGTACAATAAAACTGTCTGCTGATCGTATCAAAGCCATTGCTACGTACAAACGGCCCTCCACGAAGAAGCTAATGCAAAGCTTCCTGGGCTTGGTGAACTATTGCAGAGCGTGGGTGCCGAACTGTTCCATGTATGACAAAATCTTGAGAGCAGCCACCTTGCAGGAATCTGATGACATTGCATGGACAGCAGAAATGGAACACGCATTCAGACATTTGAAAGCATCCTTGACAAGGCCACCTGCCCTTGGCCTACCGACATATACAACTGACTTTCATTTGTACGTGCACGAAGGTGGGGGAACAGCCGCCGCAATCCTGGCCCAGGAGCACGGGGGCATTTATCGCCCAGTAGCGTATTTGTCTAAAACCTTAGACTCGGTGGCTACAGGGCTTCCAAGCCTGTCTGTGCGCAGTGGCTGCAGCGGCGATCATGGTGCAGGATGCAGAACGTATAGTGTTGACACATCCACTCATAGTGCACACTTCTCAACAGGTAGGAGCTATTATGCACAACATTTATACGCAGCATATGACTGCTCAACGACGTTCTGGCTATGAAGCAATATTATTAGCTACTGCTAATTTAACATTGAAACCAACTTCCGTAGTTCATGGCCCAACCTTATGTTTGCATAAGTTGTTATTGCAGGGTGAATTTGAGGACAGCGATCATGACTGCCTAGCCAGGATTCATAATTCGACGGCTTGCAGGCCAGATGTGTCCGCATCTGTCCTGGAGGAGGGGAAACATTGGTATGTAGATGGATCATGCTATAAACCAAATGATAATGAATACTGGTGTGGGTATTCGATTGTTGAATTACCTGACTGTGTCATTGAGGCCTATTCTCTGCCATATAAATCAGCACAAGTGGCAGAATTAATTGCGTTAACAAGAGCTTGTCAATTGGCAAAAGATCAGTGTATCAATATATACACCGATTCAAAATATGCACATGGAATTGTACATGATTTTGCCAAACTGTGGGAAGAAAGGGATTTTAAAACTTCAGAAGGAAAACCCATATCCCACCACAGTGTTGTGGCTGAACTGATTCATGCAGCACAGTTACCGTCAAAATTGGCTGTGATAAAAGTAACTGGGCATCAGGAGAGTCAGAAGAGGCAAAGGGAAATAGACTTGCAGACGAAGTAGCTAAATGGGCAGCTAGAGCTGTCCTATCAAGTCCACATGTTGACAAAGCAGGCACAGAGGTGCCCATGATGTCCTTTGTGTTGACTAATGATTTGGATATTAGACTATTACAGGCAAACCCCATTCAAAGTGATCTAAACCACTGGGCAGCGAATGAGGCAAAACCGGATCAAGCAGGTATTTTGAGAGATAAGCAGGGCAGGATTGCTCTGCCAGCCTCTACCATTGTTATGCTATGCAAACACTATCATGGTGTCTCACATGTGTCAAAAGAGAAAGTGATTCAAAATTTGAATCAATCGTATTGTATAGAAAATGTAAGAAAAAATACCTTGTTGTTATTAGATGCTTGTTTGATCTGTGCTAAGACCAATCGACATAAAGCTAGTAAACATGATTCTCTTACACACCCGGAACTGCCATTTCAGCATTTACAAATAGACTTTACACACATGCCTCCTTGTGGAAATCACAAATATTTGTTGTGATAGTGGACCGTTTCTCCAAATGGCCTGAGGCTTTCCCGTGTGGAAGAGAAAATGCACAGACTGTAGTGAAGGTACTTGCTAAGGAGATTATACCTCGTTTTGGTATACCAACGGTTATAGAAAGCGATAAGGGTACACCTTTTACCTCCAAGGTTACCCAGTTGCTAGCTAAAGAGCTAGATATTAACTGGCATATGAACATACCCTATCATCCCCAGTCGTGTTCGGTAGCGGAACGTTTGAATCAAACGATAAAAGATCGAATTACGAAAGCATGCATGGAGACAGGCCGAAATTGGGTCGACGTACTACCTGCAGTATTGGCAGAAATAAGAATGTCCCCCTCATCGACAACAAAGATGTCTCCATTTGAAATACTAATGGGCAGACCGTTCCCCACCCCGTGGGTTAAGGGTCATGCTGGTAATCTCTCCACAGGTGACACGGAGGTGATCATCGCGGATTACGTGGATTCCCTGGTCAAAACTTTAAATAGCATAAATGGTGATGTTTCTCTCTCTCCCTCTTCCTGCAGAGAAACCGACTCATTCTTTTGCTCCAGGCCAACAGGTGTTGATAAAGTGCCTGAAACCTCCAAAGCTCGGAGAGCCAAAATATCTTGGACCTGCGACTGTCATCGCTGTGACGCGGACAGGGGTGCTGACTGATTTCCAGCCACAGTGGATCCATGCAAGCAGGCTAAAGGCAGCTCCGTAGACAGGAGGGGATCTGTGATCGTATCTGCAGCTGGATCGAGTTCGAGGAGCTGAGAGAGGAGTCGAGGTGCGGAAGAGGCGGAAGGAGAAGCAAGAGTCTACAATCATCATTCCTGATAGTTGTGTGGCCATGGGTATGAGACAAATGAGATACCTGGTCATTTTTTCTTGGGATTAAAAAAGTTTGTTTACTTGTACGCACACTTTTATAAGTACAAGTAATGAAACGTGGCTTGGGCATGATGAATACACCCCATGCCTATGCCACGAATATGTGGTGGAGATTTGCAAACTATACGGCAAAGGCCGAAGGGAAAAAGGGTCTTGCTATGTCTGTACAAAAATGCCCACCAGGCGGTCGGTCCTGGGTAATTGTTGCAGCCCCACCACCGCAAGGTTGGGAATGCATTTCTTTTATTAGTGTTGCAGGCCTGGTTCCTGCTTTGAAGACTTCTGGACAATAGAGGTGCAGACCAAATGGTACAATATTGTTTATACCCCAAGTGTTTGTAAGAGTAACAATCGTGAGTTCAATCCCTGACTCATTATATTGTGTAGAAAGAATTGAAGGAGAACAGAAGTTGTGTGAAATTCCATTGAGCAAGTGTGATCGGGTTTATCAATATTGCCAGATGAAAAGTACTACATGCTGTCATTATTGTCTTTTGAATAGAGGAGAAGTTAAAATAGAGGACATGGGTTGAAAATGTATCAAAGAATGATTATATTCCATATTATTATCTATGTATGAGAATGATAAATTTAGGATTAGGGAACTCTGCAGCGAGTGTTAATGTATTCATTGTTTATTTTAAACAAAAACAGGCAACTGTTAGAAAACACTCTCTTGTCTTTCTGTTGATTCCAGACATGCCTCACCCCTCCTTTTTCTCCCTCTCTCTCACTCTTCTCTATACAACGCATTCTCTCTGAATCCCCCCTCCTCTATCTGTTTCTCTCTCTCTCTCTTGTATTATGTTTTAAATATATCTTACTCATATTCGAGGTATGCATGCGCAAATGTATACATTAGCTTTTCTTGGTTCAAATGCCCAAATAAGCATTTGAAGAGAGTTCCTCATCCTTCGCAAAAGTCTATTCCTAATATGTCCATGTTTTTCTGTACATGTGGCCATTTTATATAAACACATGTTCTTTGCCAAAGATCCTACGTGTATGTTATTAATATCCTCATTGGTTAAGAGGATGAAAACTCCCCTCGACATGCCTATATAATATCTTTATTTCTATGAATAAATTGAAGTATTGAGAATACATTTGAATGTGTGTTTTCTTGCTTCCCGGCCGTATCTACACTTTAAGGGACTGAGAAGATTTCACGGTGGCAAAGAGAATTTACAGAGGGACCAATTGTTATTTTTATTAACAGCAACGTAGGTATGTTTGGGCGTGTTAGAACGAGCCGTTTTAGGTAGGTGTGGCTGACTCTTAACTTTTATAAAGAATATCTCTTTGGATTTGACTTTAGTCTTTGCAACTTGTTAGAAAACACTCTCTGTCTTGAGAATGTTCCAAATATGCCTCACCCCTCCTTTCTTTCCCTCTCCCTCTCACTCTCCCTCCTCTATCTGTTCTCTCTCTCTCTTGTATGGTGTTTTAATGTCTCTTACTCATATTCGAGGTAGGCATGCGCACATGTATACATTAGTTGCTTGGTTCAAATGCCCAAATAAGGAGATGAATGCTAGGACTACGAGGTAAAGGAGTTCGTGCTAAACTGTGAGGCGGGTTCAGCATCCTTCGCCAAAAGTCTATTCCTAATATGTACATGTTTTTCTGTACATGTGGCCATTTTATATAAACACATGTTCTTGGCCAAAGATCCTATACGTGTATGTTATTCATCTCCTCATTGGTTAAGAGGGTGAAACTCCCCTCGACATATGCCTATATAATATCTGTATTTCTATGAATAAATTGAAGTATTGAGAATACATTGACTGTGTGTTTTCTTGCTTCCCGGCCGTTATACACTTTAAGGAACTGAGAATTCTTCAAGGCGGCAAAGAGATACGAGGGACAAATTGTTATTTATTAACACAACTTTACAGATCTTCTTTATGCACCAAGAGCTTGTAACAGTCCAAAGAGAAAGGAAAAATTGAAATCGCATCATATGACCCCTTTAAGTGGTCAATGCCTCGCATGTTTACATTTTCTGTAGCGTCTCAGTAAAGCCATGCTGTATGTCGGCACATATTGCAGTTTTCTACGTTTTTTAAGTTCATGTGTCCCATGCAGTTCCGTTTGTTGCAGTCATGATTCAGCCAATGTAGAACCTAAATATAGGCCTAATTTGCATTCAGGCTAAAAAAATACATCTCTTGCATTAATACGTTTTTGATCGTTGTAACAAAAACCAACAAACCTGATATAGGCATACACATAGGTGGAGGGTGAACCAACTCCAGGGTAAGGCTAAAAGCAGCCAAATCTATCAACTACAAACATCATAAACCTTTTTAGGCAAGAACCAGACATGGGTGTCATGTAGGCTAATAAAATATGTTTAATGGGACTGAATTTGTATTTAATGTGATAATAATTTAATTAAGACATTAGAAAATTATAATTATATAACGTTTCCTTCCCACGGTTATTCAAACGGCGAATGAATTATGTAGGCTACAGAAATGACATTATCACTAACTTTGATCTATCGCACTCTCAAAAAAAAAAACTATTGTTGTAATCACTGAAGCTGTCTACACTGCGAAATGAATCCCTTACTTACATTGTACTTACATCTGCGCTTTGTTGTTTATGATGAGAGAATTCGCGCAATTCAGTCATCGAACGTGCGCGCGTTCAACAAAGCTGATGAGTTTCAGCGATGACTCATCTGAACGCCTCTGATTGGCCTTTGCATTCCTAGGCTCAACAGAATCGTGTGTAATTGGTTATAATGCGCAACACTGTAAAAACGCCTAAAATGAATTACGGTGCAACATGAGCAGATCTTAATTTAATGCGCAGTCGACACTTTTTTATTAATTTACACTTTGTTAGCAACAGACGTAATATATTTAATTTATTTGTGCAGGGGCATGTGTGTCCAATTTAGTGTCATTTTTGCCCCCAAGACCCCGTGGCCAGGGAGCCTTACACACGCTCCGCCTATGGACATACATCATTTCCAGTGCGTTTTATTTGTAACTTCTGCTCACTTGTCGCCTCGTCAGCCAAATCTTCGGTGCACTCCTAATATAGCTCACTCATCGGTTCTTCTCAGGTCGTTACGGATTGGTCATATTCGATTCACTGACTCGGACCAATTGTATCCGACTCCTGATTCAACTCTTCAGACCGGTTAGTGGAAAGTCCCTTTCATGGCTGATTAATTAAAAAGATCCGACTCAAAAGAACGATTCATTTGCCGAACCGACACCCTTCGTTTGCATTTTACAGGTAAGTTATGATTAAATGTTTGCATTGCGTTGAAGGTTTATATTAAAGTGTTCATGATCTCTTTTTTTAAACCCAAGCTTTACACTGATTGCTGCTTTCAGTTAAATGACTCGTTTAAATAGGCAAAACAATGAGCATGGGCATTTGATCACTTTAGCCTATTAGAGATAGTGTGGGCTATTTTCAAATATAGACATGTAGTTACTGCTTGAAAGCTGACACTTTGACATGTGTTACTAAGTCAAACTTGGCCACTGTATATCCTATTTAAAGCATCAATGTTGGATAAATGATACAAGATCTGTAGCTTATTATGTATTCACACAGTAAGAATAATTGTAATTTTTTATTTGAGTGACAGTAGAACACAGTAAAACAATTAGCAGGCACATGAGCTACTAATTATGTCAAAATGACAGTAGGAACTGAGCAAAACATGAAATGAAAAAAAAACTAGGAATATTAAAACTGTTTTGTAAAAACTAACCATCTCATCTGGTCAACAGGTTGCTTATTCATAGGCTCTTCATATTTCTTATTAAGTTACTAAATGTCGGAGCAGCAGGTCACACTGGCTGGTTTGAAGATCTGGAACAGGTGTTCACAGCTATAATCTTGTTGGTCTTCCCAGGACATTGTCAGCTTAACCTGAGGTGGTCTACAACAATCTCCGCTCGATCTGACTCTCTTACATGCTTTACGCATGGCCCATTCTTGTGTTTCCAAAACTTAAACCTAAAGTTTTTATTTGAAATCTAGCCATCGCTTACTGAAAATTAAACATAACGTTCATAGATTGAGCGTGTATGGTTCAACAAGTCAGATTAAAACATTATTAGCCTTTTCTCACTGGTTTATGTGAACAATAAGTTTAGTTTCTATGGCAAAAACAACTATGTTAAGCATTATAAAAGTCATTACTTCTGAGCGTTTTTAGATAATAGCATCCAATGACAAACTCATTTAAATGACAAGGTTTTGAGGCTTTTTCTGTTTCAGCCAATCATGAAGCAGCATGGTCTATTCAGGTTAATTGTGTATAAACCCACCAGCCCCCTCCCACAAACAGTCTGAGGATTAACAGGTTAATGTAACACACTTGACGTGTACATCCATTTGGAATGGATTAGAGCTTTGACCACCATGTCTTTATGTTGCCACAGGAACTTGTTGTTTCAAAACCCTGCTTACTGTGCCAAACTTAGGTTTTTCCAAAGGTAAATTGACAAGCAGGCAAAAAAGGATAAACTTAGTTTGAGAGATCTTATATTTGAAGAAAAGCAGCGAGTAATGCAATAAAAGCAAAGCATATAGTATAATTTTAGAGCATTCTGGTGGAAAACAGATAAAGAACGATATATATCTAAAACTGAAGGATTCCTGTCATCACAATTCCATAAAATCACTCCTCAGTTTCTGTGCTCCAATTGCACTTGCATCTCTGTGGATGTTTTCACTCAAGAGAAAGCAGAGGTTTGAATAAAAATGGAGGTTAAAGATAGAAAAGAGCAGAAGAGAGTAAGCAAACAGACATTTCACAAACATAGCCCTCTGCTCACTTCATCTTTTGTTTGTGTGATGGATGTCCTCTGAGATTGATGATGTTGAACGCAGTTGTTGAGCATTGTCTCCTCCAGGCGACAACAGAAGAGGATCACTTATCATCTCAGCTTGTGTGAGGGGGATTTGTGGAGGATTTGGAGAACATATGAGTGGAGTGTAGAGAAGAAGAACAGACTGGAGGGAGAGTATTTGCACACGGTTACCAGTTTCCAAATGGAAAGAAAATTCATAACATGCACGAGTGTCAGAGAGATATGTTACAGTAAATCACACACTAACACAATCTTGCTGGTCTTCATCCTTTGGTTTGTGTGGATGGTGAAGAGTTTGCAGGTGGCCTAGGTCTGGTGTGCTGGGGGTGGGACATGGCTGGAACACATTGTTTGTCTGGATGGGTTTGTGAATACATAGGGATTACTGCATACGGTTTGGCTCACTGACAGCTCTGACTGTGAGTGTGTTTGTTAGTGTGTTAGAAAGATTGTGGCTGATTATCCTTGAGATAAGGTGGCAAAAGAAACATGATGGAGGTTAAAAGAGGCAGAAAAAATAAAAACAACAATTTAAATGAGAGGGATAGTCCATCCAAAATTGAAAATTCTATAATTTACTCACCTTCATGTCATTCCCTGTATTACTTGTTTTCTTCTGTGGAACATATAAAAGAAGATATTTGGAAGAATGTTGGTGACCGAAGGGTTTTGGTTCCAATTTGACTTCCATTACATGGACAAAATATACAATAGTCAAATGGGAACTGAAACTCTTTGATTACTAACATTTTTCAAAATATCTTCTTTTGTTTTTCAATAGATAAAAGAAAGTCATACAGGTTTGGAATGACATTAGGATAAGTAAATGACAGAATTTTAATAACACAGAACAGATTGAGCAAAGCTTACTTTGAAAATGACAGAAAAATCCAGGGCTGTTTCTACGTCACCTGGTAGATTAAATGTGTAATCATTTAATTGACAAATGTTTAACATATTTTATTCACATATAGCATTTATAAAATTTATTATTAGCAGACAGTTATGGCACAAGAAACTGAGTGTAACTTGATTTATTTTCGTGTTTAACCCAAAAATGGCTTAAAAAGAAAAGAACAATAAGAGCAAAAAGGAGAGTAGGATATACAAATTGCAGGCCTTACAGCATGTGCCACCATTAAGCCCACACAAAGAGAGCAGTGACAAATGACCGTTTTAATTCTTCGGTTTGACTTTAATAAATTAACATGTTCTAATAGACTTAAGAAAGGAAGTTCGAATAGAAAGCCTTCATTGGGGGAAAAAAGCCATTCATCTTATTTACCATGGTGTTGTGTTCTTTAATAGGTCATTTACAATGAGGGGACAGAGTATGTGGGGGTTGTTGGATGGGATGGGCTTATCCTCAAACCTAGAGGGAGGGCCCTTGTGAAGTCACTGGTCATCTTGAGCACTAACCCCACACTAGTTCAAGACTGGTGAATGCTGGTGACTCCTGAATAACCTTCGGCGGTAGTGAGGGCTCACCCTTGTATGACCCCACACCATAGACTGTAAAAACAAGATGGACGACGCGTCTCCTATTCCTTCTACTATAGAAAAGTGAAGGCAAAGCATCTCAGTATGGCCGCTGCCATCTTGAGTAAATTACATCATTTGGAGCCCGAGTCTGCGCAGTAGAGATTCATTTGGAGCCCGAGTCTGTGCAGTAGAGATTCATTTGGAGCCCGAGTCTGCGCAGTAGAGATTCATTTGGAGCCCGAGTCTGCGCAGTAGAGATTCATTTGGAGCCCGAGTCTGCGCAATAGTGTCGTGAGGTGGAGCCGTGGTATCAAACTCCCGCAGACCCAATCAACCATAATGTCACGCCCCGTTTTTAAACTACTTAGTCAAGTTTATTCAGTCATATTAAATAACATTTTATCTGACATTTTAAAGTTTTTTATGTCCATCTTGATACTGTTCATTTTGATGGTTGAATGGTTTAGTAGCCACTGAAACCAAGGTTTTTGGTTCTGTTACAAGGAAATGCATAAAAAAAGAAAACAAATGCAATGTTAAAGTCCCCCTGTAGTCAAATATTTTATCCCTTAAAACTTATATTTGATCATCAAAATTACATATTTAAATGTTTTTTCTTGTGAAAATAATTTTCTCATTCCTTAAAATAGCTTGAATGTAACTCTACACCCTTGCCTCATTTACTATACGCGGATCTATGAACATGCAAATTAGTCCCGCCTCCACTCATTCACACAGCCAGCGCCTCCTGATCCACTGAACTGTAGTAACCGCAAAACAATGACTGATAAAACTATCTTTTTACTAGCGGGCAACTACAGTGAATACTCTAACATTCGTTAAAGTTACTTACTTGACGATGTTGTGTCCTAAAATGCCTTGAAGACTCGAATGCAGCCGTTCGTGATTGTTAATTCGCACCCGCGAGCATACGCATGTGAAGTGCAGACGCCGATGCGGGAGAGGTGCGTCTGACTCCGGGCTACTTTTACACTGTTGCCACGGGTTATAATGCAAGTTAGCGGTTCTAAATTCACATTAAACCATAGCTTGATGGGTTTTTTGGTCTAATTTATTTTTGGTTTTGTGCTGGTATTGGTATATTTTGCATGCTAGTGATAGGAATCGATCCCTTGACGTGATTGGTTATTGGTTTGTGACGTAGCAAACCGAGGGCTGTTTCAAAGCATATTTCTGGGTCAGCCTTTGGGAAACTACAGTTTTAAGGAGAAAATACTCTGCAATGGTGTTGATTAATAGATTGGCACATGGTTTGTCTAAAAGCATATTAAAAACACCATATAGACAAATAAACAACATAAAAAACTTGATTTTCACTACAGGGGGACTTTAAGACGCTTTGTATAAAAGCATCTGTCAAATGCATAATTGTAAATGTAATCCAAATTGTTGTTCTTTGTTGCATGTGTGCAGATCATGTTATAAAGAACACTTTGTTATACCATCATTGTTATACAGTTTGAATGTTATTCTGTAAAAAGTGTTGTACACATGTGCAGAAGTCATCTGACTGACGTCTTATCTGATTGTTGTCGTTGGTGAAACCCCTCCTCCCGCCTCCCCCTGAGCGGGGCCCCGAGCCAGCCAGCAGCGCCGCAGAGTGTAGTTCACTCGGCCTGGGAAGAGGAATCGAGAGTAGTGGCGCGCGTCTCCAGGACAAGACCCAACAGTAAACTGACTCGGAATGGATACTCACGACACATATTTACATCTCCGTAAGTCGTCGTCTTTCTTCATTTCCTGTTGCTGCTCGTCTGTGTCATATTTGCGTAGTTGCCCGTGCTTGACTAAAATGTGCATGCCGCAAAAGCGTTAAGACAACTTCGCTGATGAACTTCAGACAGTATAGTCCTATCAGCCCGCGTGCGTTGACATCGGTCAGGTGATCGCGCCGCGGTTTACAGGCATGGTTGGCACTTTAATTGCGTTTACGTAATCGATCGCCTTTAAAGCACGCCTGTTGTGTCGGGATCGTTATTTATCGAGACGGTTTCCAGCCGGGTATAGCATGTATACTTCACATAGGAACGAGTGTGTGTGTGTATAGGCTTGTATTTCAGCGCAAACTTTGTATTTCACGGCTCGCGGCTCGTTTCAGGAATGAGTGCGAATGACATGTTATTTTAGGCAAAGTCAAAGACAACTCCAGCAAGTTGTGGTGTCACAGTTGAGTCATAAGTCATAAGACTCACTCATATAAAGAGTTGCCAATTTGTCACGCCTAATTAAAGTGCTTGATGCTGTTAAAGGGGTCATATGATGTTGCTAAAAGGAACATTATTTTGTGTATTTGGTGTAATGAAATGTGTTTATGCGGTTTAAGGTAAAAAAAAACACATTATTTTCCACATACTGTACATTATTGTTTCTCTTCTATGCCCCGCCTTTCTGAAACGATTTTTACAAAGCTCATCGGTCTGAAAAGCGAGGTGTGCTCTGATTGGCCAGCTATCCAGTGCGTTGTGACTGGCCGAATTCCTTGTGTGAATGAAATGTTATGCCCCTACCATACTGTGATGCTGTGTCCCCATGCGACGAGATAAAACCCAATATAAACGAGGCATTTCTTGCATCCAGTGAGGACATAATACGGATTATAATGACTTATGCTGTCTTTTTACGCGTTGGGTTGCATCGCGCCGCAAAATAATTAATGACAAAATAAAATTGTATAAATACAATACACTTTAATATAAATACTATGATAAAAATCTGGAATTTTTAACAAAAGATAATAAAAATATAAAAATTAAAAAAATTAAATATTTTAAATAAGATATTTAAAAGGAAAAAAAATCTAATACAAATCAAGAGCATGTTATCACACTTAACATTAAAACATTACGAATAAATGACAACATAAAAAAAAAGATTAACCCTTTTGTTGGTTTACTTATTTTAACAAATAAAACAACCAACAGTGAACTTAAAGGAAATTATTAATTTTTGTTTTTATTTCTTGTTTAAAATGCCTCCCAACTGTATTCCTCAAGTCCAACTCTGTTGCTGCCAGGAAGTTGGTCATCACAGCATCTGCTAAATAAAAATTTTAAAAAGCACAAGAAAAGCTTGACATAATTTTTTTTTTACTTTAATTACACTAATTGTGACAGGGAGTCATTCTCTTTTGCTTGGATGCCTACTAAAAACAAAAACGATATATATATAGTGTATCACCATTCATTTGTGTTAAAAAAGAGAGAAGCTCTCTGGTAAATGTTGTGTGTTTTATACACATACCTCTAATGACTGAGAACAGTGCAGACTTTTCAAATGCCTCTTTCTGCAGCGGACCACACCCCTTCATGCTGAATTTGGACATGAGGGAATTTTTTTAAAAACCCTCAAATATAATATAGATTGAGGTGGTTAACAATTGCGGACAAAGTTTGACATTTCAAAATGAGCAGTAAAGGAATTAATTTTTTAATTTCTGATTTGCGTTGTAACTTACTGAGTATTGACACCACAATGTTTGATTAATGTGGCAAGATTTGTAGGCTTTACCTGTCCAGCATCTTTCTGGCACTGTCTTTGTGATTTCTTCCATCAATTCTGCACAACTTTGACACCTGAATAACACATGCCAATGTCAGGCGGGTAGTATTATATGTGTCCGTGTACAAGTGTTAACCAACCTTAAGCATTGATGCCCATTGACCTGCAAGTTTTCCATCACTAACACTTTAAAACTCTTTATTCCAGCAGTTTTTCCCTATAGTGCCCCCCACAATCTGTCTCTGCCTCCAAAATTGTCTGGCACAACTGACTTCATAACATCACAGTGATAGCTGCTGTAACTAAAATGTAGCCCAGTACACACATTAACCTCAATTGTACATGGAATAATAAATTCACCCCTACTGTTTTATTTCATTATGTTTTCTGTTTGTACTGTTTAGGTTTTAAAGGGTTAGTTCACCAAAAAATTAAAATTAGGAGACACTTTTTTTTTTAATGGAAGGGCGACTTTTATTTCATGTCTTTTGGACTGAAGCAATGCAACACCCGCTGACTGCAGTGATAGAGCTTGAAAGATCAAAGACATTTTTTAATATAACTCCGACTGGATTCATCTGAAAGAATAAAGTCATATACACCTAGGATGACTTGAGGGTGAGTAATTTATGCGCTAATTTTCATTTTTGGGTGAACAACCCCGTTAATGCTGCATTGCACATCTGAGCTATTTACACTATTTTAATACTGTTGCAAACTTTTTATAATTGATAATTTTATATTGACAAAGCTATTCTATTCAATTAGCTCATGCTCTCTCTGTATCTAACAAGCCATTGTTCAGTCATAAATTCAATATAATAATTAAAATAAATGATGGACTTTGTCAAAGATGAGAGCTTATGTGAGGGAAAAATCTTTTTTTTTATAAATTTTTGTTTTGTTTTTTTACCATTGCTACCCGGATCTTTTTAATTTCCAACCGCTTTTCCAGATGTTGAAACTCCTCAGTTTCTCCAATTCTTCTGAGTGTTTTCACTGTATAAATTAATATGGATTAATCTTTGTCAAAGCTGTGTTTGTTCTGTTGTTTGCTCTTTCACCTCTTCTTGCGCTGTTTTAAATTCGCTTGAGTTTGTAAACACTTACAAATGATAAAACTTTTACTCTATTAAATTTAGCAATTAATCCATTGAACACATGCCTGCTGAACCGTGGGCCTAGTCATGGATCACTATCAACTACGATCTGCTCCCTTCACTAAAATGTCATGGTTCCTAAACATCATAACAAATAATATAGATAAATAATGAACAAGTCAAAACGAAAACACAGATACTTACAAGACCAAGTAGGAATGTCCTTTATCGTTTGTTGTTAGCCTGCTGCTCTCCGACAGGTAAATTTAGTGCACTCTCGTGTAAAAAAATTTCAAAACACAACACTGATCTCTACTAACTCTCATGTCTCACGTTGCCTGTAGTCATGTCTCAGTAGGGCTACAATTGCCATCTAGCGGTTGGGAATTGTAATTGCATTTTTATTTATAAAATGAAAGACAGCCGAATATTTTTATTAATCTATCAACAATGTTATTAATGTAACATTTACAGCTTGTGGGAGGCATAACATCATATTAAATGCAAGTAAACTTTTGAAACATTTAAATTAGCATTATTTTTGGCAAAATAAATAATGCTATATTTAATAATGCTGTAAAATAATTAAATAAAATAATGCTAATTTAAATGTTTCAAAAGTTTACTTGCATTTGATAAGAAGCTGCGTGGGCAAAAATTACGTGTAAATTGCTTGCTGGGAACTGACTTGACATTTTGAAGTCAAGATGTAATGAACTTAGTTATAATAATTATTTATATTAAAAGCTTAACTGGAATGCAGTAGATTAGCACATGTTATTGCATTATACCCTGTTGGAAAATCCAATTTAAGATATTTGCTTACAAGCTGGTTGATCAGCTATCATAGACCCAAAAACAGTTTGACCATCTTATAGTATGACCAGCTCGTTGCTGGTTCAAGATGGTTTACCAGTTTACACCAGCTAATGACCAGCTTGAAACTGTCTTCCATGTTCACAGCTACTTACTTAAGCTGGATTTTCCTGCAGAGCAAGAATTCAGCCTACTGTACATATGCTTTAGAAGTAATATCAGATGTATTACGTATTGTTGATGAACCATATGTACCCAATACAGTGTATTTTTACTCCGGGTCAGGGGTTTTGTAGTGCAAACACAAAAAATAGTATGTTATATTAATAAGTAGTGTTAAAGCTGTATTCAAGCATGATGAAATAAAAATGGGAAATAACAGTGAATAAATATAGAGTTATACTGTAAACATTTGATTTATTCGTGCCACCATGATATCCGGGTTATTTATGTTACTTTTAGAACCAGGCAGACACACCAAGAGTTTTTAACTTTGAACATTAACCAGGTTAACAAGGTTAGATTAATCGGAGTTAATCACATTATTTGCTTTTGTAGTGTACAACTATACACATTGAGTTCATTTTTCATTACATTTACAGTACATTACTGCTTTTTCGACTTACATTGCATTTAAGGTATACATTTTATTAGTTCATGCATTTCCTGGGAATCAAACCCATGACATTGACATTGCTAGCGCCATGCCCTACTGTTTAAACTACAAAAAAAAATGTTATGTCAATGAAGAAATCATTGAGCCTTAACTCTCAGCTCTTTCTTGTTGCCATAGGCTTTCTGAGAAGTGCCTATAGCTGACAACATTCCACCGCCTTTAAAGGGGTCATATGATGCGATTTTCAAGTTTTCCTTTCTCTTTGGAGTGTTACAAGCTGATTGTGCATAGATAAGATCCCTGAAGTTGCAAAGACTAAAGTCTCAAAACCAAAGAGATATTCTTTATCAAAGTTAAGACTCTGCCACGCCCCCCTAAAACGGCTCGTTCTAACACGCCCCCACATATCTACCTCACTATGTGGAAATATTTGCATAATGCGCCCAAATGTTCACGCAAAGAAAGAAGGCGTGGTTTCAGTAACCGCAGTTAGTGTTGAAGCAGCATGTCAGGGAGACGCTGTGTTTCTAGGCGAAAGCAAAAGCACTTTATTTGGCCTTCCGAAAGTAGATGCATTTAGGAATCTTTAAGATCATTTACAACAGACCAGCAATGCATTTTATGGATGACCATTTCGTGAACCTAGAGAGGAGGTAATTCTGACTTTGCTATGACAATCTGGCACTTCTGAATCAGCTACTGTTTTTTGTTATTAGTTTAAGTATTTGCTATTGACTGTTCAAATGCGGAGTTTTGCGCATCGTGTGTGTGTGTGTGAGAGAGCGAGTGAGAGAGAGACAGGGTCACACATCACAGTGGAGTCAGCTATCTTAACCATGGCTTGTGTACTGCAAACACATATTCATCACTGTGTCTGTCACGCGACTCTGTTCCTTTCGGGCTTGAACTGATGGTAAAACTAATGACATTATTTACTGTCTTTACATTTATTTTGAAAGATGAAGCTCGCGATTATGGTAAGGGGCGTTACATTTCCGACGAGTGCTTGCGGTGTTCAGCCAATCACAATGCACTGGGTCAGCTGGCCAATCAGAGCAGACTGCGCTTGTCGGAAGGAGGGACTTTGTAGAAAACGAAGCGTTTGAGAGAGGCGGGGCATAGAGGACCTACAATAATGCACAGTATTTGAAAAATAATGTGTTTTTTGAACGTTAAAGCATGTCAACATATTCTGTTACACCAAATACACAAAATAATGATCTTTAAAAAAGCATAATAGGACGCCTTTAACAATGCGAACCCCTCTGCAAGTCCAAAGACACATCGACGAGAAAACAGAAAGAACATATGTATTACAGTCGTTAGACAGGAGTGGCTTGGAGGCTTTTGTTATTGTCAGCTGTGCACATGCTTTCAAAATGCTCACAGTGGTTTCTCTAGATTTCCTATGTGCTTTATGCTTTCAACATGTAACTCACTGAGCGCAATCGCTGTTACCGTCACATTCATGGCTAGGAGAGTCAAAGAAGCCCAGCAAGGAGAAACAGAGGATATGTAGTCAATGAGAAAAGAACATACTGGAAGGGTGAGTGTATGTATTCTTTTTGCAAATGTTTGCAAAAAGGGTCCTCATCATCACACTATTAGGGTGTATGTATTCATTCCATTAAAATGAAATTATTATTGAGATTAGTCCCTTTTTGCAGCAGTTTAACAATTCTTACGCACAGTCATCATAACCCTTATACTATGGTGACGCTACTATAGCTGCTGTAGATAAACGAACTAACAGAGATGCTATTTTGTCCCTTAGCTCCTTGTTCTAGATTTATAGACATTCTAGGGTAATGTAGGTCTGGGGTAAAGTAGACTAGGGCAAGGGTGGAAATCTATTTTGACCTACGGATGTGTTCGTGCACTGATTGCTTCTCGGAGGACATGGTGCTTTGAAGTGTTAGATGTGGACCCTTACATCACAGTAGCGGGTGAACTGTCTTCACGTGCTTGTCAACACGGGCTGAGAGTCGCGTCTTTGACATTCAAAGTCAGCTGTTATACACTAACGTTCAGAAAAATCTTTTGTTACAATATAAAAGTCTTTATTGTCACTTCTGATCAGTTTATTGCATGCTTGCTGAAAAAAAAATTAATTCTTTTAAATAAATAATATCTTACTGCCCCCAGACTTTTGAACGGTAATGCACACATACTGTGTTACATAGTTGGACATATGACAGAGTACAGGTGCATCTCAATAAATTTGAATGTCATGGAAAAGTTCATTTATTTCAGTAATTCAACTCAAATTGTGAAACTCGTGTATTAAATAAATTCAATGCACACAGACTGAAGTAGGTTAAGTCTTTGGTTCTTTTAATTGTGATGATTTTGGCTCACATTTAACAAAAACCCACCAATTCACTATCTCAACAAATTAGAATATGTGACATGCCAATCAGCTAATCAACTCAAAACACCTGCAAAGGTTTCCCGAGCCTTCAAAATGGTCTCTCAGTTTGGTTCACTAGGCTACACAATCATGGGGAAGACTGCTGATCTGACAGTTGTCCAGAAGACGATCATTGACACCCTTAACAAGGAGGGTAAGCCACAAACATTCATTGCCAAAGAAGCTGGCTGTTCACAGAGTGCTGTATCCAAGCATGTTAACAGAAAGTTGAGTGGAAGGAAAAAGATGCACAACCAACCGAGAGAACCGCAGCCTTATGAGGATTGTCAAGCAAAATCGATTCAAGAATTTGAGTGAACTTCACAAGGAATGGACTGAGGCTGGGGTCAAGGCATCAAGAGCCACCACACACAGACGTGTCAAGGAATTTGGCTACAGTTGTCGTATTCCTCTTGTTAAGCCACTCCTGAACCACAGACAACGTCAGAGGCGTCTTACCTGGGCTAAGGAGAAGAAGAACTGGACTGTTGCCCAGTGGTCCAAAGTCCTCTGTTCAGATGAGAGCAAGTTTTGTATTTCATTTGGAAACCAAGGTCCTAGAGTCTGGAGGAAGGGTGGAGAAGCTCATAGCCCAAGTTGCTTGAAGTCCAGTGTTAAGTTTCCACAGTCTGTGATGATTTGGGGTGCAATGTCATCTGCTGGTGTTGGTCCATTGTGTTTTTTGAAAACCAACGTCACTGTACCCGTTTACCAAGAAATTTTGGAGCACTTCATGCTTCCTTCTGCTGACCAGCTTTTTGAAGATGCTGATTTCATTTTCCAGCAGGATTTGGCACCTGCCCTTACTGCCAAAAGCACCAAAAGTTGGTTTAATGGCCATGGTGTTGGTGTGCTTGACTGGTAGCAAACTCCCCAGACCTGAACCCCATAGAGAATCTATGGGGTATTGTCAAAAGGAAAATGAGAAACAAGAGACCAAAAAAATGCAGATGAGCTGAAGGCCACTGTCAAAGAAACCTGGGCTTCCATACCACCTCAGCAGTGCCACAAACTGATCACCTCCATGCCACGCCGAATTGAGGCAGTAATTAAAGCAAAAGGAGCCCCTACCAAGTATTGAGTATGTGTACAGTAAATGAACATACTTTCCAGAAGGCCAACAATTCACTAAAAATGTTTTTTTATTGGTCTTATGAAGTATTCTAATTTGTTGCACCTGTATTTCTGCTTCAAAGACACTCCTTCAGGGTTTGTATACATTTCGGAAAGTGTTTTTTATTTTTATTAAATAACCAATGAATCAACAGATACAAATACAATATACTGTAACAGAACATCAAAAAATATAACGGAACAAATAATAAAAATAACAGCCAGGGGAAAGACAACTCAATTTTGACCTAAATAAAGCAATACATTAAAGGATAATAAATAATAAATATGAAAGTTAAAAGGGGGGGAAAACATATGTAGTAGTAATAAAAATAACAATAGAATATCAAGTAAACAAATGAATAACTAAATAAAAACAAAGTAATAATTTTAAAGGGGAATCCTGAAAAAGGCGCAACAAGTCAGTGTTTTCTTAGTATTTTTCAATAGAGAGAGCTTTTCAAAATAGTGTTTCAGCTCTTTAAAAAAACACCTTAAAATGTGATTTATTATTGGAGAATTACACTTGTGGATATGATATTTGGCTAGAAGTAGTAATACAATTATAATATAAAACTCTTTATCAGTATTTTTATCTGTATCAACAAAACCAAACAACACATCTTTCCAAAACAAAGAAAATTGAGAGTACACAAAGTTTTTGAAATTATTATTTTTTTTTAAAGAGAATGGCCCTGTATGACGTCATAAAATGCGGGATTTCTTGTATGGACACTTCTCCAGGAAGAGCGCGCGCACACATCAACCAAAGTGAGAGCAAGAGCAGCCCATCAACATGCCTCATTCGGGTTACGGAAGTCTTCTGGATCGAATATATATGGCTGGATATGATTTTTAGCCATAGCCAATATAAGTCAGTAAAGTTTTTGTTCCAGTTTCATTTATGTCAATGTCACAGTTTGCAGGCGATCGCTATGCAAAAGCTGTTTTCGGAGAGAAGCGGTACAACTGTATCTGTCTTTTATAAATCTGATAAAACTAAAGACTCCAGAGATATGAAGGATGCAGTACTACTAAAGGTACTCAAGATTAACATGAGATGAAACTGTGGTGTTAATGTCGCTTTAAATTGTTGTAGGTTCTCTCAATGCTAGTTACTATAAAAGATATTTCAGTGACTGATCATTTTGTTAGCAAAAAAAGTGCATAAAGATGGAAAACCTAATACAGTTGTTTTGGTGATGAGGCTCCTCAATCTTTTCAGGCAGCTCCAGTTGTGTCAATCTTCTGTGTGATCGTAACTCATTTCATTCAGAGAAATCCATGTGGGGCATTGCTTTTATAGGATGACATATTAAAGAGACTTTTTTTTAGATTCACCCTGAAGGTATTCTATCTTGAAAGCAGTTCTACTGTCTTTCAGTGAAACTGTAACGGCATCAGCATTGATATATTGTAGGCTTTAGTAGAAAGTCTTCATCATTGCAGTCATTTTAAGGCATCACTGTATTGAAATCTCTCAAAGCTTCTTTTTAATCTTTTTCTGCACAATTAATTTGGCTCAAAATTCCCTTGACACTGACATGACCCACACTGATATCTCAGTCAGTAAATATAAAGTTGTAGTTATTTATCTTCATTATATATTATTATATTTTTCACTGCTGTTCAAAAGTTTGGTTGATTTTTTTTTTTAAATAATTCTCACCAAGGCTGCATTTCTTTTATCAAAAATAGAGTAAAACTGTAATAATGTGAAATATTATAATTTAAAATAACCGTTTTCTATTTATTCCTGTGATGGCAAAGCTGAATTTTAAACAGCCATTATGCCAGTCTTCAGTGTCACATGATCCTTCAGAAATCATTCTAAAATGCTGATTTGCTGCTCAAGAAACATTTCTTCTTATTACCAATGTTGAAAACTGCTTAATATTTGGGTGGAAGCTTTGATACATTTTTTGCAGAATTTTTTGATGAATAAAAAGTTCAAAAGAACAGCATTTATTTATCTCTACTGTCACTTTTGATCAATTAAATGCATCCTTTCTGAATAAAAGTATTAATTTTAGAAATGAAAAGTAATTAATGAAAATAAATCTCCAAACTTCTGAATGTTATCTAAAAATATCGTATTTTTTTATTTTTCAACATTTTTCTTTTTTGTAATGTCTTAAACTTTCTGCTGCTGCGCTATGTAGTACCCTTATGCACAGCATGGCACAAAAACAAGCAGTGTCTGAAGTTACAAGTGCTTTAGATGAATTTTAAATGAACACAAGCAGGTGTGTGAGAGGAGGCTGCCAGGCTTGGCTGTGAACTGTGCGTGCATGTGTGAGAGAGCGCGGTCATTGCCACTTCACTGCTCTAATAGAAGCATTGATGTGCCCATCTTACTGTGATTTATTATGGTAAATTATAGAATGTTATTGATAATCAGATGTACTGTAAATTTATAGTAGTCTTAAAATCTGAATCTAAACAAGCTTTTTTTTATTTGAAACTCACACACACTCAAGCACACTTCACCCCTGGCCGTGCAACAGGTGGCCCATTTGGGCTGATAGATTTAATGACACTCTGAGCCTCTTTCTGGGCAGACTGCGGTCTGTGCAGAAGGAGTTATGTCAAAGCTTGGAGAGAGGCTGATCTTTGTGGCAATAAACGGTTCCTGCTGGATTCAATCGTTGATAATCCAAGTAATCCCATAAACGAGCAGACTCCTCCCTGCGGATCCTCCCCCTACAGCTGTCCTGTTTCACTCATATCCCATCTGTTCCATCAGCAGAGTGAGTCTGTGTTCGGACAGGTGCTTGGTGAGGTTTGGTCGAGTGGTGCTCGCAGTCATGTGGCATCCGGCAGCGTTGCCTCTTCATGGTCAGAGTCACGGCAGAGAGGACGGTCACTACAACACCCGTGAGTATCTGATAATAAGATACTCCTGTAATACTTAAGTTCACAGGAACAACGCGGTTGATGCATCCTAAGGGAAGATGAGAGAATCGTGCTGTTGGAAATAACTTGGAAAAAAATGTTTGACTGATTTCAAAATCTGATTAGACTGTACATGGATACGTGCATTTTAAAGATGTGTTGATATGTTGTGTGGTTTATTGTCATGAGTAAAGAAGCTGTTGTTATTTCTAAGCAAGGGAATACACGGCTCACATTCATAACTGAAATTGGTTTGTTTTTACATTACCAAATGGAATTAGAAAAATTATTATTATTTTCAAACAGGTTTCCAGTTCTCTTTGTCTGCCATTGGTTGGACAAATGGATAGTCCCACCCCAAATTCATGTTGAAGACATGAGTATATTTTAACATTGAAAGGATTCTACAAAATCTAACCCATAAAAAATACTTTCATTCATGTAACTAATAGTCACGTTGATTCAGTCATATTTAATAATATTTTACTTAAAGCCAATTATCATATGAATAATATATTTATATACACTACCACTCAAAAGTTTGGGATCAGTAAGACTTGTAATGTTTTTTAAAGAAGTCTCTTATGCTCTTCAAGGCCATATTTATTTGATCAAAATTACAGAAAAAAACAGTAATCTTGCAAAATGTTATTACAATATAAAATAAGGGTTTCTATTTTAATATACATTAAAATATAATTTATTCCTTTGATGCAGCGCTGAAGTTAAAAAGAAGAGCATTTATTTAAAATAGAAATATTTTCTAACAATATACACCACCGTTCAAAAGTTTGGGGTCAGTCAATTTTTCATTCTTTTTTTTATTATTCGCAAGTTTTTATTGAAGTGATAGCAAAGATTTATATTGTTAGATAAGGTTTATATTTGGAATAAATGCTGTTCTTTTTTCACTTTTTATTCATCAAAGAATCCGAAAGTATCGCCGTTTCCCAAAAAGAATATTTGGCAGCACAACTGTTTCCAACACTTATAATTCTAATAATAAATCAGCATATTAGAATGATTTCTTAAGGATCATGTGATACTTTATACTGGATTAATGGCTGATGGAAATTCAGCTTTGCGTAACAGAAATGAATTATATTTGAAAGTATATTAAAATATAAAACAGTTAATTGTTTATATTGTATCATCCATTTGCTAGATTACTGTTTTTTTCTGTAATTTTGATCAAATAAATGCAGCCTTGATGAGCATAAGAGACTTCTTTAAAAAACATTACAAGTCTTACTGATCCCAAACTTTTGAGCGGTAGTGTGTTTTTTTTTTTACAGTGCACATGATGAAAGTTTGCTTGTTTTTTTTATTTTATTGTATTAAACACTACAGTCTTAAGATCACCAAGACTGCATTTATCTTTATTGTGATCAAAAACAGTAAAAATTAATATTGTAAATATTATTGTAATTTAAAATGGCCGCTTTTTAAAAATCATTTTATTCCTGTGATGTTAAAGCTGTTGATTTTACACTATTGCTTAGACAGTTGCTTGGCATGTCATCATGGCTTGTGTGTAATTAATCTGTAACCTCTGCTCTCAGCCGTTGGCAGTGAGAGTACTTGGCAAAGCTATGTTCTCTAATGCTGTTCAGCTGTTATAGATCAGGGTAAGGTGGCACTGGAGTATTATGGATATTTTAGGAAGGTCTGCTTGGATCAATCTATTTCAGTATATCCCTATATTTCTCACACACTCACTGTACTTCACCCTCTCGCTTCTTTGCTTTTCTTCTGTTTCTCTCTGACAATAGTTCTGTTGAGGGGCGTTTGTGTGGGTGGGTGGGTGTAAATTCTTGGACTGACAAAGACAAACTCCCATTTGATCGCATAAGAGAAAGCGGTGACAGAAGTTGTTGTCGCCGATTGACGGTCGCTCTCTGTTCTTTCTCTTTCTGTTTCTATCTTTCTTTGAGAGGTGTCAATGTTGACGAAACAAATAAAACTTGCACAACACCTACATAGTAAGTGAGCCTGCATGGAAGTTTACATGTATATCTCATTCTTCAAATTAATATTATGTATAAGATTACATTAACCTTGGAGTACATCTAGGTGTCTTTAATGTACCATATATATGATGTTTTGGAAGGTACAGCTGAATCATACATTACAAGTATGCGGACATGCCTTAACGGGTTTGTCTAGGCCTCTTAATTCTAGTGATGACAAATTTTAAAGGGATAGTTCACCCAAAAATTTAATTTGTCGTCATTTTCTCACCCTAATGTCTTTCTAAAGTTGTATAACTTTCTTTTTTCTGTGGAACACAGAAGAAACTGTATTTGACCATATTGTGAAAGTCAAAACAACACTGGACCCCATTGACTTTCAATGTATAGACAAAAAAAAAATCACCAGTACCTGACCTCATTGATGCTTGTGATTCCCTGTAGTTTCGTTCCAAGGTATGTGAACACCTTTCCAAAAGAGTGGAAACCGTTAGGGAGGACCAGCATTAGTGCCTCGTTTTGTGATTAAGAAGCACATACGGGTGTGGTTTAATACATTGCACAGCATAAATGAGTACACCCCCTTTAAAACTTAACAAATTCAGCAATTACTCTTTGCTTAGAAGACATGTTTTGGTTTTTTAGAGATATAATATTCCAGCAAGTCTGCTTGATCAGTTACCAAAGAATGTTAAAATTATTCAAGAAAATACCATTTTCTTATCAAAGTGATAAAATGTTGTGTTGCAAAAATGAGTACACCCTCCTGAAAGTTAATAAAAAAAAATAATTCTGGTGTAAGGTTAAGGCAAGTACTGATCAACAGGTAAGTTATTTGAACCAAAACTTTAAGGGGTCCTATTATGCTCTTTTTACAAAGTCTTGATTTTGTTTTGGGGGTGTACTAGAACATGCTCTCATGTTCGGTGATTCGAAAAACGTATTATTTTTCACATATGTAACAATCAGCCCTCATTGAAATATGAATAATTAATCATAACTAGTTATAATTAATTATGAATATTTAGATCCGCTGTAGATATTTAGGTGACCTCTCAGGGTCAACTGTCTTGTTAATTCTAAGAACATTAATTTCCTGGTTTAGGGAAATATCTTTCTTACTGTACAACTCTACACAGTGTTTGTAGCATAAATCTGCATGATTAGTGACTCCAGTTATAAGCAAACAATGAACCACTTCAAGTGTGATACACGTAGTTTTATTAACTACATAACCACATAAACTGGTCTAACATCCTACATAAACACATAAACTGGTCTAACATACACATACACACACACACACACGCATACAGTTGGTATAGGAAAGGGTTAAAGCTTAACTCAGTACAGAGAAGAGAAATAAAAAATGAAATTATGGAACCCTTTGCATATTCAGCAGATCTACACCAGAGGGAAACGTCAGATTCTTAGTTTAAACACACCTTTGTAAAAAGGTGCAAATGATACCTAACGTATCAATTAATAAGATTAATTTTGATACTTGCAAGTCTCGTCTGTCTTAAAATAGATTCCTGATGCAATCTTAATGCCCAAGATCTTGCTGAAGTTGGTTGATGAGAAAGAACCAGTTTGAGTCAGAGGATCTTGTTGAAATTGAAAGGACAAGGCCGAGGCTTGGCACGAGCTTAGGGTTTCCGGGAGAGTTTTTCTCACATCCTCTCAGACTTCAACCAAACCACCGACAGGGCGGGTCACATGAAGTGCGGCCTAGCCTGCAAAGATTCACGCCTCTCAAAATGGGCTTTGTCATATGAAGTCCGGAATCTCAGTGGGATTCTGAGATACTGGGGGCATTTTTATGGCCCTTTGTTTAAAGCTGTAATTAGCCTATGCAAACTTGGATAAAATATTAAAGACTCCTTGAAACACTAATCTGTTGCTAGTACACATCAATTACAACCCCAATTAGATCATCCGAATACGATTCAAGATACTAACTGGTAGAGTTATATATATATATTAAGCTGACAGTAGTGTGTTCGCTTATAAGGCTGAATAACATATACAATTTCAAAGACAAAATACCGATAAATAATATACACAATGACCTGAAGGATGTGTGTGTTCATTCACAGAAAGGTTTTTCCTATTAATTAATTAATTAGCAAAGAAAAGTCCTTCCCTTTTGGATTTTCCCTATGGGCAAGGAAGCAATTTTCTTCACCTAAATTCCAGGAGGACGTAAATGTATCGGGTGTCAGGGCTGCCATGGAACCAGGGTGTCGGCTTCCGGTGTTCAGATGTAATTTGTTCATCTAGCTAACAGAATATATATTGTGTGTTTGAGTGGTCCAGACGCTACGCATAATTTACATTGTTAAAATACCTTTCTCCCCAGGCTAGCACAAACGGCTCGATTAGTTCCGGCTTTGATAAAGGTCTGCTTTCCGAAAAACAAAATGTGTTGTGATTGTTTAGCTGTCCCAGTGCGTTGTGATTGTCGAACAGCTTAGACGGTGTTTCAGTACTCCCACGCCCCCTTGCTCCGTCTTTCAACAAAAGCTTTTGTCGAATCCAGCACTACTCACTCGTGTTGTGGAAGCTGTCCTCAGTAAAATGTGCAGGCAAACAATAGCAAATTGGGGTTATAATGCTCAGGAACAGAGTTAAAAAATAAATTGCAACCACTGTTTCCTGACATCATCCGCTTTCGGAAGCATAAAAACAAAGACGTTTGGTCACGGAGGTGAAAAAAACAGCATTTCAGGCGGTCGCGCACCGGACGAGAAGCGCAGCGTCGCGTCGTGCCATATCTTTAAAATTCAAATACATTATTTTCTATGAGTGTAGGCACACCGGCGGCACCGTTCGGCGTCTGTCCGCGGCGCCCAGCTACGTCGTGTTATACTTGTAAGAATTCTTCTAGACATGCCGAAAATTTTACGCTACAGCAGCAGCTCTTCTGCTTCGTTTCTCGTTTCACCTGGAAACTGTGCGTTTTTGGAGTTTGGCAAAAATGTAGGCAGTGGCATGTTTTTCCAGTGAGCCTGGGTTGTGATTGGCAGTAGTCTATAGGTTCAATATTAAGAAAAACGTCTTTTGAGGGACTTTGTTCATTGCTGAGATTATCTAGACAGTATTTTAAGTATGCACAGTATGTTTGATATAAACACTACAAATAGAGCCTCTCTCCTCTTCATATTTTTTTTTATCCTAATCCTTCCTTTTACCAGTTTTCTTTGATTTTTTTTTTTTTCTTCATCTCCCTCTTTTGTTGAGGTAACTCATGGTTATGTGTAGGGCTGACAACACTGTGGTTTCTCACATTCTGCTGTCTTATGCTGTTAGATCCCATTTGTAGCCAACATCTAGTCTCCTTTGGTAACACTTTAAGTTTTTAGTGTGCAGTTGTTGCCTTAAGGAACTTTTAAAAATGCTTTCTTGTAACACATTAAATTGGTTTAAATGTTACCACATTTTAAGGTTACATGACAAGGTTTCCCTATCAAGAGGGCTCTCTGAGTAAAGCTGAAAGGATCAATTGTCTTTTTATGTTTTGATTGAGACAGCTGGTTTCAAATATCCCAAAACAGCTTGTTTATTCTGAAAGTTGTGAGTGGCATTCACATGTATTGGGGTGGATGTTTGTGACTTTATCTATTTCTACTTCTCTCTTGCCTCTCTCGGAAGAAACTTTACATTGATCCTCTGTTAAACCCTCAAGCTATGAACAAGCTAAGTTTCAGGAATTTTGGAACAGAAATTGTTGTTGTCTCAGTTAATTTGCCTGATTGTTAAGCTAGCTAGTCTGACCCTTAATCAGTTTTTTCTTACAGATTCAGTTTCTTTTTTTTTTGTGCAACAGGAGAGAATACTATACCCCACTGTTCAAAAGTTTGGGTTCAGTAAAAATATTTTTTTATGAAATTAGTAATTTTATTTAGCAAGGATACATTAAGTTGATCAAAAGTTACAGTAAACACTTTTACATTTTTTACAAAAAATATTCATCATTTCCACAAAATTAAACAGCACAACTGTTTTCAACATTGATAATAATAAGAAATGTTTCTTGAGTTAGCTTTGCCATCACAGTAATAAATTACATTTTGAAATGCATTCAAATACATTTTTTAAAATTGGAATAGTATTTCACAATATTACTGGGGGGGTTTTTTCCTGTAAAAAAATTCAGCCTTGATAAGCATAAGAGACTACTTTCAAAAACACTAAAAAAAAAAAACAGACCAACCAATCTTATACCAAATCACGACTTAATTCAGTGAAGGGCTGTTCATATTCATACCCATTAAAAAACTGACTTTATTAGTCTTTTGACCAATTTACAAAAAGAACTAAGTAATTTGTTCTTAAATCAGACTACATTTGCCACACTGTATATTTTTGCAGGCAGTGAAGACAATAAATGAAGAGACGTGTTGTCTTGACAGCAGTCAGCCGCTGCTTTTAAATAGTTTTCACACTCAGTTAGGATTTAAAGTATTCAGAATCTGTAACTTTTCAGTTCATTTTGCTAAACGAGGTCTGACGGAACACAGTTACTTCACAAACTCTTGTGCAATGTTCATCGGAACAGTCCCTGCTGATCGTTACATTTTGACATTAACAGGGGTCATGAAATGTAAGATGTCACAAACATTACTCAGGGTTTTTTTTAAACAAGTTCACTTCAGTGCCACAGAATATCAGCTGTCATATGATCACGATATGATAGGATGTTTTGAAGCTTAATGTTCCTTCTTTTCCTGTCAAGTTTGTTTCCAAATGTCAGCATATCGACCCAGTCAGCATTTTTCTGATGTCCAGTTTCAGACTGTAATATTTAGTGCACAGTATTGTCTGTTTATCTGTCTTTCTGTCCCTATATTACTTCACTTTTTTGTGTGAATATATAAAACAGTTGTCAGTTATTTTAAATGTGAGTGATGCATGTGACAAAATGTGCTTGTTTTGAACAGACTGATACAGAGGTTACTACAGGACACACTCAGAGTTCATGCCTGGTTCACTGAATGATGTCTCTTCACTTGATAGTACTCTATTATTCTTTAGTATTCACTTCTCTCTTACAGTGGCTTGCGAAAGTATTCATACCCCTTCATTTTTTTTACATTTTGTTTTGTTGCTGCCTTATGTTAAACTGCTTTAAATTAGTTTTTTTCCACAACAATCTACACTCCATACACCATAATTGTCAAGCAAAAAATAAATAAAAAAACTAAAATGATTCCATTGCATAAGTATTCATACCGGGACAGTTGAACTTTAGCTTAGCTCAGGAGCATTCATATTGCTTGTAAATATTACTACACTTTAAGCGACGTTACCCTGTGGCAAATTCAATTGAATAGGTATGATTTGGAAAGGCACAGACGTCTTAATAATAAAAGGTCTAACAGCTGATAATGCATATCAGAGCAAAATCCAAGCCCTGAGGTCAAAAGAACTGCATGTAGAGCTCAGAAACAGGACTGCATCAAGCCACACATCTGGGGAAGAGTTCAGAAAAAAATTCTGCTTCATTGAAGGGTCAAAGAAGCATGTAGTCTCTGTTACCCTTAACGGAAGAAGTTTGACACAACCAGGACTCTTCCTAGAGCTGGAACTGGAACCAAACTGAGGAATTGATGGAGAAAGGCTTTGGTTAGACTGGTGACCAAGAAACTGATGGTAACTCTAGTTCAACTCTATGATCATATGTGGAGACAGAAGAACCCTACAGAAGGACAAACATCACTGCAAAACTCCACCGATCTGGGCTTTAAGGAGGT
Source organism: Sinocyclocheilus anophthalmus (assembly GCA_018155175.1). Taxonomy (NCBI): domain Eukaryota; kingdom Metazoa; phylum Chordata; class Actinopteri; order Cypriniformes; family Cyprinidae; genus Sinocyclocheilus; species Sinocyclocheilus anophthalmus. Next base: position 1,060,592 of record JADLZN010009233.1, read on the forward strand.
GTGGCCAAACTTAATCCTCTCCTCAGTGAAGACACATGAAAACACACTTGGAATTTGCAAAAAAGCACCTAAAGGATCCTCAAACTCTGAGAAAACCAAATGATTCCTGGCTGCTGAAACCTCCATTCAAGCATCAGTTTGAAGGAAACCAGGCAATACTCTCACATGCAGAGTACCATCCCAATAGTAAAGTGTGCTGGTAGCAGCCTTATGCTGTGGGGCTGTTTTTTAGCAGCAGTGACTGAGGGACTCATCAGAGTAGAAGAAAGATCAATGCACCAAAATATGAGCTACCGTAATGAAACCCCAGTCCAGAGCATGCAGGACCTCAGACTGGGCCAAATGTTCATCTTTCAACAGGACAATGACCCTAAGCACACAGCAAGAGTTGCTTATAGACAACTCTGTGAATGGGCTTGAGTAGTCCAGCCACAGCCTGAGCTTGAACCCAATCAAATATTTCTGGAGAAACCTGAAAATGTGCATCTGCCCCCATCCAACCTGGCAGAGCTTGAGAGGTGAAGAGGTGAGGAGAAGAATGGCAGATAATTGCCAAATGATGAGAAAAGCTCGCATCAAACAAAAAAAGACTTGAGACTGTAAATGTGCTTCAGCTAAATATTTAGTTAATTTATTGAATACGTATGCTATGTACTTATTTCAGTTTTTTATTTTTAATAAATTTACGAAGTTGTGACAATTCTGTTTTTGCTTTGTCAGTATGGTGTATGGAGTGTAGATTGATGTGGAAAAAAAGTAATTTAAAGAAGTTTATCATGAGGCAGCAACACAACAAAATGTGAAAAAAATGACTTTCGCAAGCCACTGTACCTTTTCAAACACTGACTTTGTCATCCACTTACAGCAGCAGTTATAGGCCTAAGTCTTTTTTTTGCAACAGAACACACACTCAAACACACAAGTCCTTAAAAAAATAAATTTCATTAGTAACAGTGTAAGACCGCTCTCAATACTGCCATAAAAAATGCCAACATATCCCAGACCTCCTGTGGCCTGCATGAGTCCAGCTAATTTTGACCTCTGTCAGCGATTCTGGGGGCATGAACATGAATATAATGCATTATTTCAGCAGTTCTGATAAGAAAAACATGAGCTTGTGTGTCTTTTTACATTTTTGTGTGTGTGTAGCATACATGTAATTAATGCTTATTAAAGAATGGTGAATGAGATGTTTAGGTAATAAAGATAATATTGTTACCAGCTATACATTTTTCTTTGTATGTGTAGGTTAATTATTCACATACAAAAGATAGTGTGTGTGCTGATAAAGTAGTTTATTATATGGTTGATTAAGTGGTGTTGGTAAATGAGGTGTGTGTGTAGTCCTGGGCTTTGGAGGATTATGGACATATGGCAGTAATCAGGGTTGATTTAATGTCCGGCAGCTCTGTACGGCAGACTGGGATAGAGTGGGACATTGTCCCATATCTCCATCACTTCTACCCCCTTCCACCTTTTTGTGTCTGTTCTGTTGCCCTCACCACAACCCCTGTCTTTTTGACAGGTGGTTGAAAATATTTGTCAGTGATGAGAAGAGGGTTTAGTGTCATCATTATTGATCAGATGTCAACTTTGTTTAGGACTGAAATAAGTGATTCAAGAGATTTTGTTTAAAATAGGGGAGGGGGGGATCCACCGTTTGGATTTTCATGCAGCGTGTGTGTGTTTGTGGTTCCAGCCAATGATATGCTGCTAAATCTGAAAAGCTAAATCTCAGAACTTACTTTTGGGAATGTCCTGTTATTTAGTATTATGCAATAACCAGCAAAGTCTAGTTTATTGCAAGTTTTTGTATTTTGACTTTTGGAATCACATTCAATATTGTTTTATTTTGAAAATGCTAAAGCTTTCTTTTAGCAATAAGGCTTGCATTGTTTGTAGTTAAAATGAATGAATTCTAAAAAATTATGTTATAATTAAATAATTAAAATAAAAACAATAATTGTGTGTCTTTTCTTTTGTACATTTTTAATGGTGCACTCTCTTTATGTGCTTCATGTCACTTTTCAATCTGCCATTCAAGCTTTGTATTACTAATGTCAGAATAATGTCAGTCTCCTGGTCTGCTGTTCATTGAAACCTATACACGGCTTTCTCTGTGTTTACTGTACAGACAGAGTATCTGTGAGGAAATTAATTACAGTTTGTTGCATGAAGCATGCTATGTCAGTTTATGTATGTGATTGTGCCCGCACTGACCTGTGCCATTTTATGTGGTCTCCGCTGAACTTGATAGCAGTCTACCAAAGGCTGCACTTTGCTCCCAGACAGCTGTACAAAGGTCATGTGCACTGCCGAGTGTCATTGTGAAATCCTGATGAATGTCTGGCACAAGGACCATCTCAGAAGAATAAGATCTGAATTATCAGCTAAAGGTTGATGCATCCAAAAAAATTTTTTAGACCTAATGAAATGTAAATCTGCAGAGATAGAGCTATAGTAACCTTGCCATCTATAGGGTGTCAATTATACTTGTTAAACTTGTATATTTTAAAGTAAACATAAAACTAAAACTTTGGCGTAAAAGGTTCAAAAGCATATATTCTGGAGGAGTCTTAATGTCCTTCTGTACCTCACAAAAATGTTGGTATTGATTTGATCGTGAACATTAATTTGCGATATTATGATTTTTTTTTTACCGTCAAATTCAGCTCTGTATAAAGATGCAGTACCATAAACATTCTGTGTAACAGCCCTGTTTTCAGCCTTAGGGAGTTTGTTGTTGGACTTGTGTGGTCCGTTTTAAATGTAATAGATCAGGTGGGTCATTTGAGGGTAGCCCGACCCGCGGACCACAGTATGACCATGTTTCTGCTCTACCAAAGGCATCTTGGCTATCTGCCACAGAAATTCCCCCATCTGCCCAGAGTCTGGGACACACATGCACCAGCTTGGAAGAATACAGCCATTGCAGAATGTTTGTTTATAACATACTATAGTGTTTAAGTGCTGAAATTCATGATTATGCCTGGTTAATAAACAGAATTATATTACAAAAGAAGCTAATTTCAGACACTTATTAGGGTGTGACTCCCTACACTCTCAAAAAAAAGGAACAAAACTGTAACTGGGGCAGTACCCATTAAAAAGGTACTAATATGTATACTTTAGGTACTAAATATGTACTAATAAGTACCTTTAAGATAATGATATGTACTATTTTGGGGTAAATGGGGTACTAAGATGTACGTTGGGGTACTGCCCCATTGACAGTGTACAAACTTCTCATTTGGCAAGTTTATGTGGTTCATGCTACATTACCCATCATTCTCAGCATGAGAATAAATTAAATTAAAGATCATGATTTAAATAATTATGATTTTACATAATGTTGCATATTATGTACTTTAGTTTTTAGCTTGACAGTAATATACAAGAGCTAAACAAAAAATATATTAATGCACTATTTTGACTGCTAAACTGTAAATGATTATTGTCCATTGACAACATGGTAGTTTCATGTGTCTTGTAGCACTCTGTTGTCTCTTTCCTTTCATTTAATAAAATAATGTCAGCTCAAAGCAACATTATATGTCCATTTATTTATTTGGTAAGCAGCCATATAATAACAGTGGATACGGTGGACTTGTTAGCTAAATATAAACCACTTCAGGGTGACATGAATCCCCTCCGCTTTATGCCAGGGTCTTGATCACCCTGTCTGGGTTTATTTTGCAATAATACATTAGCAGTATGTTGAAATAACCTGCAAGTCATAAACGGTTACAGTCACCAGAATATCTGACCAAATCACTGATAAAGCTTTTTGTGTTGCACATTTGGATAAAGCAACCTCCTTGAAGCTGTGTTCATGTTAATTTAATCTTAGATGAATTTGATTTGATCTTCATCTTGATGAATTTTGAAATGAGTTAACGGATTACAACACTATCAGTATTGTCAAAAAAGGTGCAACCTTTGCCCTGTGTGTGTCCTTGTACTACGTTAGATAGATTATATTCTGTTTGTGCCAGTACAAACTACCATTACCAGGTACTCATATGTACTGTAGCACTCTATCAGCTGCTGATTGAATGGTTAAAGCAGCAGGGCTTAATGCATTCTCTCAGTAAAGTGCCCTCTTACATTTACTCAAACGGCATATTTTTCATTACACATTTGAGGCCTTAATAAAGGAGGTTATTGATGTTCTGCAAAGACACACGTTTCCACAGGTACTTGATGTCCCTATGGGCACATACTTACCCTGTTCTCTGACGTCTGTACATGCTAAACAAAAACACAGGTTGTGTCATGATAAATGTATATAGACCTGTCACACTGACCTGTCTGATTGTTTGATTTATACATAACATTACAGGTCATAGGTTTGGAATAATTAAGATTTTCACTTGTTTTTTGTCTTCTATGCTCTCCAAGGCTGCATATATTTGCTTTAAAAAATACAGTAAAAACAGTCATTTTGTGAAGCGTCTATGTGTCAATGATCATTGATTTCATCAGCAGTCATTTTAGTACAAAATTTTAATTGCTCTTGTCTAATATTAATCTTTCTTTTTGTCTGTTCACAGACACTAGTGCTCTTTATTCGCCCCCCTATCAGCCGCCACCCCTGAGCTCCATGGTGGGTCATCCGTCTGTCATCAGTTCGTCCCGCCCACTGCAGTCTCCCATGAGCACCCTGGACTCATCCATGAATGGCCTGGTATCACCCTACTCAGTCATCGCCCCTTCTCTGGGCTCACCATCCATTTCCTTGCCCTCTACTCCCAGTATGGGCTTTAACACTCTCAGTAGCCCGCAGGTAAGAAGCTTCCCATAATTCTGTGCTCTCTCGGACTGACACCAACCGAAAGCAATAAGTCTGTCCTGTAAACGGAAATGTCGCTCTTTCTCATAAATTAAAATTAGCCTCTTGGCGATACCCTTTTTAAAGGGGTCATAATTTTTCCTTTCTCTTTGGAGTGTTACCAGCTCTTTGTGCATAAAGAAGATCTGTAAAGTTGCAAAGACTAAAGTCTCAAATCCAAAGAGATATTCTTTATACAAAGTTAAGAGTCAACCACGCTACCTAAAACGGCTCGTTCTAACACAACCCAACATATCTACCTCATGATATGGGAAGATTTGCATAACGCCGTCCAAATGTTCACGCAAAGAAAGAAGGCGTAACTTTTATTCTCGCTGTAGTATTGTTGCTGCCGCCATGTTGTGGAGATGCTGTGTGTTTCGTTGTGAAAGCAAAACTACTTTGTTTTGCCTTACAAAGAGGACACGACCTGAAATCAGTGGTTAAGTGTATTTACAACACTGTTTAACCCAAATATTCAGATGTGTCCAGCAAATTTTATGGAGGACTGTTTTCTGGTCCTGGTAGAGTAGACTACAATGCCGACAATACTCACAGACTGTAAGTACATTTTTTAAATTTAAAGAATTTGCCACTGACAATTCAAACGTTAGTTTTAGGCAGTGTAGAGTAGCGCTTGTTGTTTGTCATTTCTCCGATCACAAATGCAGACATGGTTTTATGTTTACGCGGCACGATACGCAACGCGTAAAAACACAGTACAAGTCATTATAATCCGTAAATACGTCCCCACTGGATGCAACAAATGCCTAGTTTATCATGTGTTTTAATGTTTTTGTCTCGTTGCTCAGGCCGGACAGGGCATCACAGTATGGTAAGGGCGTAACATTTACGTCACACGATTGAGGTATTCGGTCAATCACAACACACACTGGATAGCTGGCCAATCATAACACACCTCGCTTTTCAGACCGATGAGCTTTGTAAAAATCGACGCGGTTCAGAAAGAAAAAAAAGCGGGGAGTTTTAGAGTTGAGAAACAATAATGTACAGTATGTGGAAAATAATGTGTTTTTTGAACCTTAAATCGCATAAACACATTTCATTACACCAAATACACAATATAATGTTACTTTTAGCAACATTATATGACCCCTTTAAAAGGTTACTAATATGTACCATTTTAGAGGCAAGTGAGGTACAAAGATGTACATTTTAGCTTTTGTAACTTAGGGCATCACCCCAGTGACAGCTTTGTGTACCTTTATTTTCTAAGAGTGTATGGATGCCCTGGTGTTAAAAGAGGTCAGTTTATGTGTGTCTGTATGTGTGTCTCATTTCTCCCTGGAGGCCAGAGAAAGCCATTGACTCAGACAGACATTTCAGGCTTTTAGTCCAATGAAAGGACATCAATAACTATGAACTTACAGTATATGGGGCAAGTAAGTGTGTGTGTGTTCTGACATACAGGGTCTAAATGTACTTGAAATTATATTGAAACTAAAAGAAAATGTGTTAAATCTGGTATTGCTGGTAGCATGCGCCATTAGCTGTGCCTGGTGTTTCTTCTGAAATCCTGTACATGGGTGTTTCTTCAACTTTGGCCTCTTTTTTTGTCCCGGTGGTTTGTAATGTTCCCAAAATAAAGGCAAAAATACCTCAAAATAAAATAAAATAAAATAACATGTATAAAAAATGTATTAGACTTTTTAAAACACTTTGTGATCAAAGAGTGAAACTATCATATTTATTGTGTGAAAATGGGTTTTTACTTGTTACAACAACAAAGTAAAGAAAAACCAAGGTAAATATCAGAAAGTTTTGTTGTGTTACGTTTTTATTTTTTTTATTTCTATAAAACTCGGCATTTTAGTACTTAAACTTGAGTTAGTTGCCAAAGCAAACTTTCTTATTTTCATTTAGGTTTCTAATTTTAATTTTGGTTTTTCATCTAATATTTGTACTAGAAGCATCATTATTCAGCTTTATTTCAATTACCAAAAACTTTTTAATAGTTTTAATTAACAATAACATCACTGTATCAAACATTTGAGATATGACGGAAATTACGTTGTGAAAAGTGAGTGTATTTTTAAAAAAATTTTAACTCCACAAAAGAAGCAGCCAAATACAAACACAAGTCAACAGACAAACATATATGCCAGTAATTCACTCAAAATAAGGCTCACTGAATCGCATCCCGGATTTGACATGCTTTCTTTATGCTTGAGGTATGGCCATGTACTGCCACCTGCAGGCTTAAACAATATGTGATGGAAAATGGTGGATTCTTCTGAGAGGGAAAGGGACACAAATATCCCCCTCCCATTTGAAATGTTATGTCAGTGCTCTCACAGCTACTTGTGCAATGGACTTGCAAGGGTGGAGTCTGTTTTTGTGTGTTTGTGAGTGTGTTTTCTTGGATTTGTGCGGTTTGTGTCTGTGTCTTCTGTTCTGGAAGGACACAAACAGTCTGCTGCTGCATTGTGACAAAAAGTCTACTACTGGTTGCACTGTATGATAAGCTGTTTCCGTCTCTCCTCACCTCTCTTCCTGTCTTACAGAGGAACTCTTTAAATGTGAATAACTCAGAAGACATCAAGCCTCCGCCAGGATTGGCTCCGCTGAGCAACATGAGCAGCTATCAGTGCAGCAGCCCTGGATCCCTCTCCAAACACATCTGTGCCATTTGTGGGGACCGATCTTCAGGTACAACAACACAGGGATGTTTAGGTGTTGCATTTGGTTTTGGTTTTGGAAGTTAATGCAAGATACATCTCCATCTCTTCTGAGGTTCAGTATGGTTGTGTTTGCAGGGAAGCACTATGGTGTTTACAGTTGTGAAGGTTGCAAAGGCTTCTTTAAGAGGACCATCCGAAAAGACTTGAGCTACACGTGTCGAGACTGTAAAGAGTGTTTGATCGACAAACGCCAGCGCAACCGTTGCCAATATTGTCGCTACCAGAAGTGCCTGGCAATGGGCATGAAGCGGGAAGGTTTGCATTTGTGTGCTTTGTATCCATAATTCAATGATAATTCAAGGGTTTTGTTTTGTGCTTTTTGCTGCCTTTGTGGCCAGAAGAGATTTTAATCTCAAAACGTTTTAACATTATGCTTTAATATTATGCTAAATAACCATTTATAGGTTAATTAATTGTATTATATTAATAGTATTCTATATAGCTTACATACACTGCTTATTAGATTACATTATATTGTACATTTGTTTTCTTACAATATCTAAAATATACTTTAAAATAAAATAGATTTTTAATATAACAGATAAAGGTAATATTAAAAATGTGAGATTTCTTAAATATTGTTTAAATGTGCCATAAATCATTAATTACAACGATTTATAATGTACTCCTTTACTCTGCTCTGCTGGACCCCATAGCAGTGCAGGAAGAGAGGCAGCGTGGGAAGGAGAAAGGTGATAATGATGTGGAATCAACGAGCAGTTTTAATGAAGACATGCCTGTGGATAAGATTCTGGATGCAGAACTTGCAGTCGAACCCAAGACTGAGACATACACAGAGAACAGTCCAGGCAACTCAGTAAGACAAAGACATTTAGATTTCTGCAAATACAATTTACACAGTACATACATGCTGACTTCAGCATTCTTTGAGAAAGTAACTACTAAAATACCCTCTCTCGTTCTTTCTCTTTCCTTTTTTTCATCTGGTCTCCTTCTCCAGACAAATGACCCAGTCACTAACATCTGCCATGCAGCTGACAAGCAACTGTTTACTCTGGTGGAGTGGGCCAAGAGAATACCTAATTTCTCCGATCTGCCTCTGGATGATCAGGTCATTTTGCTTCGAGCAGGTATAAGACACTCATATGTCTATACACATGTGTAAACATATATAGATATAGACCAGGGGTGGCCGACGTCTGTCCTGGAGAGCCACAGTCCTGCAGACTTCAGCTCCAACCCTAATCAAACACACCTGAACAAGCTAATAAAGGTCTAAGGATTACTAGAAAGCAGCAGGCAGGTGAGCTTTTATCGTTTTGAAGACCTTGACTGATTTTATCCATTCAAATGGCTGACTTTGTCTTACAAAGCACAACTATACTAAAAAATATTAAACCTATGATCAAACAGGAACCAGTTTCATCAGCATAATTGTCCATACTATGTCTTTGTGAAGTAATATGCAGATAAAAATCATGCAATACTCATAAAATACATATTTTGCCTTTATTTTGAAATCATACCTGAGGGTAGTGACGTAGAGGATATTATGGCTGAAATGTGTATTTAAGCAGTGAAAATGCATATTGCACATCATCTAGGTTTATTGTTGTTGTTGCTGCTGTTGTCATTTATAATGCCATATTTCATCACAAGTGTTTCTTGTTATGTGGCATCACAATAATATCATCTGTATAAACATACATAAAACTACCACCCATGTTGTTTTAGTATTTTTTAAATATACTTTTATTGTATTTATTAATATTTTAAATTAGCTTATATTTTCAGTTTTAGTCACGTATTCTGTCTGCTGTCTTGTCTTTTATATATTAATATATATATATATATTTCTATAATATTTGTATATAACTTTTAGCTTCATTTTTTATTTCAGTTTTAGTCATTTTAATACTTAAATGTCTTAAATTCAGTTAGCTGCCAGGGCAACAATTATTATTGAAAAAGTATTAAAGTATTTTAATGTTAGATTTTTCATCTAATATTGGCATTTTATTTTATTTCAGGTTTATTTCAATTAACAAAAGGTTATGTTTTATGTTATTTTTTATAGTTTTAGTTTTGTCCATAGTCACTCCATGTCAAAGGGTCAGGCAGAACTGTGTTGGTTATGTAAGTGGGAATGCTGACCTCTGCTGGTCAAACATTTCACATGCACTCATAAAAAAGCCACCACAGAACATCATAAAGCCTTGCTAATAAAGAACACTGTGTTGAATTAAAACACAGGGAGAGATTAAAAAATCATGTAATTTTTCTTCTTACAGGATGGAACGAGCTCCTTATTGCTTCATTCTCTCATCGCTCAATCACAGTTAAAGATGGCATCTTGCTGGGCACAGGCCTCCATGTCCACAGGAGCAGTGCTCACAGTGCAGGTGTCGGCTCCATTTTTAACAGGTGACTATTTCCACCTTCAACACCTCTGGATTAATAAACATATTTGTTTGTTTAGAGAATGATCAGAAAATATGTATCATCTTTATTTTTATTACAACTATTGTGTTCAAGTGAAAGCTGGGTGTGTGTGTTTGTGTGGCAGGGTATTGACTGAGCTGGTGTCTAAAATGAAGGATATGCAGATGGATAAGACAGAACTAGGCTGCCTTAGAGCCATCGTCCTCTTCAACCCTGGTGTGTGGCACACTTCCATTTTTATACGCTTGTCTGCCGATAGATAACCTTTGCTGCAGAAGGTATAAAAGTGTATCAAATAAACTGTGTTATTGTATTTGATTTAAAGTTTGTAATCTAATTACTATAATCTTTTAAGGAATAGTTCCCAAAAATCCTGCCATATTTACATTCCAAAATATTTTTTCTTTCGGAATTCCTTGGGAATTGAGACAGAATAATGATGATAAATTGTTAAGACCTTGACTGATTTTATCTTCTAAAGCATATTATTATATTATAATATATATTATTAAAATACTCAAGTTAAAGAGAAAACTTGTATTTTGTAATATAATCTAATATATGTAGTAGTTAAAGAGATTAAAAAGTACAACTCTGTCATTATTTATCTGTGGAACACAAAAATACTGGTGATTTTGAAATGCCTTAATGCACTGCAAAATGGCAGGTTACTAGATTAGAGTAAAGATATGTAAGATGTTTTGATATTCTGAATATATATTTATAATCATGCAGATTGTCTCTTCTCGTAGGTTCCAAAGGCTTGTCCAACCCAGCAGAGGTAGAGGCACTGAGGGAGAAAGTTTACGCCTCACTGGAGACCTATACTAAACAGAAATACCCTGACCAGCCTGGCAGGTACAGTCATGTACATGTTTGTTCAGTAAATACTGATCATATCTGTTGCACATACTCCATTTCACCTGCTATCTTGCTCCCTGCCTGCTTTACAGGTTTGCTAAACTTTTGTTGCGTCTTCCTGCCCTCCGATCCATTGGACTTAAGTGTTTGGAGCACCTATTTTTCTTTAAGCTGATTGGAGACACACCCATAGACACTTTCTTAATGGAGATGCTCGAAGCACCCCATCAGATCACGTGACATGAGTTCCGGACCATTTTTTGTACATATTCTTATGTAACTAATACAATAACGAACTTGATTGAAGATATTGCAGTTTGCTGCATATTTTAAACCATGCACAAATTATTATTCTTTTAAAAAATACTGGCAGGGGAAAAAGAGGAGCAAGTCTGAAAATATACAGATGAAATTAATTATATTGGTATGGTTTTGAAAAGAAATGTTGTGAATGTAAATAGCTAATATCAGGCATCCACTGTTGCAAGGACAGTGCATTAAAGAAAAATATATATTTTATTCAAGGAATGTTTATCAAACCCAAAAAATAATTTCTAAAATGAAGTTTAGAATTCTGTTCAAATAAATATTTAAATACTGTTTTGTTTTTTTGTTGTTTTTTGAATAAAAAAAATGGAGCAAGTTGTCATTGTCTGTCTTAATTTTACTGAACCGTTTTTTCCTTGTAGAACCAAAAGCCTTTAAAGAGCAAGCAATTGTTTGAGACGTGATGTTGTCCAAGTTTAAATAACATCTCGAATAAATTATACATTTCAGCAAAACCCTGTATCAAATGCCTAATCTGGTGCAGTGTGTCCCGCGCACTAGATGGCACCATTCAGCGATGCAAACCATAATTAAAAATTGACTACCGTGTGTCTGCGGTGGCTTTCTCATTTTCAGTGTGGAAGGCTGATTGCTCTGAAGGTGAACAAGTGTGAACTGTCCTGTGGGAAAGAAGCGCATAAGATTTCTTGCCCAAACTTTTGGTGTCTTACAATATTGTTCATAAATGTATTTCTAAAATATATTTATATTAAAAAAAGGTCCATACTCGCTAGTTCATTTTAAATCATATAATCTTTATGTAATCTGTGATCGTTATTTTTTCAAATTAAGAATAGAACATGTTTTATGTTTTTTATATAAATAATATAAATTGGTCATATAAATCATTAATCGTCAGTTATAAGGTGATTGTTTTTCTTTTATGTTAATCATTTTTCAAAATTCTAACTCATTTTAGGTAGGCTAGGCTATATGATCGATTCTGGTCATGACACTGTATAATATGAACTCCAAACAAATGTTTGGGATTTATTTCACTGGTTGTCTATTTGGACTGTAGCAGGCTATCACAGAGAACTGATGTGCATGTAAATATAATATTCGTTTAGAAAATAACCTCTTTTTTCAGATTATTGTAATATGTTTATCTGACCTAATAAAACCAGTAGCCAGATAGTTATTGTTTAAGCTTAACCCCATATTTTTTACTATACAGGTGCATCTCAATAAATTAGAATGTCATGGAAAAGTTCATTTATCTCAGTAATTCAATTCAAATTGTGAAACTCGAGTATTAAATAAATTAAATGCACACAGACTGAAGTAGTTTAAGTCTTTGGTTCTTTAATTGTGTAATGTTGGCTCAATTTAACAAAAACCCACCAATTCACAAAAAATTCTCAACAAATTAGAATACTTCAAAAAAAACAATTTTTAGTGTATTGTTGGCCTTCTGGAAAGTATGTTCATTTACTTACATGTACTCAATACTTGGTTAGGGGCTCCTTTGCTTTAATTACGGCCTCAATTCGGCGTGGCATGGAGGTGATCAGTTTGTGGCACTGCTGAGGTGTATGGAAGCCCAGGATGCTTTGATAGCGGCCTTCAGGTCATCCGCATTGTTGGGTCTGGTGTCTCTCATATTCCTCTTGACAATACCCCATAGATTCTATATGGGGTTCAGGTCTGGTGAGTTTGCTGGACAGTCAAGCACACCAACACCATGGTAATTTAACCAACTTTTGGTGCTTTGGCAGTGTGGGCAGGTGCCCAATCCTGCTGGAAAATTAAATCAGCCTCTTCAAAAAGCTGGTCAGCAGAAGGAAAACATGAAGTGCTCCAAAATTTCTTGGTAAACGGGTGCAGTGACGTTGGTTTTCAAAAAACACAAGGGACCAACACCAGCAGATGACATTGCAAACCAAATCATCACAGACTGTGGAAACTAAACACTGGACTTCAAGCAACTTGGACTATGAGCTTCTCCACCCTTCCTCCAGACTCTAGGACCTTGGTTTCCAATGAAATACAAAACTTGCTCTCATCTGAAAAGAGGACTTTGGGCAACAGTCCAGTTCTTCTTCTCCTTTATCCCAGGTAAGACGCCTCTGACGTTGTCTGTGGTTCAGGAGTGGCTTAACAAGAGGAATACGACAACTGTAGCCAAATTCCTTGACACGTCTGTGTGTGGTGGCTCTTGATGCCTTGACCCCAGCCTCAGTCCATTCCTTGTAAAGTTCACTCAAATTCTTGAATCGATTTTTGCTTGACAATCCTCATAAGGCTGCGGTTCTCTCGGGTGGTTGTGCATCTTTTTCTTCCACACTTTTTCCTTCCACTCAACTTTCTGTTAACATGCTTGGATACAGCACTCTGTGAACAGCCAGCTTCTTTGGCAATGAATGTTTGTGGCTTACCCTCTTTGTGAAGGGTGTCAATGATTGTCTTCTGGACAACTGTCAGATCAGCAGTCTTACACATGATTGTGTAGCCTAGTGAACCAAACTGAGAGCCCATTTTGAAGGCTCAGGAAACATTTGCAGGTGTTTTGAGTTGATTGGCTTTTTGGCATGTCACCATATTCTAATTTGAGATAGTGAAATGGTGGGTTTTTGTGAAATGTGAGCAAAATCATCCCAATTAAAAGAACCAAAAACTACTTCAGTCTGTGTGCATTGAATTTATTTAATACACGAGTTTTCACAATTTGAGTTGAATTACTGAAACAAATGAACTTTTCCATGACATTCTAATTTATTGAGATGCACCTGTAGTACATATGCACTTTTCAGTTACTGTTATCCAATATGCAGAACAAATTGTGAAAAATACAAGAAATCTAAATTTATTAGCAGGATTGCACTCCATTGTGAATCTATGTGAAATGCATAGGATATAGAAAGTGTTAATGTGACATTTTTTAGGGCATGTTTGAACTGTCAAGTTTATTTATAACAAATTGTATAAAAACAATAATAATTGCAGTTATTATTAATAGTAACTACAATAGTTTTCATAGGCCTAATGTATTTAAAAACTATGATAGTTTTTTATATAATGTAGGCTATTTAGAGTTCAACACAAGTTGTAAAGTAATATTTACTTACTCTCCACCTGCTGATGGGAGCAGAGAGATGTGGTGTGTGTGTGTGTGTGTACCTGTTTTTCTATTCTAGTGGGGGCTTAAACCTGAATACACAGACTCATGGGGACTCATGTCACGGTGGGGACCTAAATTGAGGTCCCCACGGGTAAACAAGCTTATAAATCTCACAGAATTAAGTTTTTTGAAAATCTAAAAAAGCACAAAGTTTCCTGTAAGGGGTAGGGTTGGTGTAGGGCAATAGAATATAAGGTCTGTACAGTAAAAAAACCATTACGCCTATGGAGAGTCCCCACAAGGATAGCAAACCAGACGTGTGTGTGTGTGTTGTGTGTGTGTGTGTGTACTGGTTTATATATCCTGGTGGGGACTTAAACCTGACTACACACAGACTCATGGGGACTTGTGTCACGGTGGGGACCTAAATTGTGGTCCACACGGGTACAAAAGCTTAGAAATCATACAGAATTAAGTTTTTTGAAAATCTAAAAATGCACAAAGTCTCATGTGAGGGATAGGTTTAGGGGTAGGGTTGGTAAAGTGCAATAGAATATACAGTCTGTACAGTACAAAAACCATTACGCCTATGGAATGTCCCCACAAGGATAGCAAACCAGACGTGTGTATATGTGTGTGTGTGTGTGTACTGGTTTATATATCCTGGTGGGGACTTAAACCTGACTACACACAGACTCATGGGGACTCGTGTCACAGTGGGGACCTAAATTGTGGTCCCCATGGGTAAAAGCTTATAAATCATAAAGAATGTTTTTTGAAAATCTAAAAATGCAGAAAGTTAGGTTTAGGTGTAGGGTTGGTGTAGGGCAATAGAATATACGGTCTGTACAGTATAAAAACCATTACGCCTATGGAGAGTCCCCACAAGGATAGCTGACCAGACGTGTGTGTGTGTGTGTGTGTGCGTGCGTGCGTGCTAGAGAGAGAGAGAGAGAGAGAGTAAATGACGCACGGGTTTATTTTCATATGGGGCTTTTGTCCGCGTTTACAACTATCTGAGCATCTGTCGAAAGTTATACGGGGCGGCAAAAAGATATTTTCTCTTCAATGGTAGGTGGATGTCTAATTCTAAATCATCTTTTAAAGTTTTGGTGAAGTTTTGTCACGTACAGTACATTAGAAAGCTATAGTTCCTGGTGTTGATCAAACATGCTGATACATGTGACAGTAATTAATGCTATGCGCTTTTACTCACTGTGTTATTTTGATGTCGCACAATTAAAGTCGTTTTATGTTTGAATTAATAATCTTAATAGAGATTGGAAGTTAATATTTGAATGAAACTCACAATCAAATCTCAGTTGTTCAAACTGTATTTGTGCTGGTCTTACTGTTTTTGTTACTTTGTAGCTAATGCTCGTGGTTGAATTTCGTTTTTTCAGTATTTATTTTTCCATTTTTAAATTAGGCCTACATTAAACTTACTTTTATTTTACTTTCACGTTTTCTTTGGATAACTACAATTTAAAAAGATGGCATTTGTAATTTCATATAACTATAACACAATTCTGTAAAATTACACATATGGCAGACGGTTGTTAGCCCTTTTTTATTTTTATTTTTTTATATTTTGTCCAATACAAGTACATGAAATCACGAAATTACAACTTGAAAATGCTTGTAATGGATTATAAATGTGTCTCTTTTTTTCCAGATATGTGGAGAAACAGCGTGTGTGAGGGCTGTAATGAGCTCATCCGGGACAGGTACCTGCTCCGCGTGCAGGACGGACTGTGGCACGAGCGCTGCCTGCACTGCGCGTCATGTCGCGAGCCTCTAAAAGACACCTGCTTCCTCCGCAATAAGACACTCTACTGCAAGCGAGACTACCAGAAGTAAGACTCTACTTACTGCTTTTTGTGTAAACAATGATTTCGTTTTATGATTCAATTAGAATGGTTTGAAGTTTGAGGTGAGTTCACGGTAGTCGGAAGTTTCTTCCAGTCAGAAAGGTTTTTACTGTTGCTTATTGTTTTACTAATTTCAAATATTAGTTCCAGTCTTTGCCATTTTTTTTTTTTATCGAATGTTTAAGAAAACGAAAATAATATGATTGGAAGAGATTATTGCGAAAAATATTCCAAATTACAAATAGTTAAGAAATGCATTTGAGAGTGCAATAGATTATTTTCCCCTTTGTAAACATTTAGGGCTTACAATAAAAAACCTATATCAGTTATATTTCTCAACGAAATTGAGGTGACAGACAGACAGACTTTTTTTTTTTAATAGACAAATTATTTTTATTACTTAATTGAATCACTGCAACAATCATATTATTCTCCAAATAACATTTTAATGATTCATGCACAGAAAAAATCAATATGTAAATATTTCAGATACTTTAAGGATACAGCCAAAATGTTATTGTTAAGGTTTCAGTTCACATATCTGAACATCCTCTAGTAATGATGCAGTAAATAACTTTAAATCTTTTAAATTCCTATTTATATTGCAGATGACAGTGTTGTTTATTTGACTATGTTGCCGGCTGATCTATTTACTTGATGTTAAATTAATTTTGCAAGGCAACTTTAGTCCTGAAATGTTAAATCTACCTGAAATATAAAATTACACATGCATTACCTATTTACACAAACAATATTTTCATAGTCTGTCTTATGATGAGTGTTGGTGTTTTGTGTGTGAGAGAGAGACTGCGTGTATTGGGGAACTTGGCACAGAACTCCTGAAAGACAAGGTGACTGCAGAAGGAAGGGTCACGGTGGGCCATGGAATGCGAGGAGGCTTTCACACACAAACACACACCGTTAGATCAGGAGGACAGCACTACTGACACGCTGTCAAGATGTGTTAAATTAGCAGGACCCATCGGCGTGGCAACGGCAAGCTGGGGACAGCATATGGCCACATCGACATGGTGCGCGGACCCCCTACTACCCCCAAAACTCACTCTGATTCACATTCACATTCTCATATGCACATTCTCACCTCCATATAAAAAAACAGTGTGCGAAACGACACAGCGCAATGACCCGGAAAATACAGACGAGTGCCGTTATGGACACTATTTGAGTTCTGATCACCATCTAAAAGTGATTAAATCTCTCAAGTTTAATTTCAATGGCTGATGCATCTGCCAAATCCCATAATGCATACTCACATTAGGAGTCCATCGGCCAAAGAAATAATGATGGAGAAGTGACCACTGTGCTCTTAATAAGAAGGCGGAGGCTGAGTGGAATATTGGGCCATATGTTCTGGGTAGAATATGAGTGTGTTTGTGTGTGTGTGTTGGGGAGGGGGTGTATGTAGAGGGGATCTCTGCGTGTGAAGTATGTTAAGGCATCTGGATAGGTTGGTGCCCAGTGGTGCCCCTGCTTGATGCCCGTCCGACCGTGAGATATCTGACCTGACCAATTAGCCACATACACCGTGCTTGGCTGGCACTCCTACCCAGTAGCTCAGTGCTTCACTGTGGGCTCAGGGGTGTGCAGCTTGCTGACCCAGCACTTATTGACCAGGTTAAGGAGCAGCTTTACTGTAAATGGGTCAGCAGGCTGTTCTATTAACAGATACGTCACTGTTTTATAATGGTGATCAATTTAATTTGGATTTAAAGGGATGCTTAGACTTATAGGACTAATTGGGATCTCCAAACTTCTTGCTGTTTTTTGATGAGAGGACATAGGAATCCATTTCTTTGGTGATTCCCAATTCCCGTTTTTTTCTCTCTCAATTCTCATGTGTTTACTTCGTAAAACATTTACACTGTTGTTCAAAAGTTTGGGGTCAGTAAGATTTTTTAAATGTTTTTGAAAGAATTCTCTTATTCTAAACAGGGATGCATTTATTTGATCAAAAATAGAGTAAAAACAGTAATATTGTGAAATATAAATTACTGTTCTATTTGAAACATTTAATTGTAATTTATTCCTGTGATGCCAAGCAGCCATTAGGAGCATAAAATATAACTTACTGTGACTTTTATTATTATATTAGGACTATCAAATATTAAAATAATTAATCTAAAGATTTTTTTATAGTTAGTCACATTTTTTAAGATAATACAATTCTAACATTAAAAATGCACTTCTGTCAAACATACCATTTGGTTTCATTTTATAAATTCATTAAAACGAAAAACAGTTCAAAACTAAATAAATGCTCAGGTGTCTTGTTAAAGGTAGAAGACACTTATAAAGTGTGTTTTCCACCAAAAACGTCCGTTTTTTAGTTTAAAAATAAATTATTTGTGATCATGTGCATTTTACTCATATTGATGATAATGTGAAATTATATAGATTACAATATATTATGCGGAACACTTTTCTAGTTTCATGTCCAAAAAAGGTTTGAGAAATAGATTCAGGCTCTAAGGAGCAAGTTGCAATAACATTTTATATATCAACATAGCTGCTTCCGGATCAAAATAGCTGAGTTTGTTATCTTGTTAATGCAACCATTAAGTAAATTGTACTGTATCTTGAAGCATGTGTCATATTGCATCCAATAATACGCAAACATGCCATTGGCATATCCTGCTATCTGCATTCACATACCACAGATGCTCTTGTGTATAATGAGCAGCAGTCCCTTTTTTTCTGTCCATCCCACTGAACCCTAAAGAACTGGCAGCCGTTTCCCCAGCAACCCCAGGGCAACACTAATAGTTCTCAACCATGCAAGGCTTTGGGATGTTTCGATTCATACTTATCAGAAGAGGATTTTTTGCTGTCTGTAAGTGAACAAACTGCAGTGCTCCCGTGCATGCACCTAGCTGAGATACACATACCAACAATATCACCCACTGATCTATAGCCGAAAGCTCATAATTGGTACAAATTGTAAGAGAAACACAAAAACGTATCATAATGCATCAACATACAGTAATCATGGCGCTATCATTTAAAGAAACATTTTTAACAAGTTTAATGCATCTTATCCTGTATAAATAAAGGTGACTTGATTTGACTTTTTAGCATTAAGGCAAGATGCCACAGGTAAATAGGGTAACATTTTTAACTGATATCAACACTTTCTCCAGGTGATTAATCACAGTATATTAAGGCAATTGTTTTGTATTGCAAGTTTTCTGAATTGTTTTGTTTAAATTTGTAGTTGATTTTCAACACGTTTTTAGAAATAAAATTAGGCAGATATTGCAAGAACAAACCTGTAAAAACCTTCAGAATAAAACTGGGAAGTCTGGTGTAAGTGATACTGAAGTGGAGATTTCTGGCTCGTTTAAAAAAAAAGGCTTTATAGACAAGTATTGTAATTGAAATCTGAAGTTGAAAGTATAATAAAAATAATTATTTAAATGTGTATTTTGGATGTTTTCTTTCCACTAGTCTAAAAAAAGACGTTATGTCAAAATTGACTAGTGCATAAAAAACAATGGTTTTGCCTGTAGTGTCTTGAATTAAGGAGTAAACTGTCAGCCCAAGTCTGAAGCTGTCACACTTATAGGGATGATTCTTTCTAAGCCGCCCTGTCACACTCAACCCAAACCTTAAACTACAGCTCCACTCTCCGTCCCCCCCCCCCTTCAGGCACGGAAATCTCAGGCCAGTTTGACAAACAGAAAATGTGGTGTCTGCCAGGGCAGGACAATGGCTGCGAGGCTCTGGGCCAGCTCCCTCCTTTGTCTGGGTTTGGTTAAGTCGAGTTAAGATCATTCCTTGGACTGGCCTCGCCCACCAGGAGGCATGATTCTTTCCCTCCGTCTGGAGCCACGGCCTGCCGAGCTCCTTTCTCCCCCCTCCCCGGGAGTCCTGCCCCGGACACAGTCATGGAGCCGGCCACCTCTGTCTAACCCGCTGAAAGCCAGCTCTGGTTGCCAGGTGCTAAGATGCACACTCAACATGCTGTGGGTATGCGTCTGCATGGCTTTCTTTTTTTGGGGTGGAGGGGACATGGCAAGTTCTTGTCTCACTCCTTGATGAACGGGGCGACTCAGCAACATTCCTGGAATCTCTGATGGTACATCAACAAAAACATTCTGAAGGAACAAAATCATTTTTTGTATTCTTCATCAAAAGATTTTAAAGCAACTATATCTACACTCTTAAAAATAAAGGTGCTTCAAAAGGTTCTTAAAGCGATGCCATAGAAGAACTATTTTTGGTTCCACAAAGAACCATTCAGTCAAAGGTTCTTTAAAGAACCATCTCTTTCTTACCTTTTTGTAATCTGAAGAACCTTCTTTCGCCACAAAGAACCATTTGTGAAACAGAAAGGTTCTTCAGATGTTAAAGGTTCTTTATGGAACCATTTAGACAAAAAGGTTCTTCTATGGCATCGTGAAGCACCTTTATTTTTAAGAGTGTAGTTTTGTGTTATTTTATCACGTAAATATATCACTGTCATAATTACAGTGGATAGCTGTTCCAAAGATGGGTTGCGTCCAAAATTGCATACTCTCTGAGTAGGTACTTCTCTTGAATAAGTAAGTAATAAGTGACTATTAAAAAGTATGTTCTATATAGTGTGGATATGTGTAGTATGAATGTCAAGTCAAGTGACTTGACTTGAATGTGATCCGGATGTATTCGTCATGTTATCATTATCATGTGAGCTAGGGTCAGTTGTGTTGCTTCACAGTCATTTGCAAATCCTCTCCCAGGGCCTCATGGGATAAAAGTGTCCATCAGATGCACACTTCAGAATTTCGCAGGAAACAGTAGTAGTTTACCTACTTTTTAATGAATACTATGAATTCGGACATACTACTCTGTTCACATACTGTTTTTCTACCTACTATATAGTAGGGAAGTATGCGATTTCAGATGCAGCCATGATCTTATTATTAGGAGATAACAAGTTCTATGGCTCTACCATTGGAGAAAGTGTAACAGCCAACTTGGATCCGTGTACCTTGATAACCAATCACATCACAGCCTTGACATCATTGTTTGCGAATACCTTAAAAATGAAAGAGAAATGCTGTGAACTAAACAAAATTGTCCATGACTTCTCTTAAAAAACAGTTTGGGTACAGAAAAAATTGAAATAGATCAATCCTAAACAGACATTTAATGGCAAATTAGCTGATAAGTTGATAAATTGTCGATTCATTAAATGATAGGCTTTTTTCCCTCAAAAGCAGTTTATTCTGTAGAGTGAAGCCTCTTCTCCATTAATATATATATTTTTAAAATCTCCTTCCCTGTGTACCAGACAGTGTTAGGCTTTTTTTGCTAACCTTGAAGGCTTGCCTTAAAGCGGCTTTGGCTGCCTGCTCATTTGTTGCTGCCATAATGCGATCCGTCATTTTCACGGAATTACGTTCACACTCACCAAACTTACAAACTCCCAGAACAAATATTTGAAAGAGAATGTGGGAAGGAAACTGAACCCATTTGCCTTAGACGTCAATGTACCATTTGAAACTGATATTTCAAAGTAAAAATGTATATAGTTGCTTTAACAAATGCATATTAATTCATTCTTTCTCTCTTTTTTTTTCCTGTCAGGTTGTTTTTGGTACGGTGCAAGGGCTGCGCAGAGGTCATCTCTCCGGCCGAGCTGGTGATGCACGCAGGCACTACGGTTTTCCACCTGCGGTGTTTCTGCTGCTGTGTGTGCAGCTGCAGGCTGCAGAAGGGAGACCGCTGTGTGCTCACAGGGGACAGGCTTTTCTGTGCCAGAGACTATCACAACCAAATGGCCAGCCCGACCACCTCCAACTCAGGTATTGTTTTAAAACAATCCTGGTCCTGGAGCACCACAGCATTGCTCATTTTGGATTGCCTCCTTTATCTGATACACTCAGTAAGGTCATGGTGCCTCTGCTAATGATCTGATGATATAAATCAGGTGTGTTAAATAAAGGAGACATCCAATGCAGTGCTGGAGCCCTTCAGGATCTGACACACAATACTACTGTTTTTACACACATTTTAAAAAAGGAGACGACTTCTGGTATGCCATACACTCACTGGCTTTGCAATGCATGCTTACACTAGATTAAAGAATGAAGTAGATCATATGTATTACAATTGTACTAGTAGTAATAAGTATAAATAGTAAAAAGTAAAATATATTGTTAATAAATTACATTAATAAATCATATTATATTACTATAAATGAATAAACTATCCTACTGACCCCAAAGTTTTGAATTGTAGTATAGGTGCCCATTCATAAATCACTGTTTTCATTCTATTTTTAACATACTTACAGTAAGCCTGTTAAATCATTTTTACTATTCTAACAATAGATACTGGTCGCTTATTTAGCTTTAGTTTATTATTATTATTTCTAGTAATTATCTGTTTGCTGTTAGGAATTACATACCTCTGTTTCCTTAACTACAGGTAAAAGTGAAGATGGTGAGGAGGAGGACGATGATGAAGACAACATTAAGACCGCAGGGGAGTCTAACACAATAGGAGACGTGGAACACAAGAGACCTAAAAGGCCTCGTACCATCCTCACAACACTGCAGAGACGTGCTTTCAAAGCTTCTTTTGAGGTCTCATCCAAACCATGTCGAAAGGTCAGCCATTTAAATGGACAACAATAATAATTTAATATAAAATATTTAAATTATAACACTGGAATTAAACTACTTAAAATTTTTGTCTTGATTAATAGTTTAAGGGTCTTAATAAAACATCAAGCTTTGTTTTACATCTCTATACATTAACCTTTTTATTTTTTTAAATATGTAATTTACTGTAACATTTGTGAAGGAGGTTTTTGTGCAGCTGCAGCTGGTCTGGACTGCATTGCTGTATCTATCTTTGTTGATCTGATACTCCGGAGTGGGTCAGTTCATCAGTTAGCCAACATGACCCATAGACCATGAAAGTCACACTATGGCTCTCTCTCTCTCTCTGTCTGTCTCTCTTTTATAAGGTAAGGGAGAAGCTGGCAGCAGAGACAGGATTGAGCGTACGAGTTGTTCAGGTCTGGTTCCAGAACCAAAGAGCCAAGGTAATGTGATGCCTACCAACACAGAAAAACACACTCATTGAAAGAGCATCAACTTATGCAATTGATAACAGACCTCTTTCTGCAGTATATGAGCTTGCCAATATGAGCTTGCCAATAAGGAAATAAGCTGTGTTATTGCCTCATGTAGGAAACTGATGACATATTATGTATAGATCCCCTTAGATTAGACTTGGATTTCCTTTCAGGGTAGCGTGGTGTGTGTTTTCTGCCTTCCTTTGCATTATAAAGGGGTATTTTCTCTTATTAGTTTTCTCATTACTATGTGTAAACATGGAAATGTTTTTATTATGAAAATCTCTTTCATGCTTATGGTCTCTGTAGATGAAAAAACTGACAAGAAGACAACAGCAGCAGAAGCAAAGTGTGTCCCCTCAGGAGAAAAGGGATAGCCAATCACAACACACTGGTATACAAAGTTTCATGCTTTGCTTTGGTTATCTTTCTTTTAGACACCACCTTTAAAGAAATGTTTCATGCTTGTAATTAGCACTGCTTTTAATGCTGGGCTAGGTAAACAATGCCATCCAAGAATGTTACAGCCAGTTGTTTAGTGGTAAACAACCAATTATGAACTGAACAGCTCGTCTCATTAAATATTCATGAGCTTTGTACAGTCACAGAACTTTCAGCTGTATTTTGTTTCAACATTCCCAGCTAACAAAAATATGTTGTAAGAAAGTTTTGCTAACCTTCCCATTAGATTATGAAAACGTTATTTCTTAATGTTCGTAAAAAAAAAAAAACATAATTTGGGGAAAAGGAATTTTATAATTTTGCAAACATTATAAGAACATTACTTTTGGATGTTTTCTGAACATTCTGAAACAAGTAGTAAGTAATAATGTTTTTAAAAAAGCTTGAGTCTAATG
The DNA here is from genome assembly GCA_018155175.1 of Sinocyclocheilus anophthalmus. Taxonomy (NCBI): domain Eukaryota; kingdom Metazoa; phylum Chordata; class Actinopteri; order Cypriniformes; family Cyprinidae; genus Sinocyclocheilus; species Sinocyclocheilus anophthalmus. The sequence goes on from JADLZN010009233.1 coordinate 1,084,592, forward strand.
TCCAACCAAAACAAACGTTCTGTGTTACTGGAAGAACATTTGTTCATAACTTTTGGAGAACCTTGCCAGAATATTCCACGCACATTCCATTAGCCGGGTTTTAACAGAAAAAAAAAGTCAAACAGTGGCGAAAAACACATAACTGGGATTAAGGCTTATTTAGGACAAAGTTGAAGGTACAGTAATATAAGCAACTGATGCTCAAATGTTATTTTTCATAAGTTATTGATACTGACATGCAAAAAGTAAAATTACGTTAACCTGGGTTTACGAATGTACAATGTAAAATATGGAAAAATATAACCCAGGATTCTGTTAAACCAAGGATTAGGCCTGGGGTTAACAATTTTATATGTGAAAAGAACTTATCTGGCCTAAATTCATCCTTTAGCCGAAGATGTTTAAATCTACACTACACTGAGAAGTTATTTTCTTGCCATTTGTATGACTACAGCTCCCTCTTGTGGAGGTCTGCCTGCTGAGCTGGAGTGTGCAGGTTCATATTCACTTACCCGGCAGAATATAGGTCTAGACTCACAGAGCTTCAAGCTGGACCCATTCAGACAGGGCCTTACGCCTCCTCAGATGCCTGGAGACCACATGCATCCCTACGGTACACACAACACACACTAGGCTCTCAAAATACAGTACTGATACTCTGCAGTGAAAAGTGCAGACAAATACTTTTTGTCCATCCCATTTACCATCTCTCTCTTTATAGGTTGTGACACAGACAGTGACCCTCTTTGTCATTTTGGAGACTGTATGTTGTCCAGTGAACCTTCCCTTTTAACACCCATTGACCGATTGTATTCAATGCAAGATTCATATTTCGCCTCTTGAGCATCATTCAGACAGCTCAGGAAAGACATATGAGGAGTGAGTGCATGTGTGTATGTATGCTTGTGTGTGTATTCTGCTTATGCATGTTTTTCGGGTAGAAATGGTGGTGATTGTTGACAATGGAAATATACTGTGATAAAAATGTTCTGTGTAATTTGTATTTATTATTTTATGTGTGTAACTGAATTACAATAAAATGCTTACTGACTGCAAAACAATTGTATTTTCAGGTATCTGGTATTTAAAACAGCCAAAGATCTGGCAAGGTTGTTTCTTGATTCATTTGATTTTGTTTTTGGTTTTGTAACTTGAATTGCCATTTGAAGTGAAGTGACGTGACATGTGGCCGAGTATAGTGACCCATACTTGGAATTAGTGCTCTGCATTTAACCCATCCAAAGTGCACACACACACAGCAGTGAACACACACACACCATTTATGCCATGCTGTGCTGCCCGGGGAGCAGTTGGAGGTTCGGTGCCTTGCTCAAGGGCACCTCAGTCGTGGTATTGAAGGTGGGAGAGAGCGCCACCCCCACCTACAATCCCTGCCGGTACGAGACTCGAACCCACAACCTTTGGGTTACGAGTCCGACTCTCTAACCATTAGGCCATGGACTTCCCCCATTTGCAACCAGGGGCATTACTTACATTTTTACTGCAGTGAAATTCCTGCCTTGCACCAGTAAAACATTAGTGATAAATCTTCATACTGTATGTCAGTGATGATTACCATATGCCACATTTTTTCTGATAATATTTCAGCAATCAAGTCATGTGTCATTAGAATGTTTAAACATCAGCTGTTTAGAATCAGAACTAGCAATGCTAGATTCTCCAATGAATTAATCGGGCAAAAGGTTGGAAACTGTTTGTTCACTTTGATTCTTTCGGACAGTTGACTCAGACTGAATTGTTTGCAGCAGTTTCTCACACCAAATTAGTAATTGTATATTTTATAAGACAAAACAAAAAGAACGCTGGATGAGGTGGATATTTATATAATCCATTGTAGAAAACAAAACTTGCAAATGTTTTCTATTGTGTGTCAAAGACTCAGATCTTCACTGCGTGTGTAGCTTGTGCATGACTCTGTGCTGTAGGTAAAGCTGATTTTTTTATCCATTTATATTCAAAATCTAAAAAAAGAGTATCAAATGTGGTCACACTTTTGTGATAGAGGTCCTGAGCCCCAATACTGATGAAAAGCTAGAAACACCACTGTTTGTAATTGGAGCCCAGTTTACTTTAGAGTGAAATACTGATTGAAAGCAAATGCACAGTATTGACCTTAATTCTGATATTTCTTTTACAGTTTGTCTCGATGAGAATGAAACTTTTAATATCAACAATCACACACTATATTGCACTAGAACTGGCATTTTCCAAACTCAAGGTCATACCTAGTCTAGGCTTTCAGCACCTCCTATCATGATGCATATCTTTATGGCACTTTACCAGAGCCAGATGGTGGTCCACCACAGGGCATAGCATCGCCCAGATCTTTAGATTCACACTTCAGTGTCAGAAATACCCATAAATATGCACCACATCCAGCCATGGTCTCTCATGATAATGATTTTATATTGTGATTTTATTAGATCAAGCTAAACTGAATTCTTGCATTTTAAATCTTACATTGGGCTTGTATGTGACCATACAAAAAGCCAGACCATAGGGGCTGTCCCTCTGGAATGTACCCATGTTATAGTTTGGCGTACTGTAGGGGATGAGGATAATGTCAGGTGAAAATATAAGGCATGCTGCAAAGATAGGAAGCCCTTCATACTGTGCCTCTTTGCCCCAGCAATGAACCCTCTTTCTGTCTGTACCAGGTTCACATTTCTTACTCTGATATCAGACCTCGAGATGTAAGAGGCACAAGTCACTGGGCAGGAACAATTTAACTGTCTGTTCCTGTCATGTGGACCTGTCAGGAGAGGTTGCAGAGCAGAGATGAGATGAACAATTTGTTTTCATGAGCAAATGTTGGTGTTACGGTTATTCGGAAAAATTAATATAACAAATAAATAGTATTTTCTCGTAGAACTGGTTCTTATTCAGATTTTTTTTTTCATTTAAATTCGCGGAAACCTGTAGTAAAATACTTGCACTACTAGGTCATCGCTGCTTCTTGATTCAGCGGCCAGTATAGTCCGATTCCCCAACGAATGACTTATGAGCAGATTCTTTTTAGTGAGTCAAAACACGCCGCGCCACCAGTGCAGTTCGATCGACAAAAATTTGCCAATCACATCAGGTGTTTTCCATCAGCTGTTTAGAATTGTAACTACCCAGCTAACAATTTTTGGTTCCCAGAACATTCCCGGAAGGTTTTTTTTTTATGGTTGCAAAAAATTACCTAAAAATAACTATTAGGGAATGTTCTGTATAAGTTATTTTTAGGTTATTTTAAAAACAACCACCCTGCGGTTCCCAGAACGTTAGTTTTTGGTTCCCAGAACGTTATTTTTATGGTTGCAAAAAATAACCTATAAAAATAACCATTAGGGAACATTCCGTATAAGTTATTTGTTAGGGTATTAAAAACAACCTCACCCCTGGGTGCCTGTACGACCGACATTTCTGTAGGACCGTCCATTTTTGAATGTGGTTGGCAAAAAGAATGATCCTAAGGAATGAAACCTCCCACTGAATTAGGGAACATTCTGTATAAGTTATTTTTAGGTTATTTTAAAAATAACCACCATGCAACGTTCTGGGAACGTTATTTTATGGTTACAAAAAATATAACCTAAAAAGAACGTTTCCCTAACGTTAGTATTTGATTCCCCAAAAAAATAACGTTAGGGGAACGTTCTGTGTTTGCTGGGTAATACGAATAGAATCGCGATAAGAATCACTCTTTTGATCTAATCGGTCAAACGCTCTTGGCAAAAGTTCTGAAATTGTTAGCGATTCGTTTGGTTTGATTCATTTGGACAATTTACTCACGCACGGAATCGTTTGCAGTGGTTTCACACATGGAAATAGTAGTGGATATTTCAGCTCTTTTATGAGCATACAGCTTGTGAAAGATTCTGTACTGCAGATAAAGACAATCCATAACAGTAACGACGCATGTCACAATATAACACTTTCTGATGGGGATGCTCCAGTAAAGAAACCCCTGACTCTCATGATCTGGTTCCTGTTAATCACAGTGTTTTAGCCAGTGGCCACTGAAAAAAATCTCTGTAGGCTACCGCAGGCAAGCCTAGCTTGTAATGCACATAACCTTTGATGCAAGCAGTGCAAATTATATTAATCGGATATATATATATATGTTTACAGGTGCATCTCAATAAATTAGAAGTTGTGGAAAAGTTCATTTATTTCAGTCATTCAACTCAAATTGTGAAACTCGTGAATTAAATAAATTAAATGCACACAGACTGAAGTAGTTTAAGTATTTGTTTTTTTTAATTGTGATGATTTTGGCTCAATTTAACAAAAACCCCACCAGTTCACTATCTCAACAAATTAAGAATATGGTGACATGCCAATCAGCTAAAAAAAACCTGCAAAAGTTTTCTGAGCCTTCAAAATGGTCTCAGTTTAGTTCATTAGGCTACACAATCATGGGGAAGACTGCTGATCTGACAGTTGTCAAAGACAATCATTGACACCCTTCACAAACATCCATTGCCAAAGAAGCTGGCTGTTCACGGAGTGCTGTATCCAAGCATGTTAACAGAAAGTTGAGTAGAAGGAAAAAGTGTGGAAGAAAAAGATGCACAACCAATCGAGAGAACCGCAGCCTTATGAGGATTGTCAAGCAAAATCGATCAAGAATTTGAGTGAACTTCACAAGGAGTGACAACAATTTGAGTTGAATTACTGAAATAAAAAACTTTTCCACGACATTCAAATTTATTGAGATGCACCTGTATATATATGTATATATATATATATGAATATGAAAGGAATGACATTTTCTGACTCTCAATTTACTGATGTGTGATGTACACATCACTGTATTTCGCTTAAATCCGCACTGGCACGCGCATCGCAGGCTCTGGTGCATTTATTGGCACGAGAATGGCCGCTGGCAAGCCAAGCAGCCAAAAGAAACAAAAAATAATCAAATGGCTATCATACGGTCACAGCGGGTAGCAATAGCCTCGTTATTATCACGATAGCAGCCAGGAGGCATCCAGTCAGCTGATCAGTTATTTATTACGTATTTCGTGCCAGGATGGGCTGCAGACCCGCTCCCTCTTAAGCAATATAATTGGCGTCACGCTGTGTTAATGCTCGGACAGATGCGACTGGTTAGATACACGTGCAACTCTCTCCTTCTGTGCCGAAATGCTGAAGAGCTCCTACTGACCAGCAGCAGAAATATATAAAGAGCCGTTCCTGTTATGCAGCATGTTCCTATCACATATTTCTTAATATATTGGCCTAATAAGCATCACAAAAAAATTGCTCACAAAAATCATTTTAGCTTTGTCACATTTAAGTGAAAGTTAACTTTATGTGTAAATGTAAAAAAAAAAAAAAAACCTTATGCATAAGATGTTTTGGCATTTATATTAAAACCTAGACACCATGTCTATAGAAAATGCTCATTAGCTCCTGACCCCAAAGTTTCTCAGATATATGGAACAAGGTGAAGGGGCAACTAGAGGTCAGAGTCTGGATTTTGGGCCTGGGTGACAGTGCGCACAGTGGCAAGAGGCAGCACGTTCTGGCCCGGGTGTCTGATCTGGAGCAGCACATCCAGGGTGAGGCTATATGAAACAGTGGGTGTGCGAGTGGGTGGACAACAGGGTGTTTCTGGCAATGTTCACACTGTCTCTCACATACAGGTGCATCTCAATAAATTAGAATGTTGTGGAAAAGTTCATTTATTTCAGTAATTCAACTCAAATTGTGAAACGTGTATTAAATAAATTCAATGCACACAGACTGAAGTAGTTTAAGTCTTTGGTTCTTTTAATTGTGATGATTTTGGCTCACATTTAACAAAAAAACAACAATTCATTATCTCAACAAATTAGAATACTTCATGACATGCCAATCAGCTAATCAACTCAAAACACCTGCAAGGTTTCCTGAGCCTTCAAAATGGTATCTCAGTTTGGTTCACTAGGCTACACAATCATGGGGGAAGACTGCTGATCTGACAGTTGTCCATAAGACAATCATTGACACCCTTCACAAAGGAGGGTAAGCCACAAACATTCATAACCAAAGAAGCTGGCTGTTCACAGAGCACTGTATCCAAGCATGTTAACAGAAAGAAGTTGAGTGGAAGGAAAAAGTGTGGAAAAAAAAAAGCACAACCAACCGAGAGAACCGCAGCCTTATGAGGATTGTCAAGCAAAATCGATTTAAGAATTTGAGTGAATTTCACAAAGAATGGACTGAGGCTGGGATCAAGGCAACAAGAGCCACCACACACAGACGCGTCAAGGAATCTGGCTACAGTTGTCGCATTCCTCTTGTTAAGCCACTCCCCTGAACCACAGACAACGTCAGAGGACGTCTTACATGGGCTAAGGAGAAGAAGAACTGGACTGTTGCCCAGTGGGCCAAAGTCCTCTTTTCAGATGAAGCAAGTTTTGTATTTCATTGGAAACCAAGGTCCTAGAGTCTGGAGGAAGGGTGGAGAAGCTCATAGCCCAAGTTGCTTGAAGTCCAGTGTTAAGTTTCCACAGTCTGTGATGATTTGGGGTGCAATGTCATCTGCTGGTGTTGGTCCATTGTGTTTTTTGAAAACCAACATCACTGCACCCGTTTACCAAGAAATTTTGGAGCACTTCATGCTTCCTTCTGCTGACCAGCTTTTTGAAGATGCTGATTTCATTTTCCAGCAGGATTTGGCACCTGCCCACACTGCCAAAAGCACCAAAAGTTGTTTAAATGACCATGGTGTTGGTGCTTGACTGGCCAGCAAACTCACCAGACCTGAACACCATAGAGAATCTATGGTATTGTCAAGAGGAAAATGAGAAAACAAGAGACCAAAAAATGCAGATGAGCTGAAGGCCACTGTTAAAGAAACCTGGGCTTCCATACCACCTCAGCAGTGCCACAAAATGATCACCTCCATGCCACGCCGAATTGAGGCAGTAATTAAAGCAAAAGGAGCCCCTACCAAGTATTGAGTACATGTACAGTAAATGAACATACTTTCCAGAAGGCCAACAATTCACTAAACATATGTTTTTTTATTGGTCTTATGAAGTATTCTAATTGAGAGAGTGAATTGGTGGGTTTTTGTTAAATGTGAGCCAAAAATCATCACAATTAAAATAACCAAAAACTTAAACTAATTCAGTCTGTGTGCATTGAATTTATTTAATACACGAGTTTCACAATTTGAGTTGAATTACTGAAATAAATGAACTTTTCCACGACATTCTAATTTATTGAGATGCACCTACCTAGTGAGGGTGTCACAAAGATACTGCTGATATTACATTATTAGCATATGACAATGCTGGAAACTGTATAAGTGTTTATTTATAGTAGAAATAAATCCATACTAGCATAATGACATGTGGATGTTTCAACACATAACACAGTTCTATTCAAATGTTCATTTATTGCAAGCACAAAACAACATGGAAAATATCAGTTACTTCAATTTGTATTTTAATTGAATTCAAATGATGGGTTCAAATTCTCTTCCCATGAAGAGTCATTCAGACTGTAATGAGCTGCAGTGGAGAAGAATACATAAAATATGTTAAGATACTGTTAGAACTGACAGTTAAAGTTTAAAGGGATAGTTCACCCAAAAATAAAAAAATCTGTCATTCTCACTCTTATGTCGTTTCAAATCTGTATGAATTTCTTTCTTTCTACACAACACAAAAGGAGATATTTTGAAAAATGTTGGGAAACAAAAAGTCATAGAGGTTTGGAACAACATTAGGGTGAGAGTTTTTTGGGGGGGGGAACTATCTGTTGAACAAGCATGTTTTAGAGCTAAAAGTTATTTGTTCCTGAAAGTGACTGTATTGGTCCTTGTTGCATTGCCAACACACATCATTGACCTAACTAATATCACTGACCAAGCTAAATTGACTTAATAAAGCTAAACATATACAAAGGTTTGCTAGCACTAAATAATATAAATCAATGAAAGAATTTGTTTAAATATCAAACAAATAATGTTGTTGTCAAATACCAATAAATTACTATTTTATTAGTTGAATGGTTAAAAAAACAATTATGCCAAGAGTGGAACAGGATCATTAATTGTGTTACCCTTTTTAGTGAATTGCCGCATCAACAGAAACATTAGTCCTCCGAGTAGAAGTAGACCAGCTGAAGAAGCAGCTCCCACAGCTGCGTACATCAGTATGCCAGCACTTACTGACATCTCCTTTACTAAAGTACATAACAGATGTTGTCAAAGTTTTAGTTTATAAGTGCAATTACAATCCAATATGTGCAATATTAAAGTGCACAATTTGCCACTGCAATAATGCATGAATAATGATGGGTTAACAGATGTCTTACCAACACATCTGGGCAGAGAGTTGGTCCAGTACCCAATGGAGCTGCAGATGAGCTGACTGGTTCCATTGAGCTCATGGCTCTTGGCACACCGGAACATACACTGAGATCCAAAGCTGAAGTTTCCATGGGGGTGAGAGCAGTTCATTGAGGGTGGAGGTCCCAGCTCAGGAAGATGAGAGAGTGAAAGGGGCTCACAGCGAACAGCTGCCATTTCAAAGAGAAACGGAAGGAGAGTATTTAGTGAAGAATGTTTTTTACGTCCCATGATTCTTAATAAGATCAATTTTAAAGGTCTGATCAAGGCTTTTATATTTATCAGTGTATAAATAACAGGGGAAGCCCAGCTTACAAAAATGTGGTTGCCATAACATTCTGAGAATGTTAGTTTTTTTTTACGAAAATAGAACCTAAAGAGAATATTCCTTGAATTGGTTCCCAAAAAATTAACCAAAGAAGGTTGCCAAGAAGTAGATACCAGCACAAGAGGGCACCTCCTGACTCCAGTTCCCAGAAGCAGAGCACTTTATGCCTGGCTCTCCTGTAATCTCAAAGCCAGTCTCACATCCCAGGAAGCACTGGGAGCCATAGCTAAACAGGGAGTGAGGATGAGAACAATTCATCCAGCCATTTTCTGAAGCAGTCAAGTGGGGGCACTGTTGAGCTATGCAAAAAATAAAAAATACCAACAGACATACTTAACTGCCCTGCATCATTCATTTCATGACATTAAGATTTATTTATTAAATTAACTATCTTAATTCAATCTAGTTGAATTTTAATGGGGTGACAGATGAATATGAGATCTCAAAAGATGAGACATCATGACATGCGCGAACAATTGAGGTGAGGTGAAATAGGAACACCCAAGAGCGATTACCCAAGCAGAAGGGTGGGGTGTCTGTCCACTTCCCCATCTCCAAGCACTCCATTCGGGGCGTGCCATGCAGTTTGAAGCCTGCCTGACAGCTCACTTCACACACTGTTCCAAAGCTGAATTGCCCATTAGGATGAGTGCAGATTACAGTACCATGAGAAGGGTCAATTAAGGGGCTGCACTGCTGTGCTGTTGAACGGAGAATCAAAAGATCTATGATAATGTCATACACTCTTTAAAAAAACTTTAAGTAAATAATTAATTTTACAAATGTACTCCATATTATTAAAAAGTTCTTCAACCTAAAAAAATGGTTGTTTTAAGAACTGTTCCATTAAAAATTCTTTGGGGAACCCACAATGGTTCTTTAATGGCATTTCTGTCGAAAACCCTTTATTTTTGGAACCTTTATTTTTAAGAGTGTACTGTGACATTATACTACATGAAAGATGTCAATGCTAAATCTTTGTCCTTTATTTATGTTAGCACAAGACTAGAAATCTTTACAATACAAGTAATTTATCTATGGTCTGTTTAGTCAGACCTAAATCTCTCAGACACCCAAGATTCTTCCTATTTAAGCATCACAGATTATCAGGAGTGTTTGGTTACCTTGACAAACAGGAAATTCTTGGCTCCATTTCCCTTGTGAGGTGCAGTAAGTAGAATTACTTCCTTTTAAAGTAAATCCAGCTCCACACTCCAGCCAGCACAAGGAACCATAGCTGAACTCCCCCAGGTGGTCCTGACAGTGCACAGAGCCATGTTGAACAGACTCCGGAGCATCACATCTTATAACTGAAAAGATGGAAACAGCATAAGAGCGTATAAACAAAAAAATATGTTTGCAAGACACAAGGTTTGCACATTCCAAATGGTGCAATGGTTTAAAGTAAAAATGTAAGGGTTTAAACTAAAGATTGTTTTATTGAAATATAGTTAAACCTACAGTACCTTCACATGCAGGTGTTGGTGCTGACCAGTTGCCGTCACTCAGACAAGTGAGTGTGGTTTCTCCTCTCAGTGTGTATCCCTCCTCACAAGTAGCTTTACAAGAAGAACGAAAAGAGAACTTTTCCAGTGGATCAGCACAGGTCAGGTGGCTCTTTGCAGGGGTCACGAGAGGGTCACAAGCCACAGCTTAAATTTGAATGAGATCAGTGATAAACTTTTCATTTGTTCTAAATCATTAAAAAAATTCTGAAACCCCCTAGTCTGATCATGCATAGTGTGTATAGAGCAATAATAAAATATATTAAAATATATTTTATTATTATTTTATTATATTTATAAGAATAATACAATATAATTAGAAGTATATATATATTACATTTTATTTTTACAAATAAGTTAGTTGCCATTTTGTGACATTTGCTGCACAAAAAGCAGCAACTACTGCTTGCAGTACCAAGGTCATGGGACTGATTCACAGGGAATGCATAAACTGACTAAACTGTACATGGATACAATGATATAAAACTCTGGAAAATGCATAAAATGTAATATAAAACATGAATTAATGATAGGTAAACTAATAAATGACATTTCATATAGTTTAATGCTATTAGGACAATCAAAATGATATGAACTGATGCCAAACCTGTACAAATAGGGGTGCTATGTGTCCAGTGCCCAGTATGGTCACATTGGATGGAATCTGCACCTTTAAGCACAAAACCCTCTTCACACTTGAACTCACAGCTGGAATTGTAGCTGTTGGTGGAGAGAGGGTGTGTGCAGGTCATACTTCCATAACTTGGTGCATCAGAGAGAGGTGAACACTGTATAGCTGTGGAAAAACCCGAAGCATCTGATAAACTGATTTTGCTGGAACTACAGTATGAACTGAAGATATGTGTATGTATGTATATGTATTGTTAAAGATGCATTTTACCTTGGCAAATGGGAGGGATGGGACTCCAGTTCCCCTGTTCGGTACAGTGAGTGGAATTTGTACCATTGTGGACAAAACCAAAACCACATTTTAACCAGCAAGTGGAGCCATAAGCAAACTTCTCCACAGGGTCATAACATTGCAGGGAGCCATGTGGAATGGGCTTCAATGGGTCACACTTTACAACTGCCAAAATTAGAAGAGAATAGTACAGACAAGACAGATTATTGACTTAATTGAGTATGTGTGAGTGTAGAACAGCATTGTTTATGATATTTGCAGTGCACTTAGGGCATATTGGCATTTTCCAGAGCTCACATTGTGATGGAAATATCAATGTTATGTATGACACTGAGAAATCATGTATGAAATGATGTACCTTCACAATCAGGTGTTGGTGCTGACCAATTGCCATCACTTAGACAGCTGAGTGTGGCTTTTCCTCTCAATTTGTGTCCCTCAACACAGGAAATATTGCAAGTAGAACGAAAAGAGTACTTTCCCAAAGGATCAGCACATGTCAGATGACCCTTTGCAGGAGCTAGGATGCCATTACAGGTCACCACTGCGACAAATGCATAAAAAAACTAATTACTGTCTATTCAAACACAGAAACAAAATGCTTGAAAACAGTGTTTTTTACAGTCTGTGCACTTCTAGGGTGTGTCTTAGCAGTGTTACCCAACATTAAAATAAAAAATTTTCGCAAGAAAGGAAGGGAAGTGCACTATTCCTTTGCACTAATAAAAAACTTTTAAGTCAGGTCTACATGCATATTCAGTGCACTTGTATGAACCAGGAACTGCCTGGTGATTGAGTGAGGATTGTTCTGCAGAGGTGCTGTACCTGTGCAAGTGGGGGGTTTGTGTGTCCATTGCCCAGTCTGGTCGCACCAGGTTGTACTAGAGCCCTTGAGCTCAAATCCCTCCTCACACTTGAACTCACAACTGGAGTTGAAGCTATTAATGGCAAGGGGATGAGTGCAGTTCATACTCCAACCACCTGGAGCATCAATAATGGGCAGACACTGGACAGCTGTAAGGGTAACATGTTTTAAACATATCAGCAATCAAATAATAATTTACTTATTTTTTAGTTTATCAAGCTGTAAGTATTATAGTCACTGCTGTACAATTCATGCATGCACTTTCAGAAATAAAGGTACAAAGCTGGCCGGGGCAGTATCTTAAAGTGCAAAAGCTAATTTATTTACACCTAAATAGTACATATCAGTACTTTAAAGGTACATGTCAGTACTTTTTGAAAAGGTACCACCCTTGACAGATTTGTACCTTTTTTCTGAGGGTGTGGCAACATATTCTGAACCGTACCCTGACAAACAGGAAGAGTGTTATCCCAATGCCCTGATGCCAGGCAGCGTAGCCTCTGTGACCCCTCCAGCTTGAACCCTGTGACACATCGGAACTGGCATGACGAGTTAAAATGAAATGCTCCAAAGACACCATCACAGTTCACAAAACCTTGCTGTGGATTTTCAATTGGCCAGCACTGGACAACTGCAAAAGTGAAAATGGTAACTTAGTTACAAAATGCACACAATGAAGACCAAATATTTAAACTTGGATCGATTCAACTGCACCTTCCTCACAGCGTGGGCCCATGAAACCCAGGTGACATTGACATCTGTAGTTGCCAATAGTCTCCACACACTCAGCATGCTCACTGCAGGATTCCTTTGAACAAGAGGCTGCAAACAAGAAATAAAGATGCAATGACCACAAATGAGGGCTGAGGTTTCAATCAGAACTGGATATATTGTACACTTATTATTCAACAGCAGTTAATGTGCACTAAACAGCAAATAATCTCTCCAAATGTACTAAACATTCTTAAAAATAATTAATTGTCCCCACAAGTATAAACTAAAGTTTATGTAAGCAATAAACATGCATATGAAATATGAAAATCGAATACGCCATATGAAAACTATTTACATAGGCTACTTTTACGACAGTAAGGCCATTGAAATAATCATTATTGACGTACATTATCATTTGTTATATTACACAAAGCTTTATAATTTAAGTTATTTTGAATTTTTTAAAAATTAAACTTCACAATATTGATATATTTAATTTTATCAAGTGTGTTCACCTAAATAACAGACAGTTGCTTTCTTTTTGCTGCACCTCTCATCATTCCACTTGGCTGTTTCTTTGCGTCTCTTAATGTAGATCTCTACACAGTCTTGTCCAGATCCCTTGTTATTTGGTTCATTTTCCGCCCAGTTTGCGGCTTCAGGGTCCAAGCGCTTTTTGGTCCCAACCCACGTCCAGTAGTTGTCAATCTTCCTAATGCCGATCCAGTAGTATGCTTGATTGAAAGGTAGAACCTGGTTGAGGTATTCAACTTCTGCCTGGTTTTGGATGGCCACCATATCAGTGAAATGCTTTTGACACCACTGACGAGCTGTTGTCCAGTCCATATTAATGTCTATGTTGTAATGGTAAGTCCAGGCTTTGACTGTTAAGCACAGTTGCATTGCATCAGAACTTAAGTTTATTATAATGTAGGCTATAGTTCATTTGTGAACAGCTTTTACTGTGAAACTTTGTATGTGGTCTGTGATCTATTTATGAAACATGTTGATTAATTGCCCAACAATTCATATAGGATTGTAGAAATAGAGTAAATAAGAACATACCATTATAAATTCCAGTTATAAGGACAAGATATTCAAATAGCCTATGCGCCCACAAAACCATCTGAAGGATGAGAAATGCATATGAATGTTTATTAGGACATTATTTATATTCTCGTTTATGCATGTCATCTAATCAAAGGGTCCAGATGCTTTTTGGAGTAATATTCATTGTTTTATTCATACCCAAATAAAATATAATCAATAGCTGAAAAATATATAGGCTATAAAAAGTAACGCAGATTGTTCATCTTACCGTAATTGCAGTTATGCAGTTTCATTTATTCTGTGAGGATTTCTGAGAACACGTTCACAGTTTGATGCATACGAAATTACTGTCAAATGTGATTTGCCAATATTCAGTTGCAGTACATGTTAACTAAGTAATGGGAAATTGTGTAATAGTGCTGCCATAAAAGGAAAAGCAACACAACAGTGTTTTAGAGACTGTTTTATGCCAGAAATACAATCGTTCATGATTTTTAGTGTCACACATTCTCCAGCTCACACTGTTGTTTTTTTTTGTACAGCGACAATGAACAACATAAAGCATTTCTGAGCAAAATACGACAAAGAGATTATTGACTTTCATTATTGACTATTTCATATTTTCACCAACAAAGCTAGTCTCTAAAAAATGAACAGAAGATTTTAATCAAACCCAGTTTAGACATCCAGATTAGAAATGTTTATGCTGAACAGAGAGGGCCCTCTAGTGGTGTGTGTTCTGCTTCATACACTGGGTTCACCGTTGCTTGTTGAGTTCTGCAAGAAAACATGGAGGAGTAAGATTTCTGTGACCTGTCCATCTACATTAATGCAACTGGCTAGAAAACTTAATTTAAGATTGAACATAATTTACCTCACTGCCTTTTTACCTACAACAACATAAAAAATTAACTAAAATTAAATTATATATGATATTGTAAATTAAAATCATTGCAATATAATTGCCAATTAATTGTTTGATATTTGATACACTCTTAAATTCACAGTATACTCACTCCTTCTGCAGTTGGAGCAACAAAATAAACGACAAAACACAGAGATGACAACAGATGCGACAAAAGGCAATTAGAAAATGGGGACATTAACCGGAGGAACGATATAACATATATAAAGAATAAATTTTAGGCCAAAATATTTACATTTACAAATGAATGTTGTTTTTTCTCAAATTTTTATGATCCGAGGGAAACTAGTCCTTTTTCTTTTCCCTTACTGTCTCCCATTAAAAATAGCCTAATAATTTTAAGTTATTTATTTTTAATTTTACCATGGGGTTCGAACTATTTTTTTTTAATTTACCCATGGGGTTCAAACATGATTTGGAATAATGTTCCTCAAAACCTAAATATTTTTAATGTAACATTAATATTTTGAATGAAGGGTTGGTTTTGAAAGAAACGTGTGTGTGTGTGTGTGTGTGTAAATGATTCAGAATTAAATCAGTTAATTATTCAGTTTCTAAATATATGAATTTGTTAAATAAATATGACAGCATACTCTGATGGAGTTAAAATAACATAGCGGCTTAGTGGTAGTAACGATAAATATATGTATTGTTCCCTGAATATTTCTTGTATATGGTTTCTTAAAATTAAAGTGGGGTTTTCCACCATATATATCAGTCATTAGCATTAAATTGCAGGATGTTTCTTCACAGGTTCGAAAGAATAAACATTATGTAACAACGTGGGAAAGAACGCCACTTTTTGGAAATTGCTTATCATTTATATGTTCTCACTATATGTTCTCACTATATGTAACTCACTAAAAATATATAAAAAACGTACACTCCCTTATATGCAGCTTCAGGGAATGACACAGTCACAGGATACGTCCAGATGAACATAACCTGGGTTATTTAAACAAAACCTTTCACTGCATTCACAATGCTAATGGCTTTATGAACTTAAAGGTGACGAAAGATAAAGGAAGAGAACAGTGACTTCATTTCCAGCTTTTATTTAGGTGTTAAGACTCAGATATACTACTGATCATTCTACAAATGGAAAGATAAGTCACACTGACTATTTATACATTGTTGTTGAAAATGATACATTTATGCTTTTGAAGTTTTAGGCACTCATATTAAAGTGGAAAATGCATTGAAACACCCGTGACATAAAGTCAGACTTTATTGGTTTACTTCTACAAATAGTTTAATGGAGTAAAATGAAAAATTCCTGATTATTTACTCATCCCTAGGCCATCCAAGATGTAGCCTATAGGTCTTACTTTCTTCAGCCTAAGAGAAATTAAGGTTTTGGAGGAAAACATTCCAGGATTTTTCTGCATCTAATGCAAGTGAATGGTGCTCACCCTGGACCATTTTCGATGGTCTAAAATTCATATTTAGGCAACTTCAATGTAATCAACCCCAGCCAACAAATAAAAGTGTTCTCAAACGGTCAGTCATTTTCACATTTTCAAAAATAAAATGGTCTTGATCTGGAATAAACTACATCACACATACTGACCTGTATATGTGCTCACTTGTAGATACTCTTCTTCTCTCTATGAAACTGTACAAACTTCTTATAAACCTGTGGTGGATCATAACTTTCTCAAAGGAATATTCACACAGAGAGCCATATGAGAAATCTTTATGAGGATGAGTGCACATGATCTAGTGATTGTGTCCTCCTGTTCACATTTTACAACTGAAAAATATAAAAATGGCACCATGATTAAATCCATTTGCTTAGCCTCAGATAGCAAAGAGCAGATCTAAACTACATTCATAACAGCTTTTCTAAGTAAATCCTGACCAGGGTTATTATCGTTAACTGAAATGATTAAAACATTTTTGTTAAAGTAAATCTGAAAGATAATAAAATATAAATAGCAGGTGAAAAACTAAAACTAAACAAAAATGAGAAATATTGCCTTAGCAAATAATTGAATTCAGTAACAACCTCCTGGGCAAGAATGTCACTTTTTGGAAATTGCTGGTTAATTATGTTCTTTTATCATTTCATAAAAGCACCTCTTGCACAAAGAGAATGGTGCTGAGATGCATATAATGATTAGATGATTTTGATAATCGAACAACATCAGACCACATTCAAGATACATTTAAAATAGAATAAAAATAATAAAATGTGGGTAATTTATGGCAATAATTATTCAAAAGACGTTTTAACCTCATGAAAGGTATTTCTGAAAAGCAAACTCATTAAAAGTACATTTAAAAAACCCTCCCTGATTATATGCAGCTCCAAGGATTGACAGTCACAGGATACACGTCCAGATGAAAATGACCTGGGCTGGGTTATTTAAACAAAACCTTTCACTGCAATAAAAATGCTAATAGCTTAATGCACTTACAAGTGAGGAAAGATAAAGGAAGAAAGAGTACAGTGACTTCACTTCCAGCTTTTATTTAGGTTCAAATTTACTGCTGATGATTCTACAGATGGAATGACCAATTACACTGAATGTTCATTTATGCTTTGATGTTGAAAATATATGCTTTTGTAAAGTTTTAGATGCTCATCTGAAAGTGGAAAATGCATTCAAACACCAAGTCATGATGTCATAAATGTCACACTTTATTGGTTTACATGTTAAAATAGTTTAATAGGACCAATACGGTTTTGGAACAATAAATAGTACAACAAATGTGTATATTAATAACATAAAAATAGGACATTTAAACAGTACAGAACAATATGTTCAGTCGAGTAAATAATTAAAGCTTCCGTTGGGAAGTAGAAATCACATTCAGTTACTGTTGCCTAGTAACTGATAATGTAAATATATCCAAAATGTCTCAGATCATTTGTGATGTCCAGCAAGGCAGTTGTGTGTCCTGTGAAAAATAAAGTTTAATTCAGTTTTTCAATGAATTGTTCACTTTAATAAGTTACGTCGCTATCACACTGGCCTGTCTATGTGCATGAGGAATATATGCTCACCGTTTATGCTGTATGCTATTTGATGCTATTTTGGTCTATATGAGACTGTCAACACTGTTCTTATAAATCTGTGGTGGATCCTCAGTATCCGAGGTACTAAAAATGAAATAGACAAAAGCAGAGTTAAACAGGATATAGTCTTGTAACCAAAAGCGATTAATAATGACAGTAATGACACAAGAAAAACATAACTGCAAAATAAGACATATCTTACCTGATCAGGTCAAATTTGTTAGCTGAAAACAAAACAACATAATTTAGCATTTTAATTCATTTTCAATATATTATTAAATAGTTTTATGGAAGAACTTATTCACAAACTCAGTAGACTGTTTGGCTCACCTTTTCTCCTCAGTCTCTTCAGTATCCAGAGGACTAAGCCCAGACTGGAGCCGCTGATAGCGCCTGCAACCCCAAGAGTCACTTCTGTCACTTCGAAGAGTGATGCAGAGGGATCTGCTGAAAATACAAATGAAAGGAAATGAGCTGTAGAATGTTTTTCTCATTTCATCAACAAAATATATTTATATATATGACATATATCATCCCACAGTCACTATATCAGCTGTTTACCTTGACACACTGCCAATTCCCCTGACCAACTCCCATTGTAGTTGCACATCACCATCTCGTTACTGTGGTCTTCAAGTTGGTGGCCTTCATGACAGATGAAGATGCAGACGGTGCCAAAAGTGGGTTCTTCAGATGAGCAGTTCATATGCCCGTTGATTGGCTCAGGAAGTTGTGGGCAGACCATTGCTACAGAGTTGAAAAAAAAACAAAGGCGAACTTAGGCAAACTTATTTTTTTGAAATACAAAAACTCACATTAAATTAACCTGTAAATCCATAAATGTGGCAAAAGGTTGTTGATTACCTTCACAGCGAGGTGGTTCCTGACTCCACTTTGATGTTTTTGTACAGCTGATCTCTGAAGCTCCCTGGAGTCGGAATCCTTCAACACAGCTGAAGCTGCATTTGCTCCCATAATTAAAACTGGAAGTGCAGCTCAGCTCTCCATTTACAGGACTGTCAAGGGCTGGGCAGTGAATAACTGGGAGGAAAGAGGGGAATTTATGAACAGATCAGACAGTTTTCATAAGAGTTTTTCCAAGGAGCAATTGTAAAATATACATCAGATGTCTTTTTTGCTTGCACAATATAATTTCAACTCACGTTCACAGGTTGGTGGTTTGCTTGACCACTCTGTGGTAGAAGTGCATCTTGTCGTTCTGGAACCTATTAGTTCATAACCCTCCTCACAGAAATATTCACACTGAGAGTCATATGAGAAGTCTTCATGAGGATGAGAGTACTGTATAATAGCATGATCTGGTGGGGTGACGTCCTCCGGTTTGCATTTTACAACTGAAAACCAGAAAAAGAGGATCATCATTAAACTCCAAGAGCAGAGATGTTAAAGAGCAGAACTGTTGCTGAACTACTTTCAAAAGTGTTTTCCTTAGAAAATCCTGACTCGTCTTACTTTCACAAGTGGGTTGCAAATCGTTCCAGCATCCTTTTGCCCCACAGAACAGTGTAGAGGAGCTGGAGTCTCGCAGTGTGTATCCTTCTACACATAAAAACTCACAGGTGGATTGGTAGCTAAAGATGCCCATTGGATGGTGACACTGCATTCGGCCATCCTGTGGTTCGGTCAGCACTGGACATTGAACAACTGCAAAAAAATGTGAAAGTGTTTTTAAAAAAAAGCATCTGGTCAAATGTGTCATGTTCATTTTACAATGTAAATTCAACTCACGTTCACAGGTTGGTGGTTTGCTTGACCACTCTGTGGTAGAAGTGCATCTTGTCGTTCTGGAACCTATTAGTTCATAACCCTCCTCACAGAAATATTCACACTGAGAGTCATATGAGAAGTCTTCATGAGGATGGGAGCACTGAACACTAGCATGATCTGGTGGAGTGATGTCTTTGCATTTTACAACTGAAAATCAGAAAACAGGTAAAATGGTTACATTTCACACCTTTCATTGTCAACATGGATATATTAACAACATCTAGAAAAATATTACCCACCATGTTCACATCGGTCTCCATAGAAACCCCCAAAGCATGAGCATTTATGGCTGTTTATGGTTTCAACACACTTTCCTTGACCACTGACACAGGAGTCGTCTTTGCAGGATGCTGAAAAAGACAAAAAATGGATAATTACTCATTGATGAATTCATTTTTCATTCACCTTTCAACAGGGGCTGTCAAAGTGGGGTCCGCTACCCATAGACAGGGGTCTGCAAAATAATGTTAGGGCTGTATGATTTCCCCAATGGGAAAAATGTGGTCATACAAATGGAATTGACTGTAATGCAGAATGTCACGGAATTTGGCAAACCTTGCATAAATAAATGAAAAGTAGCTGAATTTTAACAGAAAAGCTCTGTTATGCACCACTTTGTATGACAAAAATGTAAGTAATAGTTAAATAATAAGTTAATAAATTGTTAAATTTTATAAGTTTTGTGATTTCAATTAATGAAATCATACCATATCAGACATGCTTTTTGATTGTTTAATTTAACCATTTAAACAGAAAAATCAAAACAGAAAAAAGATGGAATCTAGAAGTTACAATGGCATCTGAGTATACAAATTTTAGTAGGCATATGCTTAATCACTGTTAGAATTATGAGGTGGTCCTTGTACATTTTTTCTCCCCTGTATTATAGGGGTCCCTGACCACATAAAGACTACCTACCCGTGTAGCACAGTGCAGTCTTCTTTTTTAAGCAGGATTCATCATTCCATTTGCCTTCATCTGGCACTCTTTTAATGTATATTTCCACACAGTCTTCATTATTCCTTCCATTATTAGGCTCCATATCTGCCCAGTTCTCAGCTTCTTTGGTAAGCATCTTATTAGTTCCCACCCAGGTCCAAATGCCATTAATTTTACGAATGCCTATCCAGTAATATCCATCGACTTTTGGAAGGATACTGTTGAGGTGATCAATCTCATCTTTGTTCTGGATGGCTACCATGTCGGTGTAATGCTGCCTGCACCAGTGTCTGGCAGATTCCCAGTTCATAGTGATTGTTGAGTAATGGTAAGACCAGCCTTCAGTGCCTCTCCATAGGTTTAACACTGCAGAATTAAACCATTGCAACTTTGAGTGAACTATGTTTACAGGTTGTATTTATTTATTTACACTAGTATGGTTTGCTTTCTTACCTGAATAAATAAGAACAAGGGAAGCAAAAAATTGCAATGGTACTTTGTTGAAGATGCCCTGCAAAATTAAAGGATTATATCAGTTGGATGAACATAATATTTATTGATACTAAAATGATAGAAATGCATATTTTAAATGCTTTACGTACCATTGTCAATGATGTTCAGATATGAAATGGTCCTGTTAATGGTCGTCTCTGTACTTCTCCACTAATATGATGGTTCTGATTTGAGGACCTGGTCTGGTAATCACTGGCATTTATAGGAGCTCAGCTATGGTTTAGGACTCCCCTTCCCGGATCCAATGGAATTCTAGTCTCTGGAAATGCCCCTCTCTAACACTAAGCAAGGAAGAAACACTTTCATTTTTTACACTCTCAAGGCGCAAGGAAGTGACCTCTCAGGAAATAGAGATTTTGATGCTGATACGGCCACAGCAGAATGACTGCATAGTTTCACAGTATGTTCAGAAATAGAAATAAAAATTATATGACATTTTTTTTAACTAATTATTGTGTATACAACTACAACTTTCACTTTTTGTCGCGAAAAAAGTCAACAGGGAGATCTAATGGCAGAAACACTCACATTTTCTGTGAATAGCTTCAGCTCTGTTTATCAAGGAAAAGGGGATACAATATGTGTCCAGAGGGGAATCCCTAGGAATTGTTACCAGTAACTATTCCATTGGCGCCTTTACCGTATCTTTCCAATTACTTGGAAATAAAATTAATGGTGACTTTTTCTACTCTTTGTAAATGTCATGACAAAATACACCATACAATTTTAAGACATTGAATTAATTCTACAAACTGATATTATACAAAAAGTAATAATAATAATAATAACTTATTATAAAGTATTACAAGGAACACCCATAAAAATATTCACAATTATATTTAAAAGTAAAAATCAAAAGCAAGACAGGAAGCATTGTATATGAGACACATTTGTTCGATTATTAAACTATCTTCCCTATTTCCAATTTCCTTTGTTTTAAAGCTGTTATTGTACTTAAGATCCCCAGAGGTTTCTCGTTTTGAAGTTTGAGTTTTTGCCACTTGATTTCTGTATGAACTTGACCCTTTTTGGATGCCACTCTGTTTAATGTGTTTGCACAGAGTTGTACCAGCTTCCGTGTTATGGAAATAGCTGCCATGAGGGCACCGGAAAATCAGTGAGCAAAGAGAAAAGAATAATAATAAATGTGTGTCAAAATAATTTGTGATAGCTAACTTATCTAATATCTAGATAATTATAATCTAGATAAATAATTTTAAAGCTCATACAAACATTTCTTTTTATAAACACATCTGATATAAACATCTCCATGCAGTTAAGAATGATTTGTTTCTATTCTTTTGTTTTAAAAAAAATAAAATTGGACCTGTGGAAATGATGATGATGGAAATAACATTTGAAACATAGAAAGTCAGCCTTTTTTCAAACATTCTTCAAAAGTACAGCTTGCTAGGAAAAGGTGCACAATAAAAAAATCTGTTATTCTATAGGGTTAAATCAGGTTAATTAGGACATTTTTCCCAGTCATCTCAATGGCAAAAAGTGTCCCAGTTTACCTGAATTCACCCCTACGAGATATTTACCTTGATGTTTTTTTATTTGGGGAAAATGGATCTGATAGAAATTGTCACAACTGAGGGACAATCACCAGTAAAAACAAAACAGTTTCACACTATAAATACTTAAATGGTTACTGGTTGTGCTTTGGAATGTCAGGGGTTTTTTTTTTTGGAATAAACATTTTTTATGATGTTTAGGCCCCCCCCCCCTTGGTTTTTTTATTAGGCCTGTGATAGATTTCAATTCAGTTTTCAGTTTATGATTGTAAGTCTGGGACAAGGGATAAATAATAAAATCTATACATAAAATGCATTGGAAATGTAGCAATAATTGATAAAAATCAAAGATTAAAAAACCTTCATATAACACAAAGGCACACAAAACAAACATTTATTTTATAGGCCTATCCTGGGGAAAATTCACGGCATCCTGGTTACTCCAAGATGATCCTCTTTCATGGCGTTTATTTGGGATTTTTTGATTCTAGATTAACAACATGGAAAAATGTGCTAAAACAAGAAGCACAACAATTATTACTTTGATGATTAGTTACAGTAAGCTAGCTATGCTGGTGTGGGCTGAGAGGGAAAGTCCGCAGGTCTGTATAAAGGAAGGAGTGCTGAGAGGGAGATAACAGGCACAATGTCACATTGACAATAATGCTAATTTTTTTCAAGTTTGACATAAACTGTATGAAGAACCAGATAATAATAATAATAAAATAACTTGTAATAGCTTGTAAAATATACAAGCTTTGTATATCAAATTTTGTATATCAAAGCAAATTTGGCTTTGAGATACAAGCATACAAATTTTTATGGATTCATATTTGGTAAAAAAAACATTTTACTGAATCAGTCACCATTACAATTAAATTGTAAAGGCCCATTATTGTGTAAAGTGTTACATTTACATAATTATAGTGCATATGGATCTTATTTTACACATGGCATGTGTTTTGAACATAAGTGATTTTTCCATCCTGTTTCTAAGTTAAAACCTTTACCAGTTTCCTCTAGCCTACCGTGAGACCCTGAATATGACCCTCATTGTCTATTTCCATTAAAAGGTTAAATGAGAGAGCTTACACAGAAAAAAATTCATTGTTCAAATAAAATTATCCTGAGAGGTGCCAGTGCCATGTGATTGATTTTTAGCAGAGGCCTTCTCAAAAAGGAAAAAAGGTTTGATATCATTTTACAGTGTTTCCCTTAGCATGTGGTTGGCACGTGTGTTTGCACTTACCGTCAAGGATGTTTAAAGAAAAAAACTGAAAGTTTCACTTTGAAGTAGAGAGGTGTAGTTGAATACAATATTGGCAGCCAAGCGTATGCTCTCCAGACAGTATTCTGGTAATTACTTTGATGAGTGTAGGAATGTGTAGCTCCCTGTTCCTGCACTCACTTACAGGAACCACTGGAGTATTTTCATTCATCTAAATGTATGCTGTAGTCAATCAGTCTTCATCCCAAATTAAGATGATTATGAGGACGTTGAAGATGTGCAGCCATTCAAACCAACTTTTTGTGGTCGAGATAAGAGCATATTAACGATGTAAGAAATATTCATAATATCTCTATCCCCAAGATAACTCAAAAACTTAGGTCAAATACTGTATATCTTAAAACAGAAGCACTAAAATGTTTCCCTTGTTTTTTAAATAATTTACTTTTGCTTTGTTTGCAGGGCTTGATGAGTGAACTTCAATGCAGCTGAGGCATTGATTATGTGATTAGGATGGTCCACATAGCAATTAAGCTTGTTTGGGGGTGGGTGGGGATAGTATTCATGGCACTATAAAATAGTACTACAACACCTTAATGCAGTGTGGCTGTGTGGTAATATGGTGGCTGTAATAATGGGATTTATGCAATGTGTGCTTGGGCTTTTAGTGCTGGTTGCATTTGATCATGTGTACAGTGCCAGGCCAAAGGCTCGAGTGTTTCATCCCCGGGTGCTGATGCAAGAACCTCAAAGTGTTGATTCTCAGCTTAGGGAGCAGTGGAATTCTATCCAAGGTTCTAATGGAGTTCAATCTCGGAGGCCCCAGCAGGCTCCGCTTACTTCAAATCTGGCACCTTCAAGTATTCAGTCCAAACAAGAATTGCTGGGCCCAGTCAAGAAGCTGGTCTGGAAGTTCCCAAAGGTCCAAGAAGAGCCAGTACAGCCAGATTTTAACTTTGAGTTGCAGCAGCCTAGACCTTCCGACAGTGTAGCAGTCCAGTGTTGGGAAAATGGGGTGCATGTGGAAGTGAAGCAGGACTTCTTTGGTACTGGCCAGCTGCTTGAGCCCTCTCTTTTATCTCTAGGGGGCTGTGCTGTAGTGAACGTGGATGCAGCTGCTAAAGTCCTGATCTTTCACTCTGCACTTCAGGAGTGTGGTAGTCAGTTTATGGTGTGTCTTCTGGCTTTTTAACCATGTTGTGAATTTACTCCTTGCCTAAGTCATGCATATTCAGCAGCTTTTAAATTAATTCTCTTGCAGGTGACTGAGAATGAGCTTGTCTATATCTTTACCCTTGATTATAGACCAGCAGCATTACAAAGCACTCCAATTGTAAGGTCCAGTGGTGCTACAGTTGGTATTAAATGCCACTACCCCAGGTCAAGTGTTTTCTTTACTTGCATTACTAGTGTAATTTTACAATTCAAGACTTTTAGACCTGAATGAGCATTTCATTACAGGAGACACAACGTGAGCAGTAACGAAGTGCAGCCAGCTTGGATCCCATATGCGTCCACCCAGGTTGCAGAGGATATTCTGGTTTTCTCCCTGAAGATCATGACTGGTTTGTTTTTCTTTTATATTGGTGGTATTATTATTGTGTGTGTATTTATTTATATATATATTTTTTTTTTTAAGATGACTGGATGTTTGAGAGGCCTTCGACTGTTTTCTTCCTGGGTGATGTCTTAAATATTCAGGCATCTGTGAAGCAGTACAACCATGTTCCCCTTCGTATATTTGTGGACAACTGTGTTGCCACTAGGGACCCTAATGTGAAATCCGCTCCAATGTATTCTTTCATTGAAAATCATGGGTAAGAACATTACATTAAGTTCTCATAAGTGTGGGAATCAAGATCCTCATGAAACCTCTTGGTGTTTCAGTTGCCTCACTGATGCGAAGTATACAGGCTCCATCTCCAAATTTCTGCCCAGAGTGCAAGATGACAAACTCCAGTTTCAGTTGGAGGCCTTTAGGTTCCAACAAGAGAGCAGTGGTGATGTATGCATTTTATTATAATTAATAAATATTATTTACTGAGTAACACCCCCCAAGTACTTTAAAGTTCTGGTTGCATGTAGTAAGCTGCCTGTCTTTGCAGATTTACATCACCTGCCTTCTAAAAGCAAGTGCAGCTTCGGCACAGGTTGACGAAAATCACAAGTCTTGTTCTTTTAGAGCAAATGAGTGAGTCTGGGTGGGTGACGCAACTATATATTCTGTGTAAAATACATCCTCTACAAAAGTGTATGCGTTTTAGATGGGTCTCTTCTGATGGCCGTGATGAGGTATGTGGCTGCTGTGACACAAGCTGTGGATTGAGGACCAATAGCGTTTTAACCAAAGTACCAGGTATATTGCATGCAACTGAGCTCCAAATCTGATGCTATATCCTGGCTTTGTTTGACTGGTTTCCTCCATCTTATCACCCACAGGTTTCCAGTGGGAGGGAAAAGCCCAGGTTGGCCCTCTCCAGGTCTGGGAGATTCAACTTAAAGCCAAAAATGTTTAATTTTTGTAAATAAAGATTTAAGTACTTCTGAATGTGTTTGGCTGTTTTTGTGGGGCTGAACCATGAAATCATTCTGGGATTTAATGGTCTCATATTGGTTCAGCTTCTGTTGACATGTAGGCTGTTAATAAAATCCCTTAAAGGGTTAGTTCACCCAAAAATGAAAATTAGCCCCTAAATTACCTGCCTTCAAGTCATCCTAGGTGTATGTCTTTCAGATGAATCCAGTCAGAGTTATTAAATTGTCCCTTGACTTTCCACACGTTTAATGCCCGTGGTGTTGGACTGTCATCAATCCAAAACAAGTTTAAGTGCCCATCCACAAAGTCTCACACGGCTCCCGGGGGGGGTGAACAAAGGCCTCCTGTAGTGAGTTGTTTTTTTTTGGTAAAAATCCAAATTCAAAACTTAGTCACTTTAATGGAGCTTGTGCCAACAGTTGTAAACGGAAGCAGCTCCGGGTGGATGACGTATGAGTTCAGTGTTGTGCATGTGCCAGTTAGTCTCGTGAAAACTAACGTTTGTTAATCGGAGCAAAGGAAGCAAAGTTTTCTTTAGCAAAGGAAAACCAGTCGTCTCTTGGCTTATACGAAATCCTCCTTTAGAGGATCTTCTTTACAAATCCTCATTTT
The DNA here is from genome assembly GCA_018155175.1 of Sinocyclocheilus anophthalmus. NCBI lineage: Eukaryota > Metazoa > Chordata > Actinopteri > Cypriniformes > Cyprinidae > Sinocyclocheilus > Sinocyclocheilus anophthalmus. Next base: position 1,111,412 of record JADLZN010009233.1, read on the forward strand.
GTACTTAAGTGACCGTTTTGTTTTGATCTCTCCCCTGCGCTTCCGCGTTAGTCACTTCTGAGCGGCGCAAAGCAGACTTCATATGTCAATCGCCCGGAGCTGCATCAGTGTACAAGTGTTATACCTAGTAAAGTATTGTCGTCTTAAAAGAATGCAGGAAAAACCCTAATCTGAATTATGTAACTAATACAATTTTTATTGGAAATTAATATTTTAAACAACGTACCAAATAAATACATTTGAAATTTAGTAAATGTTACATCCTCCAGCTAGATTTTTCTAGTCATCAATATTTGGAGATTTAAAATGGCGTAAGGCTTGGAGAATGGTTAAGTTCTTTGTTAAAGTAAAGGAAGTCTAGTATAAAATATTGCATAGAATTTATCCAGTGAAATGTGTGTTGGAATGTTTTAAATTGAATATTGACTATTCTTGTGAATTTTGTAGTAAAGAAAAATAAACCATTTTAATTTCTTTTATCATTGCATTTATACAAAGATATTTTGGGTTGATGTTGAGAATTTCATTACAAAACTTAATACAGCTGTTAAACTGGGTGGGTCTGATATAATGATATATGTTAATGATTATGGGATAGAAAAGGATAAAGTGTATATTCAATTACTGGTTGTAATGGGGAAATTTCATATACATAAAATGAAGTGGTCTGGTGGTAAGCCAAATTTTTTTCATTTTATCAACGGATTTCAACAATATTGCAATATGGTATATAAATGTAAAACAAAACAAAAAATCTCTCAGGACTTCTAATATTATCTGCAAATTTGAAATAGACAAGTAAACTGTACCGTCTTCATTATTTTAGTTGTTTTATTTATTCCTCTGGCAAATTTTTTATTTTACTTGTAATGTGCTGATGGCATTTATATGCAACATTGTAATTCTCTTGTTATATATGTTCATATGCAGAAAAAAAGCTGTTGGCGCAAGCTACATTAAAGTGATTATTATGTTTTGAATATGGATATTTTTCTTACAAAAACGCATACATTCGCTACAGGAGGCCTTTGTTCACCCCCCCCTTTATTTAACTTATTTTGGACTGATGCATGCAACACCCACTGAGTGCCATTAAACAGCTTGTAAGATCAAAGACAATTTTTTATATAACTCCGACTGTATTTGTCTGAAAGAAGAAAGTCATATATACCTAGGTTGACTTGAGGGTGAGTAATTTGTGGGCTTTTTTCATTTTTGGGTGAACTAACACTAATATACATTTGCACTTATATTTATTTGGCACTCTTTTATACAAAGCAACTAGTTGAGGAAAACATGCGATCCATCATGAGATGGCAATAAACACGAGAAGTGCCCGTTATACAGGTTTTCAGTCATTGTTCAAAACAAAAACCAGGACCGGAAAATATTAAAGGAAAATAGGAGCATAGAAAAAGTGACTTTTTTTTTTTATTATGAGAAAATAAGTCATTATTTTGAGAAAGTTTCTCATTATTTTGAGAAAATAAGTCATTATTTTGAGAAACTAAGTCATAATAATGAGAACCTTTCTCGAAATAATGACTTATTTTCTCATATAATGAAAACTTTCTCAAAATTATGACTTATTTTCTCATAATAATGAGAAACTTTCTCGTATTAATGACTTAGTTTATCGTAATAATGACTTACTTTCTCATAATAATGACTTATTTTCTCATAATAATGAGAAACTTTCTCGAAATAATGACTTATTTTCTCGTAATAATGAGAAACTTTCTCGAAATAATGACTTATTTTCTCATATTAATGACTTAGTTTCTCATTTTAATGACTTATTTTCTCATAATAATGAAAAACTTTCTCATAATAATGACTTATTTTCTCATAATAATGAGAAACTTTCGAGTGAAGTGACCTGTGGCCAAGTATGGTGACCCATCCAAAGTGCTCTGCATTTACCCAGCAAGTGCACACACACCAGCATTGACACCACAAACCGTGAACACACCCGGAGCAGTGGGCAGCCATTTATTTGCTGCGGCGCCCGGGGAGCAGTTGGGTTCGGTGCCTTGCTCAAGGGCATTTCAGTCGTGGTATTGAAGGTGGAAGAGCGCTGTACATTCACTCCCCCCCACCTACAATCCCTGCAGGTACGAGACTCGAACCCACAACCTTTGTGTTACGAGTCTGACTCTCTAACCATTGGCCACGACTTCCCCCTCATAAGAATTACTTATTTTCTCGTAATAATGAGAAACTTTCTAATAATAATGACTTATTTTCTCATAATAATGAGAAACTCTCATAATAATGACTTATTTTCTCATAATTTTGAGAAACTTTCTCGTAATAATGACTTTTTTTCTCATAATAATGAAAACTTTCGTTCGAATAAATTGGACCCGTTTAGTTTGTTTTTCTCGTAATAAATGAGGAAACTTTCCTCCGAAATATGTACTTATTTTTTTCCTTCCCCCCCCCCCCTCATAATAATGATAAACTCTCATAATACTGACTTATTTTTTCTCGTACTAATGAGAAATTTCTTCGAAATAAGGATTAAATTTTTTTCTCGTAACCTAATTGAGGACAACCTTTTCCCTCGAATAATGAATTAGTGTTTTTCTCGTAAATAATGAGAATTCTTTTCGTTTCTCGCAAAATGACTTATTTTCTCGTAATAAGAGAACTTTTCTCGAAATAATAACTTATTTTCTCATAATAATGAGAAACTTTCTTGTTAATGACTTATTTCCTCATAATAATGAGAACTTCTCGAAATAATGACTTATTTTCTCGTAATAATGATAAACTTTCTCGTAATATACTTATTTTCTCGTAATAATGAGAAACTTTCTCGTAATAATGACTTATTTTCTCATAATAATGAGAAACTTTCTCAAAATGATGACTTAGTATCTCGTTATGAGAAACTTTCTCGTAATAATGACTTATTTTTCCATAATAATGATAGACTTTCTTGTAATAATGACTTAGTTTCTAGTAATAATGACTTAGTTTCTCATAATAATGACTTATTTTTTCATAATAATGACTTATTTTCTCGTAATAATGACTTTCCTCGTTATCGTAATAATGACTTACTTTCTCTTAATAATGACTTAGTTTTTCGTAATAATGAGAAACTTTCTCGAAAGAATGACTTATTTTCTCGTAATAATGAAAAACTTTCTCAAAATAATGACTTAACATCTCATAATAAGAAACCTGTCTCGAATGACTTAGTTTTCTCATAATAATGAGAAACTTTCTAGTAATAATGACTTATTTTCTCATAATTATGACTTAGTTTCTCGTAATAATGAATTATTTTCTCGTAATAATGACTTAGTTTCTCGGAATAATGACTTATTTTCTCATAATAATTAGAAAACCTTCTCGAAATAATGACTTAGTTTCTCGTAATAATGAGAAACTTTCTCAAAATTATGACTTATTTTCTCGTAATAATGAGAAACTTTCTCGTAATAATGACTTAGTTTCTCTTAATAATGACTTAGTTTTTCGTAATAATGACTTATTTTCTCATAACAATGAGAAACTTTCTCGTAATAATGACTTAGTTTCTCGTAATAATGATTTAGTTTCTCGTAATAATGACTTAGTTTTCTCATTAAGAGAAAAACTTTCTCGTAATAATGACTTATTTTCTCGTAATAATGACTTACTTTCTCGTAATAATGACTTATTTTCTCGTAATAATGATAAACTTTCTCGTAATAATGACTTAGTATCTCGTTATAATGAAACTTTCTCGAATAATGACTTAGTTTCTCATAATAAAGACTTATTTTCTCATAATAATGACTTAATATCTCGTAATAATGAGAAACTTTCTCGTAATAATAATGACTTAGTTTCTCGTAATGAGAAACTTTTTCGTAATAATGACTTATTTTCTCATAACAATGAGCAACTTTCTCGTAATAATGACTTATTTTCTCATAACAATGAGAAACTTTCTCGTAATAATGACTTAGTTTCTCGTTATATTGAGAAACTTTCTCGTAATAATGACTTAGTTTCTCGTTATAATTAGAAACTTTCTCGTAATAATTACTTATTTTCTCATAATAATTACTTATTTTCTAATAATAATGACTTATTTTCTCATAATAATGAGAAACTTTCTCGTAATAATGACTTATTTTCAAATAATGAGAAACTTTCTCGTAATAATTACTTATTTTCTCGTAATAATGATAATTTCTCGTATAAGACTTGTATCTCGTTATAATGAGAAACCTTTCTCGTAATAAATGACCAGCCCAAAAAAAAAAAAGACTTACTCGACTGCATGCGGAACTAAGAGTGACAGCACGCTAGCGCCATCTTTTGGTCAAAGCCATGCAGGAACACCGCTAACGTTGCATGTGATGCATGAAAGGGACAGCTAATAAAACTAATAAATCATCGAAATACACATCTATAAATGAAGTTTAGATGTGTAATGGCTTTCATTTCTTCATAAAATGCCTGGATTTCTTAACTGAAATATTGGTCTGGAATGTTTGAAGCCATAACTATCTGGCAGAGTAACTATTACACAAAAGACTACATACAGATCATTGATCTGAAATCGTTATTTAATGACAGACTATAGCACTATACACTTTAGATTACAGAACAAAGCAATGTTAGCGGTGTTCCTGCATGGCTTTGACCAACAGATGTCGCTAGCGTGCTGTCACTCTTGCGTTGCGCATGCGTCGAGTAAGTCTAAATCAGGCTAAGTCATTATTACGAGAAAGTTTCTCATTATAACGAGATACTAAGTCATAATTTTGAGAAAGTTTCTCATTATTATGACTTACAGAATTATATTTTTTTTATTCAGTGGCGGAAACGGTCTTCCACAAGTAGGTCAGTCCACCATTGAGGAACAGCGAAAGAAAACGAAAAAGATAAAGAAAAGAGATTGTGTGCCTCTCAGCAGGGGCCCACGAGGCGTCACTCGTTTACTGAATGAAACGTTGCTGAATATTGCAAGTGAGAGTGCGGTCTTATCTCCTTTATACAGATATGTTATCTTTGACATGCACCTCGGATGGTGTGCGTTTGCTTTAGTGTTTTATTATGCAACAATTATATAACCGGAAAACGTACATCATCTGCCTGAGCTGGGCAGAATGCTTTTCCAGCACTTTGTAGTAAAAGCAAAGCACTTGTAATCAATCACCATAAAGCTGTTCCGCGGTGTCAGCGCCTTGTACATCGATTCGGCAACAATTCGTTTGTGATTGGGTCATACAACAAGTATAGAATATTCTGACCAATCACCGTAGAGTGCGGTGTATATAAGATGAACTAAACTACACTTCACCTCAAAGAAAACGGCGCGAAGTTGGGAGCGATACCAATTCACTTTTAGAGGGGTGTTCGTAAGCGCTGTACTGTTATTGACGTACACTCGTAAAACGAATTCAAACGTAATGAGGAAATATACTTTGTGTAGCGTTAAATAGGCACACATAGCGCTTAGGACAGTTATCCAACAGGTTTCGTTTTCTTAAAGAAACCCCATGTAGTGCTGACGAATGAAATCGCCCAGAAGAAGGAAATGTGGAGGAGAACTCAAACAGAAGACCCAAATATGTATACAGGATCTCATTATTGTCCATAAATATCACATAAACGCGTTTATTAATCGCTACTGTTTCCCTCTGAATAAGTCGGTAAGTTCTGAGAAGATAATAGTTTTTAAAAATGTGTATGAAGCTAGTTGAGTTAGTTTTACCTTCAAATTGAATAAATAAAGTTAACTTAACGTACTTTTTACTACGAAAACACGTTTGGACGTAGATTTATCGGTGAGGTATTTTAGTAAATATATAAAATCGATAGTTACAACTTTGTTGTCAATGCAGGTGTGTTTTGAAAAACGTGACCACAATGTCTCAAGTGACCCTTTTGGATGAGGTCTCTCAGTGGAACCAGGAGACCTGTCAACAAGAACTCAAAACGGTCCTGCCCAAACTAGTTATATCCTTTCCTGACTTCACAAATTAATTTTACTTGTAGTCTAAGGCAATGTATGAGTGTGCACGTATTTGATTGTTTAGGACTACCTTAGTGTCATTTATGTAACATTATGATTAAGATTAGCCTTGACACTTGAACGCCATGCATCATGACACTGACAGCTGGGAAGAGCACACAAGTAAGTCTGAGCTGTCTTCAATATGTAATTGTTTTAGACCTGGCATATCTCGAGTGGACCTCTCAATAAATATTTTATTCGTATAACCTACTTTGTTGATTTTCTCCACATGATTCCATCTCCACAGATATTCTTCAAATAATCACAAGCAGGTTCCTCCCTCATCTTTCTTCATCAGAATTAGAGACGGGATGTTTCTCCACGGTCTTACCCAAGGTTTGAGAATTAAATTCCCACAAAATGTTGGTTTTATAGTTGGGAAGAGCATTTTTTCATTTTTTCTATTTGAGTACTTGGTAGCTCATTTAAAAAAAGAACTTGAGTACTCTAGGTATCATGATGATAATGAAACAATTTTAAATAAAACACACTGTTAATGGAAATAATATCAAAAAATAACACAACTAGTTATAATTATTAATAAAAAAAATGTTATGCAAAAGATGAAAGGAATAAGATTGTTTCAAACAACACAGTTGTAATGAATTATGTCTCGCGTTGCATGAGCTGAAAAGTGAATAAACACCGGTAAAATTAAGCGCTTTGGTAGTGGATTGATTAATTCATCATATATGAGTGTTATATATTCATATATAACGGAGTGATTCTAGACATCATTGTGCACTTCAAAGCCTTTGTTTCACTTTAGTTCTCTGGTCTGGACAGCATGCTGTCTGAATGCTTAGCAATCAGACAAGGTACCTCCCAAAATGCTGTCATAGCCAATCAGGGAAAAAAAGTAATTAATTTTCATGATTTATCATTGCTGTCACTTTCGAGTATCGGGTACTCGTGCCAATTCAATTCTATAGCCTGAAGTATTCAACAGGAAGCCTATTTTCATGTGTTGTCATGTACGATCCACAGGTGGTAAAAGTGTTTGCCAGTCTTTTGGAAGAAATCAGCAAGCAAATTGGAGGCCTTTCTAGTCAGAACACAGAGCTACATGTGTTATCGAGAAATATCTTGAAGGTTTGAATATGCCATATTGAAATTGAAATAAACATTTCTTCATTTGCTGGTCATAGTGATTTCTGCTGTTGTGTTTTTGCCAGATGATGGTCCAGACCCTGGAGTCTCTCTCTGGCTGTGTGCGTCATGTCTGTTCCTTCGAAGAGTCTGTCTCCTTTGATGCCATTCGCTCTCTGCCCTCCTGCATCCTCAGAGTCCTAAAGGACACCTTCCAGCACTGCAAGGTACAACATTATTATTATATAATGCACTGGACATATTTTTACACTATCAGCCATCGATTGTGAGTACACCAAAAAGGCTGTTGTCTGTTTTAGTGTGTCTGTGAACTGCAATAGTGGTTATGCAGAGGATTTTATTTTCTGTAAATTTCAGTATGGTGTTGATGTGTTTATAGGACAGTGAGGTCATGTACAGTGGAAGGCTGTCATTGGTGGGCGATCTACTTCAGGGCCTGTTTAAAGAGGCCTATTCTTTGCAGAAGGGCCTGATGGAACTCATGGACAAAATTAGCTTGGAGGACACTGCTTCTGAGGAGGAAGTGTCGGATATTGTCACAGGTTTGTGGTATCTGTGTGAGAAATCTCCAGTGAAGAGGTGGATTTGCTTTTCAGTAGTTATTTTGAATTTTGTGTTTGGCTTGCAGTAATTCACAGTCTGCTGGACATATGCTCGATCATATCCAGATTGGACATTGCGCTACATGCCAACACATGGAAATTTATCATAAAGTGAGTTTAATGTGCATCATGAAACCTTTTATCTGATTTTAATAGAAATATTTTTTTATGGCCATGTTGCATATAAAGATTAATTTTATGTCCTGAAGTAAAAAGGAAAGTCTCACTTTTGCTGCATGATTTAAATGCCAGTAACTTGAGTCCAGGTTTTTTTTTTTTTTTTTAACTAGATAAATGTTACACAGTCAAAAAACCTTCTTGTGCCAATTCGATCAGACATTATAAATAGCACCTAATACTTAATTATTCAATCTAAAATCTCTATGAAAAAAAAAATAATGCTAATTTATGTACTGACAGTTTGTGTTTGATTTCAGACAGAGCGTGAAATACCAGTCTTTTGTAGAAGATCGGCTTCACCACACTGACATAGCCTTCTCGTTGTGTGAAGACCTGTGTACATCTGTCCAGAACTGTCTTGAGCTGGCCCAACAGATCCAACAGGCAGGCCTACAGGTAGGCTCATAATCAGTTAAACATTTTTTTGCAGAGGTGGTGATTTATTGGTTGATGTGGTATTTTTGTTGGACAAGTCTAAAGTGTTTTTATATAAAAGGTCAGCTCATATCTGACTTCCTCCTTTTGTTTGTCATAGGAAATTGTGCACTGTCCAGAATACAAGCTTTTCCAAAAAGCAACAAAGATGTGTAGGTTTTTTGCCAACACATTAGTCCACTACACAAAGGTAACTGAGGGGAAAATTAAAGTTATTCATTAAAACCTGTTAAAATTATTTTAACAGTCCAAAATAGTTATAATTTTCAGTTTTTATTTTTTATTTTTTTCATGTGATAGGAATTTAAAGCATTTCTTGCCAAGTCATGCCGTCGATTTCACCAGTTGTATATCCAAATCCACAGGTAAATCAAAGATATACTGCGCAAGGTCAACGTTTATAACATAGGGAATTCAAGCAACATGATTTTAAAATCTTGTCAAAGTTTCATATTTTTCCTCTCTCCGTTTTGTCTATTAAGTCTAATTAAGCTTGTGGTTTTTCCCTCCTCAGCAAGTTCCCCCCCTCTGTGTGTGCCCCGTCTGTGCCCTCTGCCCTCAGTGAGGAGTTGAGAGTGGCGGTTCTGGTTCCCATGGATGCCATGCTGACACAGCTGCTCTCCTTCCAACCCTTTGCAGAATCTGTCCTGGACCCAGATCACAGTGAGCTTCTTCTTGCAAACTACTATAACAACTTCCAGGGTTCTCTTGAACTCTTTGGCTTGTTCATTGAAGGTTCATATATCACTTAACCTGGTCATTAAAGTTTTTGTTCTTTTTTTAATGTCAGTGAAATGAATGAATTGCTGATGAATTTCTTTCATGTCAAGGACACAGTTATATAAAAAATGCAGAGACTGACTGTCCATGACACATTGCTGAGTGGATATCCTGTGCATTTCCAGGTCACTTAAACTGAATTATTGCTCATGCCCTTTCATTATTACAGGGCAGTTCTTCCAACATTGCAACTTGTGGATTTGCACTCTATGTCTGACAGGTTTTGGATTTTTGCCCAGATAAAAACAAGTATTTGTTCCCACAACATATTAATCTGTTCCCTTGTTATAGGTAAATCATGGCCATGTTGTTCTAATTCTTTCTGTTGCTTTAATAAAATGGTGACTAAGAGTTAACTAAATAAAAATAAGGGAACAAATTAATACATGACATCACTTTACATAAAACGAGAGCAAATTAATCAAACAAGGTCACTAATAAATTGTTTTTTTTTTAATTACCAATTTGTATTTCTTGTTGTTTGTGTATTTTAGAGTGCAGTACAGAATGTTGTCTACCACAGTGTCTGCTACTGGTGAGTGTACTGGGTAAACTATCCTCCCAGCCAGAGGAGGCGCTGCAGCTGTGGAGTGATGGCAGTCAGTTTTCGGAGGAAACTCCCAGGTATTTTACACTTGTATAATTTGGCAGGATGAAATTGGCAAACTAGTCAGTTGAGCATCATTATGAGTTTTAGCATCAATAATTATGCAATATTCCCCGAATTGGCTTGGCGTTTATTGATCAAATTTAATGCTGCAATAAGATGGGCTTTCGTTGTTCGTTGCTGTTAAAAAGTTTGGGGCCAGCAAGATTTTGTAATATTTAAATATTATATGTAATATTTAAAGAAGTCTTGTATGCTCACCAAAGCTGCATTTATTTGATCAAAAATATAAAAGCAGTCATATTTTGAAATATTATTGAAATATATTGTATTATTGTAATGCTGATTTGGTGCTCAAGACATTTTTTTTTCAGGATTCTGGGAGATGAAGATCAAAAAACAACTTTTCTTAAATTAGTTTTTTGTACACTGTATACCGTTTTCGCCTTCTCTTTTTGATCAATTTAATAAATCCTTGCTGAAAAAAAATAGTTACTTTACATCATCTTTGTCATTTATCCGGCTGTTGTTTACCACATGCTTTTCAAACCTGGAAATGTTAAAATGGTGCTTACTCCAAGCGTAATTTGCGGTGGGATGGGTGGGACATGCCGAACCCTTTTGGCCAGGGTCATATTGTCCCCTACCACTTTTTAAAGTAATTGAAAAATCTATTGCGGAAAGGTAGCCTATGTATTAAAGGACACACGATAACAAATCATTCTCATAACCTAATTAGGTGATAAAAAAAAATCACAAAAATTTACTCCTTATGCATCATACGCGTGCAGTGCAATAACGATGTGATTTGCAGCTGTCTCACTTTTCGTAATGTCATTAGGCTATAGCATTTTGTTTTAAAAATGGAGAGCTTCCTTGTGTTAAGTAGGCCTGCCCTCTACTAAAGATTTTCCTAGTCAACTAGTCGCACGTTATATGAAATTATTTAATATAATAATATATTAACCATACTTTAATATAGGCTATAGGCAGACGTATTAGGCTAGAGCCTATTCCGCGCTCAAGCTCGCGCATAAAGCAATTGCCTCAAAGCACCGGCAAAGTGATTATGAACGTGTCGGGGGGGGGAAAAGAAGACATTTTAATTATTTATTAATAAACTAGTGCTTTCTGAGTCAGTGTCGGTGCAAAGATGAGGTTGCCGAATGCCGACGCTGACTCGCCATCTCCACTTTATATCTCCTTTAATAGAAATGCACCTTTTCATACGGCCTACAAAATTAAAGAATATTTCAAAATCGAGTGGGCGAGTTTTCCTTATATTTATTTAGTTTTTCATATAAAAGTTATAATGACCTGTTTTGGTTATATTTACTATTAATTGCAGAAGGTGCGCTCAGCAAAAATGACGCGAATATTGATGGTTTTCACGCTTAAGGAAAGTAAAAGACCGCTTCTTAAACCAGAGAAGGTTTTTTCGAGTTACATTTCGCGTTAAAAAGTCATAATTGAGAGATATAAAACGGCATTCCTGAGAAATAAGTCAACTGCGCGATAGAACGCACAATTCGGATTTTTTCCCAAAAAAAAGTAGAGGAATGTCTCTTTCTCGCAATTGGCAGTTTATATCTGCATCGGACTTTTTTTGTCAAATTGTAGATATAAACTTCTCAATTGCGAGTTATAAAAGTCCAGATTGGGATATCAACTCGCCAATTCCTGGAACTTATCATCCCCCCCCCCTCAAAATTGGACATCTAAACTCTTACTTGCGAGATATAAAGGTTTTTTTTTTTTTTTCCGAATGTCGAGAAAAAAAATTCAATTGCAAGATATGAACTCACAGTTCTGAGAAGAAAAGTCATAATTGTGAGATAAAAGTCGCAATTACCTTTTTTTTTAAATTTAGTGGCAGAAACGGGCTTCCATACCTTATGCTATGGAGCTCTCTCTTTTTTTTTTTTTTTTTTTGAATCCTCAGTGTTTGCTAAATGTTCTGTAATTTATTAGTCATTATAGCCTAATACAGCGTGTAGGCCATGCCTCGTCTTATTCGTTTTTGTTAATAACGTTTTGTATAGTTTGTCATTGAATACTGTTTTATTGTTGTTGTGCATTTTAATTAAAAATAATGAATCCATCTTTTTTTTTAGGCTTAAAACGTGAAAGGTGTATAGATGTAAGCAAAACAGACAATTATATTTTATTGTAAAACCTGACAAGATTGTGAAATCGAAAGTGAAAGCATCAGAAGCCAGGCTTATAACACGGCAAAAGAGGAACACCCATTCACAAAATTCAAATCACAAAATTCTACTGATGATAAAGAACGGGTTGAACGTTAACCACTTTCGTTTCCATATACAGTAGACTAACGTAAACCTATCCTATCTAAAGTTATCACGTGCATTGTTAACACATGTGAGCCAAAAAAAAAACCTGCTGGTGGGCAGCAACTGCAAAATGTTGATCGCAAAAGAGCGAGCAGTGGGAAGAATGTTCTTGGCCTTGATTGCTCCAGCTCCCTCGTCATTATCTATCTGCCGTTCCAAACTCCTCCTGGCAACCGGACACCTGGGTGCATCGATGTTATTTTTGTGAACATGCTATAATTCATTGTGCTTTAACTCTAAACCAAGTCCCCAAGTAAATTGGGTTATAAATAAAAAAACTAGCAGAACGAGTTGTGTCCCCACCACTTTTCAAAGCAAATTTACGCCACCGTGCATACTTAAATCAAGATTTGTTTTCTCTAGGTCCAGTCTAGTATTTTTGGCTCAAGTACATAATGCCATCAAAAAGTCTTTCTTTCCACAGATGGTCTGTGTTTGAGGCAGTGTTGCATAGTTTTCGGCGGTGTATGTTGGAGCGTGCCATGCCGGTGTGGTTGCCGGGAGTAATGCTTCGAGGGCAGGCTCAGGGTAGAGTTGGTCTGCACCAATATGTGTGTGTGCATATGTGTGCTTGTGTGGCTGTTCTGCCCACTCAACACTTCGCTCCATTGGTCAGTGATCTTTTTTATTTAATTTATTGAATTCTGTTCAAATGTTGTATAACAAAGCTTGATCTTTCTCTCTGGATGATGTGACAAATAAAATGTACTTAAAATCATTTGTTTTGAAAAGACAAGTCACGTTTTAGCTTGATATAAGTCTTGACATAATTATATTCTTATGCTATTTTTGTAATTACTTTGGATAATAATGCTGAAATCATTTTCAACTGGCCAAGTGACAAATAGCTGGTACTTAAGACATTTCATCAGAAAATAGGAAAAACCATCATGTAACCTTGTTGTCCTCGGTTTTCTTCTTTCAGGAGCGGTCATTATTAGCCGCCGTATTGCAGGCAGACACGCAGACGGCTGTCTTGGCCACAGATGTCTGGTGCTTCCTGGTACGGTAAGTATAGATACACACCCATGTGTGTAGACCATCGGACTTCTATGACTACTACTTTCCAGAGCTGTCACAGAGATGCCAAGCATGAACAATCAGAGACATTCCTGTTTTTAACCTTTTTAGAAGTATACATTTCTAAAGTTTTGTCATTGTGGTTTAGGAGTCATTCAATACTTTATAAAACCCCCTAAATAATATTGATAACCATGCTCTACTAAGACCTGTGTCTATACAAGTTGGAAAACATCTACTGCTCTAAAGAATGCAAGAAAAACATGTTTATATACAATATCAGAGTTGTGTTCTTTCTGTCTCTGTTCAGGTATGGCACGGCCGAGTTGTGTTTTCATCATGTTCTCCTTATTGCTCACCTGGTGAGTGGGGAGTGTGCTGGGAATGTGACCTTTTTTGTGCTCTTGTGGTTTTCTGGAAACCTGTCTGGGATGAGGAACCACAGGCGACCCTTTTTCTCTCTTACACCCTGACTGAGCTGACATTTGGTGTCAAAATGAACATGGGGAAGAACTCGCCTGTCTATCACAACAGTCTTGTGCTATTTTTCTTGTGTGCTTGGTGTTATTGCAAATATTTTTTATTATTACAAGTGTTAGATGAACAACTTTATAATTCTTGGATTATATATACGTTTATGGACACACACACACACACACAAAGGACTCTTATGCTTACCAAGTCTGCATTTATTTGATCAAAATTACAGTAAAAACAATAATATTCACTTAGAAACTTAAACGTATATGAACTTAATTTATTTCAAAATGTGATTTATTCTTGTAATGGCAAAGCTGAAATTTCATCAGCAATTTCCAGAATTCTTTGATAAATAGAAAGTTCAAAAGAACAACATTTATTTGAAATTGAAATTTTATTTCATTAAAAAAAATGTTTTAATGTCATTTTTGAGCAATTTAATGAATCCTTGTTGAAAAAAGTACTAATCCCCCCCCCCCAAAAAAATCTTATTTTTTGAACGGTCTAAATATTTATGTATGTACGTATGTGTTCTTTACATTTGACAACTAGAGAAAGTCCAAATTTGTCTTTATTTTAAACCATACATCTATTTAACTATACTGTACTTGTCCTATCCTCTATCCTGATAATTGAATTGTTCAGTTTCTAAATCTATTGACCGTTTTAAAGATGACTGCATATTCTTTTGGATGACTGTAATTGAATTTTTGGAGAGTGTTTAGACAAGTTTTTTTTCTTCAAGTTCTCTTGGTTTGAACATTGTCTGAGCAAATTCTCAGGTTTTAGTCGTCCACTAATTACTTCCATGATATGTATTGTTGTTGTACTGTCTAGATAAGGTCATGTCCTGGTGAGGGTTATCAGATGTTTCACTTGGCCCTGCTGCTTAGACGTCTGCTATTTCTCATGACACCCAAGCACCAGGTTAGTTTCTTTTTCTATTGTCCAGATTAAGAATATGAATGCAACTCTGCAGGAAAACTTCCTCCGAACATTGATGAGTTTGTAATATAGTTTATTTGTGTTCCCACTGTTGTTCTGTCTTTGTTTTGTAGATAGCAAAATGGTGCATTCATAAATGTGATTAAGTGCTTTTTTTGTGACAGGTGGAGTTTGTGGAGCGCTTCCCTCCCGCTCAGGAGGAGAACCTGTGTGTGTGGCACCACACTCTGCTAAGGTGTCTGTGCACAGAGGCACGAATGCGGGTGGAGGAAGAGGTGCTTGCCGGAGCTTCTGTTGTGCTGCAGGAATTGCAGAATAGCGGCTACAGGATGGGAGATATACCGAGACTTGTGAGAGAAATAAAGTAACAATGGTGCTACTGAATACATACATTTTATACTTAACAGGATGTTTCCCATCATTTTGAATTACACAAGGCTTTGATTTTAAAAACATCAAAAATGCTGGCATATAAAAATAGCTTCACCACTAACAGTTTGTTATTCAAGACAAAATAGTTTTTTAGTCATCTCTTAGCAGAGGAAACAGACAATCTTAGATCCAGATTCAAGTTCTAAGCCAATAAATTTGTTTTATGCCACAGTCTTACCCTGAACAAATTTTGATAAGGGTTGTTGTAGATTAAAGTTTTGATTATGGACACAAAACAAAACCCTGCACTTATACAGTTTAGTCATGGAACACTTGGGGATTTTTATTGTTATTTCAACACTTAAACTGTCTCAACATTTAATTAACTCTATCTGACATCCTGCTCTTAAAAACCAGACTGACCTTTAAGATAAATATCTTTCCCAGGGCTGGTTTTAAATTGGTTTCTCTGTGATTCAGAACCGGATACTAGGCTGTGTGCTGATGTTGATGGGAGGGAGCAACCTGCAGGCTGAATGTGTGGGGTCTTCTGTGAAGATCATCTCTCAGCTGTGGAGTCGCATGAGTAGCAATCAGGTGATCAGATTTCATATATACATAACTGTTCAAAATTTTGGGGTCAGTAAGATTTTTTTTTTCTTGGAATGAAATTAATACTTTTCAGCACGGATGCATTAAATTGACATAATGTGATAGTAGGTGCGTTTCCATTACAGATTTGCGCAAAACTTTGGCGATATTTTCTGAATGTCGATAAAAAAGTATTGCGAAATGACCATTAACAAATGTTATGCGGCTAAAACGTAACCTTTTGCCTCTCGCGATAAGTCATGGCAACAGTGGCCGTAGCTTCAGTGGCCGTATCAGAGCCACACTGCACCGCAGAGTGTGCAATGTAAATTGTCTAAGTATTAATAGTAGGGAAAGCCCCTTATTCTGGATCGCGGCCACTTATGAAGTGTTTTTTGGAGGTTATAGTACGTTGAAGAATGATTATATGACTTTTTACATATGCCATGTGACTTGTAAATGCGAAAAAGCCGTTTCCATTTGCAGTTTTGCGAATTAATCCTTTTGCGCATTGCCTGAAAAACCACCTCATGCGAGCGAAAAACTTTTTTGCGATATATGGCCGCTTTTGCTAAATTGACGCGTTTCCATTAAGCGTATTTTCAATTCGCAATTTCAATTTGCGCAATTTCAAGGGTAATGGAAACACACCTATAAAGGCAATTTCACATTTTGCAAAAGATTTCCATTTTTTTAAAATAAATCTGTTGTTTTGAACTTTCTATTCTGTCAAATAACCTGGAAGAATTAACCCTGAAGACTGGATTAATGGCGGCTTGAAAATCATCTTTGCCAGCTCAGGAATAAATTTAAAAATGCAGAAAACTGAAAAAAACCGTTATTTTTGAGTTAATATTATGTTCACCATATTACACTGTTTTTTACTGTTATGTTTGATCAAATCATTGCAACTTGGCAACATAGGTACCAGTTAAAACATGAAAATAATCTAGTGTGTGTTCACACTTGTCATGTTTGGTTTGATTAAAACTGGTGCGATTGTTCTGTTAGTGCGGTTAATTTGAGAATGTGTGAACGCTGCCATCCGAACCCTAGTGCGCATTAGTGGACCAACGAGAAAAAGCATGCTCTCTGTCCCTTCCAAACGAACTCTGTGGGGTTTCGAATGAACTTATTTTGCAACAAAGACAATACTTTCTGATAACCAAAAACGATGTAATTATCAGATCGTGATTTCACGGCGCGGAACAAGCGGTGTATCCAAAACAAAATTTTATGAGTTCTGTCACGAAATATGTCATTCAACCTGATCAGTCAGGTTGTGAACGTATCACTATGCCTTTAGGTTCGCTGTCAAAAATGCCAGTGTGAACGCTAAGCAGACCAGGACCAAATGCATTTTCTTTTTTGGTCCGGACCAAACGAACCAAGAGAACCAAACTACAAGTGTACACACTTACTGACTTCAAACTTTTGAATGGTTGTTTATAGTTTTACACAAACGTTCTTTGTTACACACCTTTGTATGTTAAAACGTAGCACTTAAAGATGTACCTGAAGAAAGTAAAGAATTATCAACGCAATATCGAGTGTATGTGGTTATTATTTTCCCTTTCCAACGCACCCCCCACTGTTCATCTACTATCAGGTGCAGGTTCATCCTCCTCTCCAGTGCACTGTGAAGTTACTCCTGTCAATATCAGCTGTTCTGATCAAAAGTGTAGAGCCACATGTCATTGTTCAGGTGATCTTTTAACATTTACTGTTTTCTTAGGGCCTTCATAATTATATCGTTTAAAGCGTTTTAGATCTTTTTTTTTAATTTTGATGCAAGGTTGTTTTTGTTTTTGCAAAAAAAAAAAAAAAAAGGCTGTTTCCTGTTTGAGTGGGTTGACTATCCAGAAATGCCCCGATGACCTGCTTTTAGCTGCTTTGGAGTTCCTTGCTTCCCTGGGAAAAGTGTTTATTTCTCCCAGTATTCAGGTATACGTGGAATACGAGGTAAAAAATTTCAGACCAGAAGTTAGTTCTTTCATTTGGTGATTTCATTGTGTGTGTAGTACATATATGTATGTGTGTGACTGCAGTGCCAAGTTTTACCTAGAATCAGTGGTCTGTTTAATGGTCTCCTGACTCACCCATCCTGGCTGATACTGCATCATGTCCTGGAGGCTTTTGGCCTCTTTGCAGAGGTCAGAAATTCCCCATTATAGAACCATTTTTATTCAGTAACAGACAATGTCTTCAGTTGTTAAATTTGTATTCGAGTAAATCAGAAGTGAATGTATAATGATACATTTTTGAAAAACACAAATTCTGCAACGTAAACCTAAGTGATCATTTTCTCTCAAGAACTTTTTTATTTATTTGTTTATTCATTTATTCTTAATCTGTTTTGAATCAACAATTTTGTAAACTAGCTCATGTCTTTTTTGTAACTTTAAGATAACCAACCATGAGGAAGTGATTTCTCAAACATTGACATCAGAGGAGATCAAAACCAAAGTGTTAAACTACCTCAGTAAGGTATGAAATGAGAGATATATGGACTTAAAATTAAAAAGTGTAGTTTTGTCTTATTGCAGTTCTCCTAATATAGATTAATGTATCACTCTCTACAGACCGTCTCACACCAGGAGTCTGAGGAAGCAAGACTAGAACGTCTGAAGGAGTGGAGGAGTATAATAGAGAAACACTGTGAGCAAATGGAGTGCGAGGACAACTCACCTGTGCACACGCCACTTACAGAGGAGGTAAATGAGTGAAAGGATGGCTAACTTTCCGGTCTGACATTGCTATGGAACAAATTTTCACTAAATCTGTGATTCTTTGCCTGTTCCAGCCATGTCCGAAGAGGGCAAGACAGGAGACCAAAGTAGAAGAGGAGTATGAGCGATACCTCCAGACAGCAGAAAGTGCCTTGAAAGCCCTGCAGGCAATAGTGGGGCCAGGCCACAACCCGTCCCCTCCACAGTGGGTCAGGACCAGACTTGAGGTCTTACAGTCACTGATAAGTCAAATTAACACCACTACAGTAGAGCAACCCTGATTCAACCACAACACCACCTCTACCTCTGGCTGCTTTTAACACAATGCTGCCTTTTTGTTCCATGTCACCACATTTGCTGAAGTCACCCAAGATATTTGTATAAAAGTTGTATTTTTTTTAAGTTTATATGGAAAAGTGTCACTCCAAAGACCATAAAACTGTTTATTAAACTTGTGTTAGAAAATGAACTATCCATCGATTGTTGTTGAGATGTGGGTGTAAACGTAAAAATAAAAAATAAACATACATGAACATACATTTTTCACAATAAGATGTATAAATTGCATTTACATAAAGATTTATGCCAACTTAGATGTAATAGAAAAAAAGACCAATTTTCATTTGGTATGCAAATAAATGCAATAAAAAAAATGCTAATTGCAGTAGAGCATTTAAATATTACAATGACATCATAGCTGTCAGTTGTGAATATTCTAAAGGCTAATTCACAACTGCACCAACAAACGCCAGCAATTACCAGATTATGTTTGTTAGAAAATCATACCCTGCTGTCCAAACATTCCTGACAAACACTGATTGAATGTTCAGTCGGTAAAAACAAACACCGACCAATGGCAACAGACCAACACACTGATCTGAAATCCATAATTCATCAAACACTTCATTTTGTGTCTGTCGATGCAGTGTGACCTAGCCTTAAGTCAGTGGGAGAGTTCTTATTTTACCAAATTTCGTAGTCAATATTACATCAAAATGTCCCCATATTTACTTAAACTTAAAACCGTACATGTCAAAAATGAATCAAATACCATAAAACCATTTTATTTAATAAGCAGCTTACAATACAAATAAATTAAGTTGGGCTCTCACCAAATCTAATGAACAAAAATTAGAGTCTATATATTTCTTCTCAAGTTGAGGCGGTCCGTCCTCTAATGCTCACTGAACCAAAAAAAAAAAAGCTGTATGGCACAAATAAACCTGACATTAGAAGTATGTATTTCCAGGTTAGGTACCCCTCCACAGTGCAACATGACTGAAGGACTACTAATAGGATTTGGCATGTTTAGGTCCATCATGCTATCTTGAAAAAGCTAAACAAGACAAAAACTTTTTCTGTAGCCGAACAATTTCTATGGCAACAGTAGACTGAATATCATATTGTATTGGGTGGGGGAATCTTACAATACACACTACTCTCTTAAATCATAGTTACTACATTTTTAAGTTGGTCTTTAGTGATAATGTCATGATGGCATATGTAGCAGTTTTCTTGAATGGGAATCTCTCATATGGCTTTCTGTAAAAGACCACACTGATCACCAGGCATTCTCATCTTCCCAGTTGAGGTCATCGCCCCATCCTTCTGTCTCAGTCTGTGAAAGCAAAACAAAAGATCATCTCATCAGTTTGTTATCGTACTGTAGTTTCAATAATTGAAATAGATGTCGGGACGCATAGCTAAACTAACCTCAGCCAAGTCAGTGGCATCAAACTTGGTGGTGACGCTCAGTGTATCTATTGATGGGTCTGACGTTGTGTGTCCCGTGATGGGTTCTTTGACTGAGCTCTCCACAGGGAGCAGAAGAGATGAGGATGACAGCTTAATATCTGGGACCATGTCTGCAAAGAAGTCTAGTTCTGGATCTGGCTCTGGCTTCTTCTTGACTGCAATTGTGAACTCCTCCCCGAGACATCCAGCTTCAGAGCTTTTGATTGTGCTTTTTGGCTTGGGCTCTAATGCTAAACTTGTTTTGCTGGGTTTGAGGGTGTCAGTTGTCTGGTTCCAACCGGTGTCCCACGATGAGGTATGGTTATGATCTGGAGCGCTTCTGACGCTAGAGTTCAGTTTGAGTGCTTTTGACTGCCTTGGAGGTCCTGTGCTAGATTCAGACAGAGATAATGCAGTGCTTTTTGTTGATGTCTTTGGTACAGAGACAGGTAAAGGAGTCAAGGGTGACCGGTCTGAGGTCACTTCTGAGTCCTCAAAATCATCCCAGGGTTCCTCGCTTTCATCCTCATTGTCAGCTGATAAAGCAGAGTTGCTCTGACCAGGGATGTCCGCTGACCGAATGCTAATCTGGACTGACTGGTTCTTGTCCTTTTCTGCCTCCTCTGTGTCACTCCAGTTAGGCCAGTCTTCATCGGATCTCACTGTGCTGTTAGTTTTCGTGTTGTCTGCAGCTTGTGTGCCCGTTCTGCACCCATTCAATGGGAATGACATTTCGCTGCTAAATACTAGAGAGATCACTTGATTCAGAAGGGTCAAACAAATGCAGTTAAAGTCAAGATAACTTCAGCCTTTCTTTTCAAATTATTGCTTGACAATAAGCAGTTCAGAAATGTTAACTGTTAAGAGTGAGTTGCTTTAAGGATCAGTTGTGGCATACCTGCCCTCTCTGATGTGGTGTGCTGGGCGGTGGTCTTTTCAGTTGCTTTGAAGGAGTACATATTTTCTAAAACCATCTTTTTGTCCTCTGAGCCCTTAAGGAACAGATTCAGGACCTTTGGTGGTTGTGAAAGGTGGGGATTTGATGGCCCAACAATATGCACGGGTGATGCTGCAGAGGAAAAGAGGTTTGGGATGGGTAAGACTTTTAATGGTTGGTTTTAATGGTTATTAGATCAAAAATGGAAGTAATATTGTGAAATATTATGATTTAAAATAACTGTTTTCTATTTTAATGTATCTTAAAATGTCATTTATTCCTGTGATAGCAAAGCTGAATATTCAGCAGCCATTACTCCAGTCTTCAGTGTCACATGATCCTTCAGAAGTCATTCTAATATGCTGATTTGATGCTCAAGAAACATTTCTTATCATTATCGAATGCTGAAAACAGTTCTGCTGCTTAATATTTTTGTGAAAACGGTGATATATTACCTTCTTGGATTTTTTTTGATGATTAGGAAGTTCAAAAGAACAGCATTTATTTTAAACAGAAATCTAAATGTTATAAATATCTTCACATTAGTAGATGATTAGTAGACGATTAATAGACTGAAAATTATTTGAGTTTAGATCAGTGTAATTAATTTCAAATATTTGTTTTAAAATGTAAATATTATATACATTAGTATATATTTTATTTCCCTAAAAGAGGAACTGAATGCACTACTAGAAAATAAATATCTATGACATATAAACTGATGCAGCAGTGGCCTCAAAACAATGTTAGTACCATCAAGTGTTTTCATTACTTCTCATCTGAAAAAAAACAAAAATTTTCAGTTCTAATACATTAGCCATTAAGAAAACCTTTACTGATAAATCTGGCTGTAGCATATGTGATATTTACTTTATCTTTTTCAAACCAGTCTTAAGAAATTGTAAAAAAAAAACATAAAACAATTAAAAATGTAAAAACATAACATTTACATTAAATATAGATTAATATAATAACTTATATAATAACATAAGCAGCCTAAATGTTTTAGAATGGGACAGATACGTATCAAATGTATCAAAACAGAAATTAATCTTAATTCAAATAAGTGAAAGTCAATCAAGCTAACTTCTTAGGGTGATTAACTTTAGTAAAATATGCAGAGAATTATACCAAACTCCCTCTCATTATAAAAGTGCATTAACAGACAGTGTCTTACTCTCTGGGGTGACCTCTGTGGACTTGGTGAAGTTTGGCGTGGTCCGTTTAAAGACTTTGGTCCTCTCCCCACCAACAACCACTTGGGCACCCAGCAACGGAACAAGCACAGCCAAACTCTGTAGTGTCATAGCGACGAGTGAGTCATTCGTATCTCTCATTCCCAGCAAAACCTGCAAGATAAAGTGTGGGAAATAACAGAAACAATCCCAGTATCAACTTAAAAACATCCTGAATTTACTCATTTTTCGAAAGAATTCACTATCCCCAAGCTGTTGATACAAACACATACATTTTCACAGTACCTGAGGAAGAATCAGATTTTTCAGTTCTTCGTGAGGAAAGAACTCAGCATAGATGTGAATGTGGGAGAGAAGCACAATCCTGACATGCTCCTCATTCACCTTATAGAGCTTAAGGAGCTGAGGAACCACGTATCTCCGATACAAAGACAAAGACAGAAGACACTCCTCACCGGCGCTCACACTTGAGTCTGTATATCAGAAAACAGACCGTCAACTTCATAACTAAGACTAATGCTACTAAACAAGTGGACAATAAGCATCTCCTAAAGGTTTACTGACTGGTTCTACCTTGCTTAGGCCGTAAGAGGTGAGGAAGAAAGCTTTTGACAGCCATGGGCTCAGCAAACACCAAAGAATTTAGCAATTTAGGTGTCAGACGTGTAGCAATTAACTCCTCTGGGAGGTTCTGAACTCGGTCCAAGAGAAACCTTCAGAAACGCACTTAGTTATTTAAGCACAACACTTCACCCTTCTAGAGTAATAAAATCATGCATTTGAAAGGGAAGCTTACTTGAAGAATTCATTCTTCTCCTCCTCATTTTTCAGGGTCAAACTCTTCATAAAATTCATGATATCTAAGAAGTCATTTCTATAAGAATTAAATATTGCAAAGTTTAGGTATTTAAATCATTTAATTATATTAATAATCTTCCTTCAATACAGGCGAAATTAATGTTTGTAAAATTAAAATTGATTTCAAAAGACCACGATTGATAAGAATTTTTTTTTTTATCAAAAAAAGTTTTCAAAAGCGAACCTGAAGAACTTGTGAGTCAGCAGACTGCTGAGAGATGGGCGAGACATGGGGTCAGAGGTCAAGAGACTGGCCTGCAGCATGTTCTTTAGACTCTCCAACAAATCATCTGAGACTGAGACAGAAAGTTTGGATGGAGGAGCACATGGAGGTTACAAAAATGGGCAACAGACATGGAAAAATAAATAAAAACACGTAAGAAAGAGGGAATGGAATTTAGTGAGACTAAAAAAAAAGATAGCACAAAAACAATAGAGCATATGTTTTCAGTGAGGCCCTGCTCCAAAAAACAACAGCATAAAAGCCAAAAGGTTGCATCACCATTACAGTGCTCATGTGGATCATTTTGTTCTTTGAACATGTAGACATCATAACCTGCCCTGAATGGAAAACTTGTACCCGGCATGTAAAATCATTTTGAACGCAGTCGTCAGTCCATTAACAATTATGTCACATGTCTATGCAATAAGGGCTTAGCAACTACCACAACAGGATGAATCTTAGACATACTCAGCCTGCTTTACATGCATCTGTTGAATTAAGAGTGTTACTAACCATGTCCGGTCAGAAGTGGAAGAAGGACCTCCACCATTACCCCGAATGAAAAAGCATCTCGGGAGTGGGCATGATTGTCGGGAAGAGTTTTGTATCCTTCAAGCTACAAATAAATTAATAATAATAAAAAAACATTAAATTGCTGAGACATAATGATCAGGACTGTCGTCAGTTTTTCATGTTGTCCCAGGCCTTGTAAATTCTGGCAACAAATCGGATTATGATTACATATACTACCATTCAAATGTTTGGGGTTGGAAGGATTTTTAAAATGTTTTTGAAAGAAGTCTCTTATGTTCACCAGGGCTGCATTTATTTGATTAAGCACACAGTAAAAACAGTAATATTGTGAAATATTACTAAAATTTAAAACAGCTGTTTTCCATTTTAATATATTTAAAAATATATAATTTATTCCTACAATGGCAAAGCTGAATTTTCATTCTAATACGTTGATTTGGTGCGCAAGTAACATTTCTTCTTATTATATTATAACAGTTGTGCTGCTTTGTTGTACATTTGTTTTCTCAGGATTCTTTGATAAATAGAAAGTTTAAAAGAACAGCATTTATTAAAAAATTTAACCTCATAAATAAATGTTTTCTGTCAATGCTCCTTGCCGAGTCAAAATCTTTATTTCTTAAAAAAAAATACAAATATGGTTCCTACCTTCTCCTCAGGAGGAATGGCACACTTTTCCCTAACATTCTGGATACTTCTGAGAAACTGGAGAGGAAGTCACACATACAAAGTGTTACAGTACTCAGCTTTGCCTGTATTTGTTATTAAAGGTATTTAACCAATTGTAACAGAACCGTGCCATTAAAAATGTAATTTCCCTTAATCTTTTGAAACAAAAGAGAAATTGAGTACCCGAGGGTAAAAAAAACCCTTTAAATTATGTATAAAGTATAAATCAACACTTGTCACCTCTGGTGTTGCCTCTGAAAACTTGCAGACAGTTTCCATCCCCCCGAGTTTCCAATGGCCATCTTCACTGACAAACACTGAGGAAATGCACACATTGTTGTGACTTGATTTGCCCTAAGTTGGGTAGATAACAAAGTAGAAGATTTAGTTAAGTAGTTTACAGTCAACACAGCATAAATAGTAACGCCCTCCCCCTCTGAAACTTACTCTTTGCTTAGAAGACAAGTTATGGTTTTTTAGAGATATAATATTCCAGCAAGTCTGCTTGATCAGTTACCAAAGAAGAATGTTAAAATTATTCAAGAAAATACCATTTTCTTATTAAAGTGATCAAATGTTGTGTTGCAAAAATGAGTAGCATTTGGACCAATCAGACACACAACTTTTTGTTATATTTAACACATAATATCTAACTCCCCTCCTTAACCAATGGCCAATTTACAGGGTCTATGACCCTTCCCCCCAAAATGCACCTAAACCTCAGAAAGGCAGAACAGCCTCTGGTCACCCATGACAACGAATCATGAATCACTGTTTTATTACGCCTCCAGCTGTGAGTAGGATACCCTTCTGTTTCCCCAGGACAAACGCACCGTAGAAACTGCCTTTTTCTACCTTATGCATAGGAAAACCTTCCTATGAATGAACACACATTTTCTTCAGGCCATTGTGTATATTATTGCTGTGTTGTATTTAATCTGTTGTATTATAGACTATTTTTATTCATGCTTACGATAAACCACTCATTCATATAAGTAACTCTACCATGTCTAGTATCTATGAATTCGCCTTCTTATGATCGAAACAAGCGTGTATATTATATGCTGATACCTATGCAACATATTGATTTTCTAAGAATCGGTACTAATTTGTGCATCAACACTCCAGCGAATTACATATGCCAAATACCATGCTTACAGACAAAGAGTCATAAAACTAAAACTGCCCAGTATTTCCAACCTCCCGCTTGGGATTTCAGCCTTCCTCATTGGACAAACCCATCTTGAGAGGCGTGAATCTCTGCAGGTTTTAAAAGGCCACACTCCATGTGACCCGCCCCAGTCGGTGGTTCGGTCGAAGCTAAGATGATGTGAGAAAACGCTTCAGGATACCAAAGCATTTGTGCCAGGCCTTTCTTCGGCCTAGTCCTTTCCATTCATCAAGTGACTCTGACTCAAACTGGTTCTTTTCATCAACTAATTTCAGCAAGATCTTGGACCTTAAGATTTGCATCAGTAATCTCTTTCAGACCGCCGAGACTAGCAATTATCAAACTTAGTCTTATTAATTGATAAATTAAGTATCATTTACACCCTGTAAAAGGGTGTGTTTGAACTCAGAATCTGACGTATCACTTAGGCTTAGATCTGTTGAATATGCAAAAGTGTTCCATAAAATTCATTCTTTATGCCTCTTTCTATGCTGAGTTAAACTTTAACCCTTTCCTATACCAACTGTATGTGTGTGTGGTGTGTGTGTGTGTATGTGCATGTTAGACCAGTTTATGTGTGTATGTAGGATGTTAGACCAGTTTATGTGTTTATGTAGTATGTTAGACTAGTTTAAGTGTTTATGTAGTTAAAGTCTTACTTGTATCACACTTGACTTTGTTCATTGTTTGCTCATAACTGGAGTAATTTAATCATGCAGATTTATGCTACAAGGTTTTGTAGAATTGTACAGTAAGGAAATGATTTCCCTTAACCAGGAAATTAACGTTCTTAGATTTGACAAGACAGTTGACCCTGAGTGGTCAGCTAAATATCTACAGTGGTTCTAAAATATTAATAATTAATTATAACTAGTTATGGTTAATTATTCATATTTCCCCATGAGCTGATTCGCTACAAATGAGTACACCCTCCTGAAAGTTAATTAAAAAATAAATTCTGGTGTAAAGGTTAAGGCAAGTATTGATCAACAGGTAAGTATGTTGAACCAAAACTGTTAAAGGCAAGTAATTTGTTGATAATTAAGTGTTATATGGCCCACTGAATCATACTCAGACAGACTTAATGCTGACAACAATGAAACCATTGAGAGAGAACTGTCAGGATATTTATTTCTTAGCATAAATGAGGACAATAGTACAAGAGGAATACCAAATTATTGTTTTAAGTGTGAAAATATAGCCAAAGTGTAACAGAAATTCAAAAACAATGGACTTGTGAAAAGACCCCTGAAATAATCAGGTCTTCACTTTAAGCTTTAATTTAGTGATGAGTGAGTTTTTGCTGGAAAAAGAGCAGGAGAAACACTGTCTCAGAGCCGGCAAAAGCTGTGAAAAGAGTGACACTTTATCTCACAAAGTAAGATGCCACAGCATGCAGAAGTGACATGCATGGTTGTTTATCCACACCAGAACGACCGATTGTAGCCAAAGCACAATAAAATCATTTAGCTTTTTCCAAGGCCCATATTTACAAAATATAGACTTCTGGGAATCTACACTCTAGTCTCATGAGACCAATTCTATCATTGCGGATCTAACAGCATCCAAAATGTTCTGGTGTTGCTAGAGGAGGAGTACAGTGAGAAGTGCCTGGTACCCACAGTGACATTCAGTGGTAGTAAAGCTTTTATATAGGGATGTATGAGTGTTGAAGGTGTGAGGGAGTTGTACTTTATCAACGCTGTCATGAATTCACACACCACTGTGTGATGTAATACAAAAACCTGAAACTGAAGATGTTACCCTCTTCTCATTCCCTGCATTGTTGGGCTTTTTTTTAACATGACAATGAAGATATTCATTCTCCTGAGGTGAAAATCCTTCAGTGGACATGTATTTCACTCAATCTTAACACTCTTGAGCTGCTGTAAGAGATTCTGTAGAGACGAGCTGAGCAACACTCCCCATTAAAGACCAGGGCATTTAAGGAGGTCGTCCTCCAGGAGTTAAACAGCACAGATGTGGAAATTTGTCATGAACTTGTACACTCAGTGCCAAGAAGTGTTAGAGCAGTGTACTTAATTATGGAGGACATATTAAGTTCTAGAATATTACACTTGGTTGAATTAAATCTAGGTTGTACTCAATTCTGCAATGCTTCATTTAAACAACAATTGGCTAAGTTTCTTATTTTACAGATATTAATGGCATGCATTTCTCTGTTTTTATTAAGAATGTTTAATGCATTTCAATTTTGCCATCTTTCTATGAATTATATTAGTGATCATTAAAAAATACATATTTTATATTTAATCAGAGGGGGTGTACTCATTTATGCTGTGCACTGTAAATTGTCTACATTTTAAAAAAAACAATAACAAATGTATAAAAATAATAAAATAAAACAATAATTAAATGCGTCTTACCCTGTCATGCAGAAAGACTAGTGCTTGTAAAAGGTCATAGAGGCCTGCGCAGATCTCCTCTGGAGTAAGATTGTCTAGCAGCCGTTTTAATGGTTGAACTGGTTCTGTCACTAAATGTATACCTCCATCCTCCACTGAGCATGACAGGAAGCGAAGAAGACATGGATGCCTTAATGTCTTCAAGTGCTGTAAAGGAAGATGTATTAATCAGGTAAATTTATTTGACTGAAATAGCTGAGAAATTTAGAGATTTGTGTGTTCGACTTGTTATTTTTTATATACAATTTGTATTAAGTGACTACTATTATTCTAAGATGTGGAAAATAATAATAGAGAATCTGTGAGTAGGTGTGTCCAAACTTTGGACAGGTAATGTATGTCATTGGTGAGGTTACATAGCAGCTGTTTACTTTTACCTTGGCAGCTTTACTGACTTTATCCTCATTGTCTTGCTTATGCACAAAGACGGAGGCAGGCTTGCCATCCCGGAGGAGGGCAGAGTACATGGTAAGGCCAGACGGCAGTGTCAGCAACGGCTCTTCCAGCACACAGCTTGGCAGCACACTGCTCTCAGCACCCATCCTTACACTGAGGTGGTATCGTCTGCCTATCACGCTGTCTGTGAAAAAAAGTAATGAATACCTGTACTACAAAAAAACATGCACATGCATATCTCCTTGATATGTATGCTGATAATTACAGATTTGTTTCTAACAAACAGATTTTGGCTTCACAAGCTCTTAATTGATGGACTGGAGTGGTGTGATGACGGACTGTCAGAAGGCAATACAATAACCTTCCACTTTTGGGTAACTGAGTATTCATTGACATGCAATGATAAACAGCATGCAATATGTCAAAAAGCAGCAGAATGTTAGTTATAATTTGAATTCAATGCTCTAACTTGGCTTTCGAGGACAATCTGAAAATAACATTCAGATCAAGTGATCACAGTGATGACTGGCATATGGTTGCAAATTGCAATGACATGTAAGTTTTCCAGTCAACGTGTCATTGTAGGGATTCTGGACAGAGCATATTTATACTGTATCAAGACTGACAATCACACTGGACAAGCTCTTAACGTCATATATTAGATTGATTTGGTTCGCTTGTTAATTGTTACTCGGTATTCAGGAAAAGTGTTTATTTAGTGTGCTGATCTATTCCTTACAGGACAGCTGTACAGCGAGCAGACTACCTGTATGGCTGCGTCACCTCGCAGGAAGCGAATTGCCTAGGAAAACCAGTTTTCCTTTCCAGCGGACACCATTATTGCAAAAAAAAGTTTTTTTTTAGCGTTTGCTTTCCGTTAACCTCGACCAAGTTTTTGAGCCGCGAACAAACACTTTAAATTCATTTTCTCTACAACAAATCAGTCGATTTGACAGACTGCATCGATTATTGCACGACGCACAACTTCCTGTTCGCAAATTATAAACACCGGTTCTTCCTGTTATAGATTTGGACGAAACCATCTTGTTGTACAGGGGTGACCCTTCTCTCAATAACGAAAGGGGAATACATCTTTTAAGACTGTCTTTTAGCTCAGCATTTTACGCAATTGGGATTCTTTCTTTTTTTAAGTGTTTGTTCCACGCGCTTGCATATGAAGGTGTTTAAAGTGCACTGTATACATTTAGTTGATTCGTATCCACCGAAATATTGTCAATGGTTTTCCCGTCGGTGGTGTGGTGGTTGGTTGACCAAACTGCATGAGCTATTTGAGCAGTGTTGCCAAGTCCGTGTCCCGGTAATTGGCTACTTTAAAGGGGTCGTATGATGCGATTTAATTTTTTCCTTTTTCTTTGGAGTGTTACATGCTCTTGGTGCATAAAGAAGATCTGTAATTTGCAAAGACTAAAGTCTCAAATCCAATGAGATATTCTTTATAAATGTTAAGAGTCAGCCACACCTACCTAACACGGCTCGTTCTAACACGCCCCCACATACCTACGTCACTCTGTGGGAAGATTTGCATAACGCCCAAATGTTCACGCAAAGAAAGAAGGCGTGACTTTTATTCTCGCTGTGGTATTGTTGACAAGTATTGTTGGATAATGCAAGAGGAACGCTGAAAATATTCCGTTTATCAGTTCAGATTCAGTTCTTGTTTGATTTGTGATGCCTCGTCCACTCAGTTCATTGCATAGCATAGTATGTATTACTATTATTTAAATAATACTATATTAATATTAAAATCATTTTAAGCAAAGCTTATGTGATATACATGCGGTATATAATGCATATTATAGTGATATTATTGACAGACATAAATTCCCTAAAAATGTTTATAACGTTGTATTTTTCCCCCATCTGGAACATTTTAATGGGAATAGTCTGTGATCACCCAGCGAACTTTGTAAATGTTTTCGACGGGCACATACAGTGGGGTGGGGGTGTGTTCAAGTCTGTTTGTCCATGTGGATCACCGCACTCTTGCAATCGAGACGATTACTAATTCTGCACTGACTGTATAATTGGACTGACAGGTGAAAACCAACACATCCTGCCTCTTTATAAAAGTGAAGATCAATGCAGGTGAAGAAACAGAGGCTCTCTTAGGTGATTCCAACAGTGAGCAACCGAGATGACCACATATCTGTCCTTACTGCTGCTGTTTGCATATGCCTCCACATTCACAAGCTTTTCAGATCAAAGTAAATCAGCAGAATATCTATCTACTCTGCCAGTCAAATGTTTGGAATAAAGTTTTTTTTAATGTTTTGTATAACATCATTAAAAAACCTTAATTATTCCAAACTTTGACCAATCTTTATCTATCTCTCTATCTATCTATCTATCTATCTATCTATCTATATATATTCTGTAAATGTAACAGTTAACTGTTTTACTCTCAAACATGCACTGATTTCTGTTGACATTGCAAATAATTAACTCATCTCATGTTGTTTGTCTCTGTGTCTAAGCATACTCTAAACGTGAATTCTCAATCAAAGTATGTTCTCTGTAAGTAAACACTGTTCCCTGTCCAGGTAGCTGTAGGGGTCGTTGTGGAGAAGGCTACTACAGAGGAAGTTTGTGCCAGTGTGACTATGAGTGTCTGAGCTTGAATGAGTGCTGTACAGACTTCACAGAGTTGTGTACTACAAGTAAGGTTTCATATGAACTCTCCTCTTGGGGCTGTTTCATTAATATTGGTGTAGCATTTGCTGTGAATGCCATGAGCACTCGGGTGTAGTCTAGTCTTTGTAACAGTCTATAGAATCATTTTGATGAGACTGCATTGCTATTATTTCTGATCACAGAGGACTCGTGCAAAGGACGCTGCGGGGAGCCTTTGAATAGAAGCAATCTTTGTCACTGTGATATTGACTGTGTCTCATACAATCAGTGCTGCACTGATTATGAGAGCATGTGCTTGGTGGAAGGTAAACTACAAGGAGTATGTGTGTGTAGAAGTTAAACAAACTACAGCATATCTGAATGAAATAATACTTAAATAAATGAGCACTGATAACGCTGCAAACGCATGTGTGATTGTAAATAGATTTGCAACAACTGATACTAATTGTATGTTTTGATGTGACTAACATTTGCAAAATGACTGATTGCAAAAATATATAAACTGCATACATATTACTACTACAGAAATATCAAAATTTGGGGGTTGGTAAGATTTTTTAAAAATGCTTTTGAAAGAAGTCTCTTATACTCACAAAGGCTGCATTTACTTGATCAAAAATACAGTAAAACGGTAACATTAATATTATTACAATTTAAATACCAAATCATGTAGATAAGGTTTTGCTGCTTGTGCTCCTTTTCTATTTTGTTTTTTTCAAATTCTCCATAACTAAAGTTCAAAAAGAACATTGTGGTTAAAATTGTATCTTTAGGTCTTTACCTGTCCCCTTTTGATCAATTTTATGCATCTTTGCAGAATAAAAGTATTAGTTTCTTTAAAACTTAATCTAGCTGACCCCAACATTGTGAATGGTAATATATATTATTTATTATTAAAATAATTAACAACCCGACTTTGGAGTTCCAGATGTTCCTCCATTTGTTTCAGCATCTATAAAGCTGCGGTGACACTATCTGTATTGTTAAAAGCGTTATATAAACAAAGGTGACTTGACTTGATTTGCATGCATATAATTTTGCCCTGATTTTACGCTTATCTCTGTGACTGTCACAGATACTGCCTTAAAACCAAGAAACACTGCCACCACAGCTCAAAGGACCGCTAACTTATGCCTAAACATAAAGAATAAAAAGTCTACAAGTATAATTACTGTAGCTTTGTCACAAATAACCAAATAAAAGTGTATTGATCTTTTGCTTCATGTAACTGTTGACTTTAACTTTGACTCTAGTAACAGTACTCTTAAAGTATAGTTGTGACGTCTTTTTTTTTTTCTTTTGGTAGAAACCTCCAATGAGGAGATGACCAATGATGAAGGGATTGGAGGTGAGCATTTTTCTTTGTCACTTGTTATCTTTTTTTCCATGTAGGAGCACTTGTTGAAAAAGGAATCATAAACTAGTTTACATTGACATTTGATTATGATAATTGATAAAGCAGATGACTATACAGCAAGCAACATTTTTTATACTTAAGATAATTGCCCGTATGCCAAGACACACCTCGGTTTCAGTCAATATGGTTTTGCAACCATAGGCAAAACCATTTTACTCGGGTGAAATGACTGAAAAGCGTTAACGTTCCCTGAGGATGAAAGTGAGTCCACACCTTCTGAGGGCCTTGGTGAGCAATAATAATCATAAGCTTTATTTGTCAAATATGCAAAACACCACAAAAAGAAACATTTGTTCACAAAGATATGTTGATGATTACAATATTAAACATTTAACTTTTATTTAGTTAAACTCATGTCCCAGCAGAGACTATTTTTCATGTGCATGTCACCCATAATTGAGTAGTTTTTGGTCCTCCATATCCATATGCTCAGCACCATAACTCCTCGGAGGATAACCCAACAGATTCCATAGGACATAGCACCCACAGATAGTCATATAAGCACAGCCCCAACCAAAGGTCCTTCAGGGACAGTGCCAACAGAAGGTCCTACTAACACAGCACCAACAGAAGGTCCTGCAAGCACAGTGCCAACAGAAGGTCCTTCAGGGACCGTGCCAACAGAAGGTCCTACTAGCACAGCACCAACAGAAGGTCCAACAAGCACAGCACTAACTGAAGTTCCTACTAGTACAGCGCCAGCAGAGGGTCCTACAAGTACAGCGCCAACTGAAGGTCCTTCAAGCACAGTACCAACAGAATATTCTGTCACTGAAATGACTACCAAGGCACAGAATGAAAACCCAAAGGAACTGTCATCTCTCAAGGACCCTAGATATACCCCTGTTCCAAACAAGACACCATCCTCTCCTGTTCCAGTGAAACTAACAAAAAAAAAAACACTCAACCTAGTATAGAGAACGACAAATCTGAACCAAAGGAAACTCCCAAGGATCCTAGTGGCATTGCTCCAATCAGACCAGCAGAAAAACCTCTTAATCCCACCTCAGACAAGAATGGCAAAACAGATAGTATTAAAGATTATCAAGCCGGTAAGATTTTTCATGTTTGATATTCATTGTGGCAAATTTTGTTTGCACTAAGAGCCTTCTTCACTAAGAGTGTTGACACTCTGATGCTAGAATGAATATTTCAATTGTTTTTTTTTAAAGAAAGTTTTGGATAATTGTATTACTTTTTGTTTCTTAAATAATTTTTTTAAATGTTTTTTTTTTCATTTTACAGATGATTATGACACTAACCTCTGCAGTGGGCGTCCAGTCAGTGGTTTGACTACTCTCAGAAATGGTACAATTGTGGTGTTCAGAGGTCAGTACCAGCTTTTCAGTACAACATAGTCGCTTTATTGTTACACTATTTATTTTGGTTCAAAGCATTTATCTTTTCCATTTTACACAGAGTAGTAAAAAAAGAATTATTAATCAAAAATTAAATAAAAAGTTTCAAAGTATAGGGATCTGTGAAACCAAATGTTGTGTGAAAAAATGCCACTTTTGGTTTCTTCTCTATACATTATTTTTGGACACTGGACAAACATAGAAATCCTGATCCTCCTCAGTTAATTACAAGTGTGTGGGGAATCCCATCTCCCATCGACACGGTTTACACCCGCTGCAACTGCCAGGACAAAACACTTCAATCCACTACAGACTGAGAATCACAGAAAATTAGAACAGAAGTGGTGTCAAATTAAACATGGTGTCAACGACAACTGATATGTCCTGTTTCTGCATATTTCACAGGGAAAGAACTACTTGAGGTTTGAGAATGGTCTGATGGATCCTGGCTTTCCCAAACTCATCAGCACGGGCTTCGGACAGATTGGTCATATCACAGCTGCTTTATCTATAGCTGAGTACAGAAGCAGAAAAGAGTCTGTAATCTTCTTCAAAAGAGGTAAGAATTGAAAGAAAAATGTACATGTACATTCTGTAAGCACACTATGGGGGCTTGTTTTTATTAGGTGTGTCAGTGTTGACTTTCAAATTGATTTCTGCAGGTGGGATGGCGCAAAAGTACACATACAAGGTTACTCCAAATTGTGGGGAAAAGCCAAGAATACCTATGTTGACAGTTAGGACAGGATCCAGACGACAATCTGGTAAAGAATCACAAATTTGATTGAAACTATGCATTTCAACACACAGCATTGTTTTTTTTTATCACGTTTAAAATGACCAAATCAATAAGAAAATTAGACGTAAAGGAATAGGGAGGTTGTTTAACAAGCTTTGTGCAGACATGTTGACAAGTGAAATACCCATTATAGGTACTTCTTGGAAAAAAAAAAAAAAAAGACAGATTTTTCACAGGCTGCAACATGACATTTTGTTTCCTGTGGCCGACAGACCAGACAAGTGACCTTAACACAGTTTTTTAACTGACACAGAACTCTGAGCGTTTGATCATTTTAGATATGTTTCTTTTCCCACTGCAGCTCTGTGGCAAGTTATCATATTTCAAAGACCTGGAGAGGAGTTCCGCCATGGTGACCTCGCCTGTCTGTACCCTCATGTGAAGAGGGATACATTATACTATTCTCCATCAAGTTGTTGTTATGTTAATTCATTAAAGGCTGGTACTGGACTCTGTCCCCACTGTGTCAGGTTCCAGCTAATGACTTCTCCACCGGGTGGAGATTTTGCCCGATCCGCTAATTATGCCCAACAGATTTTTGCCTGAAGCTATTGTCATGGACACTGAAGCCGGCGATGTATCTCTCGCCAGTATGTTAAGTACTTACTTTTTCCTTTTATAGTATTGATTATATTTTTTTTAACTAGCTTTTATTTATATATATTAAAAAAAAATTA
Organism: Sinocyclocheilus anophthalmus; assembly: GCA_018155175.1. Taxonomy (NCBI): domain Eukaryota; kingdom Metazoa; phylum Chordata; class Actinopteri; order Cypriniformes; family Cyprinidae; genus Sinocyclocheilus; species Sinocyclocheilus anophthalmus. Next base: position 1,146,689 of record JADLZN010009233.1, read on the forward strand.
AAAAAATATTATATCTTCATTTCATTGTAGTTTGTCAAGGCATTTTTCTAATTTAAGTTTTTTCCATCTAATATTTATATTTACCAATAATTCTTTTTTTACAGTTTGTTTAAATTAACTAAAACACTGCTCTCAATGTCACATTTCTGTTCTTGTCTTTCGCAGACAATTATCACAGCATCAAAATGGAAAGAGAAAAAACAGTGATCCACAAACCTGCTACAGGTCCAAAGGAAAACTCGGCAACCAGCTTCTTTAAATGCCCAGAAACCCAGAAAAACTGAGTCAATCATCTCTTTCCCTCATGCCATTTGTGGTAAATTTATATTTTTAGTGATGCACTTGTCTTAGGTGCAGTGCAAAACAACCTTTGATAGTAATGCTGCATCTTTGGAGATGGAATTAAGGACAAACAAAGACTTCCCTCAAAACAATTTTATTGTACGGATGTAAAATCATTAAAATAACATTGATGGATTGCTCAGAGCATTAAACTAACAAGCAAAAATTATAATACAATTGACTGAAGCCTTAAAGCAGAACAAAAGTATGGCTGTGTTCTTTTGGAGCTATTCATTCAGAATGTGTTGCTTCAGAACTACTTCACCTGGCAAAACGTCCCCTCACACCCGTGATGCCATCTACAAGAAAGATGTCAAATCCACTTGATTATGTTAAATCTTACTGTGTTAATACAGCTGGGTTAAAAAGTAAATGTCTGAAAAAATAAAGATATTTGCCACATTTGGAGAAAATTGTTCATATTCTTACCTCTCTTTACAAAGCCCCTTGAACCACGACCACCAGTCCACTGTCTCCCAGATCCCGTTCGGACTTTAGGAGGCTGAGAGCTGCTTGTGTCTGAGAGAGAAATAACGCAGAGTTTGTGAAACCGATATGAGATATTGGAGGTTTGCGTAATTTTAGTATGTGTGAGTGTGTTTGTACCTGCAGAACTAGATGAAGGTTCCTGGCTTGTGGAAGGCAGACTGGCTTCATCTGAGGGCTGGGCTGGTTCCTCCGCCTCAGTCGGTGACACAGCATCAAGTGAAGCTTCAGCACTGCAGAAATATTTTTCAGATAGTTATTTTAATAAACACATTCTACACCACCTACTCCATTATGGAGTCCATGATCTCTCAATACATTTAACTTCTTATGTCACAACAATGGAAGTAAATTGTGATGCCAGTGTCTCGTTTGGGTAGATTCAAGGGCTCATGTTTACCTGTCTCCTGCGTCCATGAACATGTCGTCTCTCTCCTCCATTCCACTAGGGCCTGCAGGAGCACTAAGGCCGGGTGTGGAGGTACTCACCATGGGCACAGACTGAGAAGCATGCTCAATTGCTTCAGATGCCACAGTCTCTAATAAAATTGTCACTGAATGGATAAAAAAACAAGATGATTTAACCAACTGTAAAATGGTAGAGTGAAGAGAATTAGATATATAATGGGATACTAAAACTGTTTTGATATAGCTTGTCATCCCTCTGTGTTCGCCATTTTTTTGTTTAGTTTAGAGTTTTATTAATCCCCTTGGGGCAATTAATTCAGACTTTCGTAGTGCTTCACATATACAACACTTAACACACACATACAAATACTCAAAATACACCAAATACATAAGAGAAGAAAAATAATAAATCAACTAAATTTATTACATAAACGTATTGCTTCAGGCACAAAAGTAAATTTGATTTGTGGAACATCTAATTGACCTTAAACGTCTCCCAAGGGGCATCCACTTAAAATAATCATTCAAAGGGTGTGTGCAGTCTCCTATAATTTTATGTGCCATCCTCATCACTTGCTGTTCATAATCAAACGTAAGACTTCGCAAGGGAACACCTACAATTTTTGAGCACATATTAACAATACCTTGCAAACGATTTTTCTTCTTTGTAGACAATAAGGAAAACCAATAAATAATGGAAAAGGACAGTATACTGTCAACAAATGAATTATAGAAAGTCCTGAGAATGACTCTCTGTACATTAAAAGAATTCAGCTTCCTCAACCCATACAATCATTGATGTGACTTTTTAATGATTGCATCTGTGTTTTGATCAAACTTTAGCCTATTATCAATAATCGTTCCTAAATACTTGAATTCTTCCACTACATGAATATCATTAATGACCACCCTTTGAGATGCAAGTGTTTTCTTACTAAAATTGATGATCATCTCTTTCGTTTTTGACCCATTCAAATCTAATTTCATCCTATTACACCATAAAATAAAATCATCCAAAACCGGACCATATTCCTGATCTGGATATGATAGCAAAGACAGAAGCACAGTATCGTCGGCATATTTTACCAAATAACTATTATTGTACAAAATCTGACAATCATTTGTATACAATATGAATAGAACAGGAGAAAGTACACAACCTTGTGGTGAACCTATAGAAATATTTAACATATCCGATAAGACCCCATTAACTCTAACCCTTTGTTTCCCATCAGTTAAAAAAATTCATAATCCATAAAACTAAACCAAAATTTAAACTGACTAATAAGTTTTTCCCCTAAAATAATAGGTTGCAAAAAATTAAATGCAGACGAAAAGTCCACAAACAAAAGCTCCACTATTTTCCAGATGTCGACTGAGAGGAGCGATTGAAGGAGCGATTGAATTCTCAGTGAATTAAAATGCACAAAAAGTGGCCACTGCATAATCCTGCACTTTTCCAAGATTATTTGAAAATTATTTAGACTATTTAGGATGCATGGATTTGTACATACCAGGAGCAGCAATCTGTAGTGGGGTTGTGGGCACACTGCGTCCACCTGACTCCTCCTCATGAGCTCCAAGGAAAACAGAACTCTCAAACATGCCTAAACCTGAAGAACACACAGAAGACAGCATTAAAATAATAACCAACCAACATCTGACAGAAAGAGCAGTTAAAGAACAGTCATTAGTCTGAAAGAATATAAGGTAATGTGTGCTACTTTGTGAGGGCAGCTGGCAAAGGTCTGAATGAGAGGAGCTGGTCTGCGGGAGGTCATCTGAAGGACCGAATCGAAATCGTGATACGCCTGCGACCTGTGAAGAACTTCATACAACAGAAGAAATCAGTCATGTGGCTAAATGAAAAAAAAAAATACAACCACAGCGAAGTGTAAAGGCAAAAATGCATACTGGATTGCTTCAGCAAATCCATTTGAGCGAGGAGGAGGAAGTGTAGGGGTACTAGGAACCATACTGTCATCATCCTCATAGAAATGCTGCTGTTGGAAAAGCAAGAAAAAAAGATAAAGACACAGAGATTGATTGACAAACATTAAAGCTCAGATGCGAACACACCACACAACCAAACCAAGAACCAAAAAGCAACTCACTGCACTACTGGCCATTCCAGAAGTCAGCTGGAGGCCTCGTCCCATTGACGGCCG